>ML776652.1:795842-907278 GCA_009831015.1 Picea engelmannii | reverse complement strand
AAAGGACATAGCCCGTACACCTCTGCAAATTTTCAAAAAGAAAAAGGTTTGGATAAATAACTGGACAGGGAAGGCTGGTACGCACTTGGAAGATGACCAGAGACCCTAAAATGACTCAGTAAACTTGGAAAACTAAAAACTAAACTAAAAAAATGAATCAAACCAAAATCTCCCACTAAGACCCTAAAGAGACTCCCCAGTGGAGTCACCAATTCTGCTATGGGGAAAATCCCCCTATACTGGGTCTAGGTAAAGGCTGATCAATGACTTCCCTTAAAATATTGTTCTATCCTTAAGCTACCCCAAAACCATATAAACAAAGTGACAAGAGAGAGGACATAGGGTTAATGAGTGCACCTTTAGTCCTTGTGGTTGGCGTAGACCTCTTTCGTTTGTTGCAGCCTCCTAGATCGCGGATCTCCTCCCAAAGCTAACCTGCAAAATATTAGGAACACAATGCTACAACACATGCAATCTCTACTGATCACTTTGAAACTTTAGAATAGATATAAACGCATAAGTCAACAAAAGCACACAAACATAATATTTTGGGACAAGGATGAACTCTTTTATTCAATTTCAATCACAAAAAGGATTACAACCTTTGTCGACAACCACTCCACTAACCAATTTCAGGCTCCTCTATCATGGCTCCAAGTGCATTAATAACACGTTAACTTCTCTCAACCAACTTATCACCAAAGGAAGGAGGAAGGGTTGCATAAGGAGAAAGGCTGGAGGGGAAGGATGAGGCTAAAAATCAGAATGGGATGCAAAACTTGGGGTAAGAAAGAGAATGTATTTTGGTAGAGTTTTCTTATTCTCTTGCTTATTTTCATAAATAACACCCCAAGACCTCTTTTTATATGATAAATATATAGTTTTTTAGTTTGGGGACATGCTACAAGGGGTAAAATGGTTAGGAAACCTTCCATAGCCCATAAAATCCGTTGAATTCCACACAAATTTTATATTTTTTGAACCTTTTGGAGGTAAACACAATTTATCTAACATGCAACGTACATGTGTACACAGGCTAACTAGCATGCAACACACGTGTGTACGCAGGATAAATAACATGCAGTACACGTACACTCTTCAAAAAATGGTTTTTAAGAGGAAGCCTTAGCAATGTGTTTGCAAAGTATGCAAAAAGGAAGGGCCCATGTCTTGTATGCACATATAAGGCATTTTGGACTATAACAGTTGGGGCTATGAACGCTCGCGGGTAGTGAAGCAATGTTGGGTTCAAGAGAGATGAGGAACAAATGGGTGGAAGATTTGATTTGTATAAAGCCTTCGGCCTTCAATTTGATTTTATAACTAATTTGAAACTCATTGTCTCATCTCAAATAATGAATCCCATCTTTTTTTGCTCTTTTAAAAAATGTTATGCTAAGAACAAAATATTGATGATGATCGAATCGTTCTCAAATATCAAGTATCATATTTCTAAACTTATAAGTGAAAATGGATAATATCCCTGTACTTCCAATAGCAAGACAACTACTTCTCCCAGTGTGTCGCCATTTGTTGTGATTGGTATAACAACCTCTCTCCATTATCTAAACCTCCCTAATAAAGATTATGGGTTCTTTTCAAAATTTTTCTTTACCATTAGATTGCCAATTAATTAACAGATTCTTAATAATTTTAAACTTTTATATCAAGTAAAACACAAGTAAAGGTCAAGTTTTCATAATGTCATTAGTATATAATAAAGAGAATTACTGCATTTTGTGCTGAAAGCAATCTTTTAGTTACTGCAAAATTGATGGATATTGTCTTTAATTCAACATAGACTGCTAATTCAACAATTACAAGATTTGATGAAATATTGTAATTGCTGAAGACAAAGAAAATAAACCCAAATTTTAAGCTTGTAAATGCCTTATTTCTGCATGAGTTTTCTTTCATGATTCTTATCTTAGAAATCCTTGTTTGATTATAAGATCTTCAGGAAGTGGAACCATCTGATTCAAGCAGAATGATCGGACCTATCAATTTGATTGAGGAGAAGGATCAGCTGCATCAAACTTCAAAAGGAGGCATTCATGAGAAAATTATAAAGGTTAAAGTATACATATGATATAAGGCTGATATTTTTCATTTAATAAAAAATAAATTAAAATATTAAATAGTTACTTTTATAGTTTATAAGATATCATTATCATGAGATCTATTATTGCCTTAAACTCACCTACATTCGACGTAATTTCTCTATCCATTTTAAATAATCAATACCCTCTATTGGCTATCATAATACATATCGTGTCATTTAAATGGTAATGACTCATAAATCCCTCACAACTTGTCTGTTACACTTGGCCAAACATTTTTCAAATACAAGTCTTACCTATGCCACCTTGCTAATATGTGCCACAAAGTTAGTGATTGACAATAGAGGTAAACAATTCCAAGCATAACACGACTTTATGAGATAGAGCAGACATGATTTTTGAGACAAAGTTGACTAAAACAAAGCAATAAACAAGAGGAGGGTTACAAGAAAGCATGGAAGTCAGGGTCGAACCTTTTGGAGTGGAATTGCTTGGCATACATCCTGAATGCAATATAATCTTGGAGAGAATGGGTTGGAAGCAGTTCTTTGTGAAGTTGAAAGGGCATGTTATCCCCATTTTTATGGATAAATAAGGAGATTATGTCTCGAGACCCTCAGGTTGCAGATATAGAGTGACGCGAGACTACTTGACCAACGATATCATTTTTCATAGATGGAGACCCTCCTCACAACCAAAGATGGTCACAAATTTCCAGATGGCATCCACCACATCAGCTGGCTTCCAGAAGGCAGTGGGCCTTGCTCCATGACGTACAAGTCAGTATTATGGTAAGCATCATTTCAATATTTAATCCATTTGAGTATATTGTATCTTAGA
This sequence comes from Picea engelmannii, assembly GCA_009831015.1. NCBI lineage: Eukaryota > Viridiplantae > Streptophyta > Pinopsida > Pinales > Pinaceae > Picea > Picea engelmannii. The sequence goes on along the minus strand of ML776652.1, from coordinate 904,378 downwards.
TTGCTCTAGATTTCATGATATATGCTTGGACATTATGCCTTTTTCCATGCTTTGCCTTGGTCGTTGACATTGTGCCCTAGTAAGTGGTCTTCCTTGGGAATGGGTTTGCTACTAGGAACTCCCTAGAAGAGCCATCGTACCATTCCCGACCATACTTACCAATTTCCATCACTATCCCCCCCCATTTCCTTATCTCTTGGGATTTTAGGGTGTATTGACTCAAGAAGGGGTTCTCCTTCATTCTATGGGAAGAAGGGGCTAAAGGCCCATAGGGATTGATGTTGGGTAAAAGATAAAATCCTATGTATGAACCTTCTAGATACTTCACCCAGGGATCACCCAAGAAAGAAATGAAACACTTATCTTTGAGTAAAGAGGGATCCACAATGAAATATTATTTAAATTCTTAAAATGTTAGTTGAAGGATAGGAGGTCTCATCATGAGTCAACCTTCTCATTTCCACTTGGTGTTTTTGGGTGACATTGCCATTATCTGGACACCACGACAGGGCAGTGGCCTTCAACCTTTACTTAAAATTATGAAAGAATAAAATAATGGAAAATAATGGGCTTGGAAAAAGTGCATTGCAGACGAAGGTACCACACACCCTCTACAAAGGAACCCATGGATGAGACACTACGACCTCTTGTATGTCATGAGCCCTATTCCCATTGAGTCTTGACCCCAACCACCTCACCCACTTTACATGGCTTAGAGATGGATCTCTTGGAAACTTTCCTTGACCTAGGAAAAGATCTACCCAATAGGACACCTCATCAACCCTCCGATATTCAAGCTTGACAAGTCCCATAATGTCTTTGAGCAATTAACTATTTGATATAGTAATCTTTGATGCACATGATTAGGTGGCTCATTTATTGATTGTATTCACTTATCATGATGTTATGAATTGATATCCTTGGAGGTCATGCTTATTTTTCTTTGCAGGACCTAGTTGGTGGATAATTTTGGAAGAACAAAACTAGCTTGGGCTTCCATGGGGCTTGAAGCCCACAGGTGGATGCCAAGGGATCGCATACCAGATGAGAAAGACAAAGTTTTTGAAACCTATAATATGATGTGGAAGACCTATCCCAACCCTCACATGCCAAATTATTTTCCTAGGAGGGGAAAAACATCTCCATTTTTAGCATGACATCACCTAGGGGGGTTAGGGCATGGTGGTGAGGTGACATGCAATGACACATGGATGTTTTAAAGGAATCATGAAGGAAATGGTATTATTGCTTGATATATGTCTTTGGGAAGCCCCTCCACTCTCTTCCATCACCAATGACCTCCTCTTTGTGCCAAAACATCCCCTAAAGGGGTGACATCCATATGAATTAGGGTTCTTCTTATGTGCAAAAGTGAATTTTTAATGAATTGTTTAGTATTACTTTGTTAAGGGGGAAATATTAGGGTTTTTGACCCATAGTATTTTGGTTTACCCTTAAATATGTAAACAAGTCACCTTGGTGACATTTTGTATAAATAAGAGATCATAAGATCTCATTTTAACATAACTCTCCCCCTTGTGAGAAGAATTAGTCTGAAATTTTCGCTATCTTTGGAAAATTGTCTCTCTTGGATCTTGTTTATGGTTATCTTTTGATGTAATCGTTTATGAAAATGATGTGCTATCCTTGGAAGGCTTCTCTCTTGCTATTGTGGTGGATTATCTTAGCATTTTCCCTTGAATTGGTATGGTCTTTACTTTCATGCTATAATTTGTTTCAAGTCAAGGTTATTGTGCTAGGAGCTAGGTGAAAAGTATAAGGGAATACACGCCCACCATAGTCTTCATCATTTTATGCTTCATTTTATTGGTTAAACAAGGGTTTGCTAAGAGAAGTATAAGGGAATACACCCTCTTAGCTTAAACCCTAGCTAGAGAAACTTGCCTTGGGGATTAAGAGGGTTTACACCCCCAAGGAGGTAGATTCTATAATATATTTCTTTGCATGACCCCATTAACCCAATTATTAAGAGAACTAGTCATTTTTTATTGCATTGGAGATATAAAATTATTGCCTTTGGAAAGGTGATTTTTGTGAATTACAAGTCTATCTCTTTTGGAAAGTTTTCTTTGAGCCCTTGGCTCTCTTGCCTCATCGAGGCATCTTCTTTCTCTAAACAATTTGTTTGCTGCACTAACTTGTTTCCTACATCCATAAGGTTGTAGAAAACCCTAACCCTAGACCATTAATATCTCATAAAATTACCCTAAGAAACCCCCCAAACTTCACTCACCTAATATACTAATTAGGGCACACTTTTTATGATAATTTGGGGGACATTTTGATGTTGTACACCCAAATGCTACAACCACAAGGCTGATAATTTACCGTAGAAAATCACTTCATAACAACCCTCTTATTTGCTCTCAAAGTACTTCACATAATTCATAGTCAATTGCTAATTTTGTTTTGACATCGTTAACTATTCTTATGTTCAGTGCTGTTATCATGGACAACAACCTTCACTTTCTTATCCACTTAATTATATTGCAACATATGATTGTTTTTCTTGTGTCTTAGGCAGGTATTCAAACTTGGCGGGTCACTCAACCTACTTGGAAACCCTTTAACCTTCTCAATACCTCATTCCAAGACCTCCATACCATTTAGACTTGACTTCTAGGGACTTCATATCCATATTCATCTCTTCCCCCCTAGGGTCACCAAAATTCCCCCCTTGAGGTGACTACCTCACCTCTAAAGTGATGGGGACACCTACCTAAGGTGACAATGGGTAGGTAACCTTTTAGTTGTCACCATTTAGTGGTTTGGTCAGGATTTTCCCAACCTACAAATTGTGTGATAACATTTTGGTGCCGTTGTCGAGGAGGATTTTGAATCCTCTTCCGAACCCTAACAACACTTTGTCAAGCTATCTCGAAGCCTTTATCCCCTAGATTTCTTGGGGACTCTACCCAAGGGACATTCCCTTTCCACCTTTCTTGATGAGATCTTCTTGAAGCTCATCTGATGACTCCACCTTCCCATAAACCACTTTTCCCTTTTTTCCCCTTTCCTCCCTTGATGAGCCTTGAGTTCATCTTGTGACTCCATTGAGGTACTACCCTAGTAATGGAACCATGGCCTCATGATTAATTACCGTGGGAATTCCATAAGTTTTATCCCTCCTTTGATGTTCAAGATATTCTTGGATATCCAAACCATTGTCCAATGGAATGGAAGGAAAAATGCCCCAAATTAGACAGTGATCCACCTCTAGCACTCACCCATGTTTTCAATTATATGAAGTATGTTTCAAGCCTAGATGTGCTACATGAGGATGTTCTAATGAAAATTTTTGTATCCTCACTGGAATCAAGTCAAAAGGATTGGCTCTCACACTCATGTAATCCAAAGAGTATCCCTTCTTCTACAAAGCTCATTGAAGAATTTCTACGGAATTATCGGCCAACTACTCAGAGTTTGGAAGATGTTTTTCAAGAGCTCAAACTCACTCTTTGCAGAGAGGGTTTTCTGATCGATGATGAGACACTATATGAAGAAATGCTCGAAGAACATGCCCATGAAAATAAGATTGAACAATATCCTTATGAACAAAATCCGGACGAGACATTTGATGAAGAAGAAGTGCTCATATCTACCCTTCCACTTGATGAGTACATTGAGACCTCTTGTCCTCCTGCACATCAAGAAGAGAACATGATGAGTTAAAATCCTTTTGAAAACTTTGATGATGCTTTGTTCCATGACTGTGGAGTTGAAGAAAATTTCCAAAAGGACCTCGATGAAGTTTCTCTTGCATAAGGGATGGAAGAGACTTTGTTGTTTGGTTTCCCTTTTGAAAAAAATGAGGTTATCTAGTCTTGTGAGGAAGTGATGCAGATGAATTCGTGGAACAACCCTCAGATATACTTGACGAACACATTGATGATTTCATACAGGTTGGGAGACGTAGATGGGATGTAGGTTATTTCATTATTGATAGAGATCCCATTTATGACATTGAGGGTATCTATCAAGAAGAGGGGGTTGAAATGTCATGTTTATAGGACTGGCCTCCATGCATGTGTGATTCATATGTTTGTCAAACTAGTGATGACATGGTTACATATTTGTTCTTCCCTTTCCAAGATGACTTGTTGTAGCATGATCTTCATTCAAACTTTAATACATACCCTTTTGAGGATGCATATTTGTTTTATGAGGATTCTCATCCATTGTGCTTAGATTTTTGAGAATTACTAGGTGTAACATCCCTGACATCCAACTAGACTATGCCACGCAATTTTTTTTGAACTGTATGCAAATTAAAACATACACACATAGGAAAAACCCATAAAATAAACACATAAATAATAATGAAACATATAAATTAATGCACAATTGACACTTATCTTGGTAAGAATATCACCAACTGCGTGCAGACCTTCCATGAACCTCCCAACCTTAGATCACACTGCTCATAACTCTCAGCAGTGGGTCACCCCTGAGCTGGGACTAAACTCCACCTGGGTAAATGGATTCCTAACCAGACTGATGTATCTCAGACAATAGGAAAGACTCCGTCACAGGTGCCACTCAAACTAACAACCTACAGTCCCTCATTCCCCACATGCTTGTCCCACCCCAGGAAGTGTGCCCCTTCTCTGCTCAACAATCCCTCGACTGCCCCACTTCCTTTCCGGGGTTTCAACAACAGGCCGGACAAGAAGTCTCAGAGAAGTGTAGTTGTAGTTTAGCACCTTCGGGAATGCAATTCCCAACAATATTCTCACCTGGAGAGAAATTTCTCACGGGCCTGACAATCCCCTCTTTAGTATTCCACGGGCCTGACAACCCGCTTCTTCAGTCCAACTCCCAAGCTAACCAGGTACAAAAATAGGTATGGGTATGGATACAGGTTCAAATACAGTGACAGGAAGGTACGGAGGACAACTGACTAAGTGAGTGAATGATGATGGAATGATGGATGGGAAAATGAACTAAGTCCAAACTATATGTATGCATGTTCCCAAATTGACAGTTGTCATGTTGGGAGCTACTCTGGCCCACTTGTCCCCATCCTTATAACTTAGGATAAAATAATTATCCAAACTTTATACTTTAAGGAATATTAATATAATATTCCTTTTTGGCTCAAGTTCCCTAGCTTAGCCCTTTTCCCTTAACTTTTAGCCCCCCCCTTTCCCTAACTAGTGGAGTTTAGTTCCCCATACTATTTTATCATGGTCGGTCTACACACATCGATGTATTATATTAATGATGAGACATATACAAAAATAGGCCCACTGGCCTTTAACATCTAGGCTCTCTGGCCTAATTAAAAACATAAGCCTCCTAGCTTATAATAACTGGCTCACCAACCTATAAAACACAACATATACACAAAGGCTCCCTGGCCTCAAAATCACGCACACTTAAGTACATTTGCATTTACATTTACAATTGGGTTCGACCTAGGGGTATTACAATCCCCTACCCTTATTTATGCACTATCTTTAGTGCATCATGTACGCATATCAACAAGATTTCCAAAATATTTAAAAAGATGTGGGTATTATGCCCGCATTGTATCCTCATGGTCCCAAGTAGCATCCTCAGGACCATACTAGGTCCATTGAACCTTTGCAAGCCCTATGGCTCGATTCCAGAGTTGTTTGATTTTTTAGGCCCGAATGCGTACCCGATGCACTTGGATAACGCCTTCTTTCTCCACCTGAATCACATTCCAATCAATGACATGATTAACTTCAGGTATATATTTCTTGAGCAATGATACATGTAATACATTATCAATAGACATAGATGCAGGCAATGAAATCATATAAGCTACTAGACCAATCCTTTCTAGGATTTGAAATGGTCCATAATATCTAGCTGCCAACTTGGAACAATTTCCCAACTTCATGGAACTTTTGTTGGCCTTAACCTTCAAGAATACATGATCACCCACTTTAAATTCCCTGTGAGTTCTACCCTTATCAGCATATCTTTTCTTCCTTTCTTTGACAACCTTTAAATTTTGTTTTATTTTCAACATTTGCTCCTCCATTTCCCTGAGTAAATCTAGCCCAACCACTACTCTATCTGCTGGGTTATCCCAACTTACCAGTGTGTTTCACTTTCCACCATAAAGCGTCTCAAATGGGATAATCTTTAGAGATGTTTGGTACCCATTGTTATAAGCAAACTCTACTAAGTGTAGGTAGTCTTCCCATTTTTATGGTTTATCCATCACATACATCCTCAACATATCCTCAATCACTTGATTCACCCTCTCTGTTTGTCCATCTGATTCTGGATGATAAGTTGTACTAAAATTCAAATTTGTTCCAAATCCATTAAATAATCCCTTCCAAAATTTTGAGGTAAATTTTGGATCTTTGTCAGACACAATTGTCTTGGGTATACCATGTAATCGAGAAATTTCTGTCATATAAACATTAACAATGTTGGCTACCTTGTGATTGATCTTTACTAGAATAAAATGACCAGCTTTAGAAAGTTTGTCCACCACTACCATGATAGAATCATGTTGCTTGTTTGTTCTAGGCAGTTTGGTGATGAAATCCATTGTTACAACTTCCCATTTCCACTCAGGAATGGGTAATGGCAGTGGCAAACCAGTTGGGTGTCTATTCTCAACCTTTACCTTTTGACATTCCAAACATTTGGCATTAAAATCAACACCTTCTTTCTTCATGCCTGGTCAATAATATTGGCTTTTGACAGATGCAATAGTTTTCTGATAACCTGGGTGCCTAGCATAAGGTACATTATGCATTTCTCTCAATATCAGTTTTTTCAATTCATGGGAATTTGGTACATAAATTCTTCCCCTGTATATGAGAATTTCATCATTTTCTAGCTTATAGTCTTCAATTTTCTGCTGTAAATTACCTTGCTGTAATTTTGCCACTAATTCTTTGTATTGTAAATCTAATTTTGCAGCCTCTAAAATTATATCTTTCAAATCTGATTGGTACATGATAATGGCTTTAGCATGAAACTCATGCACTCTTTTGCTGAGCGCATCAACCACTTTGTTTTCTTTCCCCTTGATATGATTTATATCAAAGTCATATTCACTGAGAAATTCTAACCATCTACTTTGCCTAGCATTTAGAGTTGGCTGATCAAATAAATATTTTAGACCATTATGGTCTGTCATCAGCTCAAACCTTTTCCCCATGAGGTATTGCCTCCACTTCCTCAAGGCATGCACTATGGCTTCCAACTCTAAATCATGAGTGGCATAGTGCCTTTCATGATCCTTTAACTTCCTTGATTCATAACATACAAAAAACTCATTTTGATTGAGGACTCCACCAAGTCCTTCTTTACATGCATCTGTTCATACAATGAAGTCTTCATTTGGATCTGCAATCCTTAAAATTGGGGCACTAGTTAATAATTGCTTCAAGTGTTGGAAACTCTTTTCACAATTCAATGTCCACTGAAACTTCACACCCTTCTTTTGCAAGGAAGTGATTGGGTGTGAAATATTTGATAATCATTCAATAAATCCCCTATAGTATCCTGCAAGGCCCATGAATGATTTGACATGTGTCACATTCTTTGGCATTGACCATCCTCTAATGTCTTCTATCTTCTCAGGATCCACTGCTATCCCTTCCTCTGAAATGATATGCCCCAAATAGTGAATTTGCTTTTGATAAAATGAGCACTTGCTCAATTTGGCATACAACCGATGCTTCCTTAATACTTGCAATACCATCCTCAAGTGTTGTTCATGCTCTTCCTCTGACTTAGAATATATAAGAATGTCATCTAAAAATACAATGACAAACTTATCTAAGTATTCTCTGAAAATACCATTCATTAAACACATGAAGACAACTAGTGCATTTGATAACCCAAATGGCACCACTGTGAACTCATAATGACCATATATTGTTCTAGAAGTAGTCTTGCTGATGTCTTCTTCTTTAATTCTTACTTGATGATAACCTGACCTGAGATCAATCTTGGAGAATATTTTTTCATCTTTTAACTGATCAAAGAGGTCATCAATCCTTGGCAAATGATACTTATTCTTCACAGTTACCTTGTTCAACTACCTAACGTCAATGCAAAGTTTCAATGTTCCATCTTTTTTCTTCACAAATAAAACTAGGGCACCCCAAGGTGACACACTTGGGCATACATATCCCTTCTTTAGAAGCTCTTCAAGTTTCATTTGAAACTCCCTCAATTCTGGTGTACTCATCTTGTATGGATTCTTGGATACTGGAGCTGCTCCAGGCATCAAATCTATGGAGAAATCAATGTCTCTTTTAGGGGGTAATCTTGGTATTTCCTTAAACACATATTCAAACTATTTTAGGACTGCATAATATTCAATATTTGACACCTTATCTTTAGGTTTCTCTTCCATGTGTTGTAAATATTTGACACCCTTTTTTGTAACAAATTTCTCTGATGTTTTCTGCCCTGGGAATACCCTGCACTATCCTTAGGTTCCCTTCCTCATCCAAGCAAGTAAATTCCTTGTTATGACAGTCTAGGATAACATGATGTTGGTCCAACCAATCAATCCCAATTAGATAGTCATAGGAAACTAAAGGCAAGATGTTTAAATCTGCCCGATGTTTAGTCCATTCATGTCCATAAGACATGACTTAACCATCTCATTAACTTTTCTTTTGGCTTCGGTAGCCAGCTGCACCAACCAAGATTTTCCATGCTTTCTTCTTGGCAATTGTAGACTTTCCACCATCTTAGGATCTATATAACTATGAATAGCTTCTGAATCAATTAAAATAGCAATGGTTTGGTTGTTGATCATACCTTCCACTTCAATCATACGTGGCTGATACTCTGCTTGTTTGTTGTCCAGGGCTGCATAGATCATTGGTACATTTCATCCCATGTCCTCCACTGTTTCAACTTGCCATACATTGTGAACAATCCTCACTTTTTCACCTATGTGAGGACAATCTCTGAACATATGATCTCCTTTACAACCCCAACATTGAATAGGTGGTTGCATTGGCCTTTGACCCCCTGTCTCAATCGTTATGGGTTCTCTAGAAGTTGGTTTTCCTTAGGCATTTAGCTCGCCTTATGGTCTCCTCCAATGTCTTGGGATCATCATACTATATTTTTTTCCAGTGATAAATGATGGAAATCCACTCAAATACTTTTGAATCTTAATTGTCTCATCCTTGATGAAAGAAACATACTTCAACAGTTCTAAAAACCTTCTTTCATATTCATTTATGGTCATACTCCCAAGCTTGAGTTCAAATAACTCTTTCATTTTCTTGTCATAGTATCTCTTAGTCAATTATTTCTTTTCAAAACACTTCTTGAATTCCCTCCAAGTAACAATTTTCTCTTTAATGTGCTGAACCTGCACAAGCTGATCCCACCACATGGATGCCTTTCCCTTGAATTGATAGATGGAAATTATTCCTTTTGCGTGAGATGAGTAATTATGCAATTGAAAATACTTTTTCATGCCCAACAACCATGTCTTTGCATCTTCATCCTTCTTGTGCTCACCATCAAATGTAGGAGGTTTGATTTTGTTCATTTCTCCTCATAGCTCATCCACCCCAGACCTCTTATTCTTCCTAACAGGGGATGGAATTTAGGTTCTATGTGCTCTCTTATTGGAATGCCTTGAGGAGTGATGGTGATGTCTGCTAACACTTCTGGTTCTTCTTTTCTCATCAGGAGACTTGTGACTTCCTGATTTGCTTGAGCCACTCTCCTTATCCAATTTATTTTCTATTCTATTCAAGCTCTGCATTAACTTCATGTTGAAGTCCTCCTACTGCTCCTTGGCTCTCATAAGCCTTTCATTTCCATCTTTATGACTTTGGACATCCTTTTACAAATTTTTAATGGTCTCTACCATATTCATGTTTTAATCACTTCCTTCTCCATGTCCATTGGATTTTCTTCCTTCAATGCCCAAATTGACATCCATCCCTTTGATCTCATATTCCTAGATGTAAGCCCCCGGTGCATCTTCCATTCCTCCTGCACTCTATGTTGATCCTGATCTGATCTAGTTGTTGCTAACTCTGTAAAATGTGCAACCAACAAAACTTTGTTAGGTTAACCGACTCATCAATTTCATGAAAATATGAACCATTTTGGTTCAATAATATATCAAAATTATTTCTTCTAATTTCGTGAAAAATTGAATGCCCATATCAATTTTCTGGGTGAATAATTATATTCTATTGTTATGCCCATATCAATTGAGTCTTGAGCAGAAAATTATGGTTATTTGAAAATTGTCCATTATTTTTTCTGTTCACTCTTCAACTTGGTGCAACTCTACGCTGTAATTATGTTTTTTTTTTTTGCACCTACTCCATTGGATTTTTAGTAGGAGCTCAATTGGGTTTCTTCATATAAATATTTTGGACAATCTCTCCAAGTTTCACCTTTTTCTGGGTTATGGGATGCTAGTTACAGCCTGTTGAAATTCTAGTCCAATTCATGTTTTTGGTCAAGAATGTTACAAGTACCTTCTTTTCCATCTTAAACATTTTTAACATGCCCATAAATTTAATTAAGATCTATGATTTTCTTCTATGGTTCAATAGATTTCCATTGACTTATGGCCCTTCGAAGTTAGTTGGGTCTTAAAATTTACCCTCCACTGTTTGTCTTGTAACTTCCTCATAAAAGATCCATTTGACGAACGATTTACACCATTAGAAAGCTCTCTCCGGGCTCTTTTATTTGAGCTACAAAGATAGAGTGTACCTTGGTATATTCTGTTCACGGGGTTTTTGAGTAGCTAAAAACATTGTTTAGGGCCTAAAAAATGTGCTGCAAAAAGATGACATTCAAATAATATAAAATTTCACAGAAATTCACTAGTTTTCTGCTGTTGTAGACAATCTAAACGACTTCACACACACAAATTTGAACCTGTACACACATATCTAGCATGTGAAACAATACCATGAGCTAGCGTATGCTCCGCGCACCTATAACCAATGTGGATCACTTCTCTGTCGCGCCAATAACTGGTGCGCACTACTTTTTGTTGCGCGCAAATATCTATCATGCACAATTTTGGTTCATGCACTAATATCTGTTACACACAATTTTTGTGTCACGTGGTAATATTCCACGCGTATTTTACTCTAAATGGTGCACCATGCCAAAGTTTAGTACGCCCCCACCACGCACCAGTACTCTGCGCGCATCATTAACTAAACTATCGCGCGGCAACATTACCCACATTGCATGCGCACCAACAAAATTCCTCTACGCTCTGTCAATACTGCACACACCACACATGCCGGTATTATGCGTGTGTACACCACACACGCCAATATTACGCATGCTCCACTCAATCTGCATTGGAAAATGCTAACTTTAGTGCGCACATCTGCGTGCCAAAAATTTTCGTGCATTACCACTCTGCATTGTGCAACACCAAAATTAAGTGTGCACACCCGTGCGCCAAAATTTTCCACGCAATTCCACTCTGCACCACACAATGCCAAATTTTAGCGTGCGCACCCGCACGCCAATATTTTTCTGCGCAATGACATTCTGCACCGTGCAACACCAAATTTTAGTGTGCACACCTGCACGCCAATATTTTTCTGCGCAATTCTCTTCTGCACCGCGGATCGCCAAATATTAATGCACGCAACCGTACACCAATATTTTTCCGCGCAATGCATTCTACACCGTGCAGCGCCAAATTTTAGCGCCCGTACCTGCACGCCAATATTTTTCCACATATCACAAGATTTTTACTGCGCATCATGCATATTTAGTGTGCACACCTGCACACACTCATTTTTACGTGCATTAATTCATGATGAATTATGCTGCAGAAATTGGGGCTTCTGCTAAATGTTTTCCCAATTTTCACCACAGATTCTGCAACTATGAAATTTGTTCAATTTCACCCAGATAACTCCAATTCAACCTCTACAACAACAAATCGTTGTTGGTTGACATTTCTGGAACGATTTTTTCCCAAACTCAATTCACAAATTGAGAATTTTAATCAACTAATCTCGCTCCATCTATCATTGCTTCTTTGTAACTTCAAATTCGACCAATTCTAGGTCTGAATTTGCTAGAACATATATTAAATTAAGAATATCTCACCACTTGGCCAAATTTCTCAATTTTCCCATGAATTTAACAACAAAAATTGGGGGTTTTTCCCAATTCCACGCAATTGCTTCTAATTTTTACCATGGACGCTCTGTAACTTCAAATTTGGCCACTTCGAAATCAACTCTCTGTGAAATTTATCCTCAATTCAATTTTCTCGGCCCATGCAGGCTCAATGTTGAAAACTTGAGCTCTAATACCATATTGTAACATCCCCAACATCCAACTGGGCTATGCCATGTAAAATTTTTCGAGCTGTATGCAAATTAAAACATATACACACAAAAACTCTTGCAAAACTTTATATATAAAACTTAAAACAAACAAATACATTATGTAAATGCACATATTTATACGGAAATAATAGTAACATATACATGCAACATAGATAGGAAATACCCATAAATATAAAGATAGGTATAAACCACACACAGGAAAAACCCATAAAATAAACACAAATAATAATGCAACATATAAATTAACACACAATTGACACTTATCTTGGTAAGAATATCACTAACTGCATGCAGACCTTCCACGAACCTTCTAGCCTTAGACCACACTGCTCATCACTCTCAGCAGTGGGTCACCCCCGGGCTGTGACTAAACTCCACTCGGGTAAAGGGATTCCTAACCAGGATGATGTATCTCACACAACGAGAAAGACTCCATCACATGTGCCACTCAAGCTAACATCTTTGTAACACCCCTGTTTCCCCCAACTTCTAATTAATCATAAAATAGGATTACCATGCTAAGGCATGTGGACAACGTAAATGCATTATTGTTTGAGTTGCCAATAACTGACTGCGGGGGTGAAGCCTTGAAGTACGAGCCATGATATCTCTAGAGGAAGGAAATCAGTTAATAAAGAAAGGACCAGTGGTTGAATCATCAACCACTCCCATGAATGGAAGCATGGTATAGCTAGAGGATGTTATCTCGAAGTACCACAGAGACCTACAGACCCGAGCTTCCTTTTGACAGAAGGAACATGATAGGTCGGAAACCTTCCAGAGGAGGGAAGGTAAGATACATACAGAGACAAAAAGAGAGGAGACATGGGGACAGGAGCACAAGCTCATAAGGGAGATGTGCGAACCCAAAGGAAGTGCTGAGAACACGGCCTGAAGGACCTGAACGCGAGCTTGATGCTGAGGAAGCATATGATAAACCTCGCAGGGTCCCTGTGACAGAGAGAGTTTCTCTGAGAGATGGTGTAAATTCCCTAGTGATATCATGGCTTGGCACAGGGGTGGCCAGAGTGCCAAGAATGAATGCTTCTGAGCCTATGGTTGGGTGGAAAGGAGAACACCCACAGTCAGTTGGTTGGATGCAACTTGTAATAGATAAGTATTCTCGTACCCTATGAAATTAAGCTGTAATTATGTAATCAAATGGGATATACTGTGAATGACCCAGGGATGTGTATTTTTTCTTAATGGTTATACTGTATCTCTTTATTCTTGTTTAAATTGTGTATTTAAGCAAGTATGGATTGGACATGTTTTTTATTCATAAATGCTTGCGCCCTGTGGTGGCTTAAGCTAGATCCACGGACTGTGAGTTCGTCGACCTTGGGCATAATTTCATGTATGCATGTGGACACTTCTAGTCGTTATGAGTCCCTTGGAGGAGGAGGTCTATTAAAGCTCAGGAGAGATAGTGCACGTATGCATAGGCTCTCTACGAGGCAGACAAAGATCGAGAACCACTTAAGTTCTAGAGTTGAGGAATGAGAGTAAGGGGTGCACAGAAGGATTCTTCCAAGCGTTAAGTTCAAGAGAAAGAGCGCAAATATATTAAACCTTTTAGAGCTAAAAAAGCTTAGGAAGAGTAGCGAGGATGAAGTATCGAAAGGGAAGGTTCCCCTATTTGGAAGACGAATGGATGAAATATGTTCGGAAGAAGCCATGGTCTGTTGTGACTGTTGGATATGGGAAAGAGCGTGGGAGTTAACCCTTGGAGTCATTCGGACTTCATGAGTTCAACAAACTGAGAAAGTTTGTTGTAAGTGAGGTAAAATCCCTGAAGTCCCAAATTTAACTCTGAGCCTTAGATCTGAGGATGCCGAGGAACCATCCTGACCGTCAGATCTAGGAGGTAAATGATATTTAAGTAACCAGAACTACCCATGACTTAAGAATCTAACATCGAAGATGGATGTGAGCCGTTTAACAAGAGGAGAGGCCATCCCGGTCGTTAGATCGACTCAAATACTCACTGGAGTTACTGAATCAAACACCAATCACTCGATTTAATCGACGATTGGGAATCATTGCGGAGTGCGAAGGTGAATTTAGAGGACCTACTAGTTCACGGCCCGCAATTCACCAACGCCATTGATCTCATCGGGCTGGAAGATAAACAATTTTGGTTAAACCAAGTTGGGTGAGCACTTCCCAGATTGCGGAGGTCGAACTCTCTGATAAAGAGCATGCATGTTGGGGCCCCACAATTACTGTGAACCGTCGATCATCATTGACCTTCGATCTGAGTTTGATGAGAGCATTGAAACATAAGGAGTGCATGGGAAATCGAGATCTTCAAGAAGATCAAGCTCAGAAGAGATAAGCGCTTTTCAGAAGTGCAGGCGAGGTCTAAGAGATGGACTCGTAGGAGGAAAAAAGGCCAAGGCCTTTGAATACTTAGAAAATCCTCTAAGCTAGAGGAAGTCGAAAGCTCAGGAGGAGGAGCAACAATAACCGGCAGATCGGTTGTGGAGAGGAGCCTAGACCATTAGATCAACGTTTGGTGAACAAAGGAAGCACAAAGGAGAGGAACAGTTCCCATCTGTTGGATTTGAGCATGAAGGACCAGTAACCGTTGTATCTAGAAGTAAGTGTACGATATTTGACCCTTGTGTACGTAGGAGAGTGGACTTGTCAAAGTCTCGAAGTAATTTGGGACCGTCCATCGTCAAGGAGGATAGGTGGCATAAGATCCACAACCTGTAGGTTTGTGGACAAGGAGGAGGAAAAACAACCAAAGTAAATCTCGTTTTTTGATCGCCAGGGGGATACATGTCAGGAGATTCTGTATATCGAGTAAAAGTACTCCAGAGAAATGGGTGCATAAGAGTTTGAAAATATCGAAGCACCGAAGTGCTGAAGAGCCGAAGAGTCGAAGGTCTCTGAACCGTTAGATCCAGAGAGACACGCGGTGATAGATCACAAGATTTGGGTAAATTGCATTGGAGTTTTAGTTGAAATTTTAGAATTGACATTCCTGAACCTCGAAGACCCAAAGTGAATCTGGATTTCCAAATCCAGAGGGATGCATGGCGACGGATCGTGGACTTTGGAGAAATCTGTTCGAGAGTTTTTAGTTGATATTTGAGACTCCCGAAGTCTGGAGAGCCAGAGAGCCAAAGTAAATATCAACTATCTGATCATTCGAAGTGGATATCACTCATCATATCTTCCAAAGTAAATATCAAGTGTCATATCATCCAAGGTGAATCTGGACCGTCTAATCCAGAAGAGACGTGGCGTAAATCTATGGACTCTAGGTAAAGTCCCGAAGTATTTCATAGCCACCATATTAAGGGGGACGTGGCATAAATCTGTGGTTTTCGGGTAAGGACTCGAAGTAACTATCAACCATCCGATTCGAGAGGACACACGACAGTAATCCCCATACGTCGAGGGGGAGTAAAAGTTGAGGACTAAGAAATCCAAAGTCCGAAGACATGAAGGGATCACAGTTGTTGATATGAGAGGGACATGCATTAGTGGATTCTCAATTCTGAATAAAAGTCATTGGGGAAAAACGAGAGTTGATATTTGAGATTTCCGAAGTCCAGAAATCCTAAGCGACGAGAGCCGTCGATGTGAAGGTGGACATGAGACACCAGATCTAGAACTTCAGAAGAAAAGAGAAGAGGAAAAGGTCCGAGGACCCGGAAAATATCTCGATTGTTGATCGAGGAGGGAGCTGAAGGATCGTTGATCTGGTTGAGGAGGCCAAAGTCCTAAAGCGGGAGAAGAACCGTCGATTGAGGAGGACGCGTGGAAAACGATCTACCGTTTCAGAGAAATATCTCTAGAAGAAATGAGAGTTTGAGAACTGAAACTTTCAAAGGTTGGACTCATGGAGGAAATCATATCCGCACATCTGTAGTGATAGGTGTTAGCAAATCCTCCACTTTGGAAGATTGATGTACAAAAGAAAGGAAAGTTTGAGACTTGAGAATTCCGAAGTACGGAATTCTGAAACAAATCACCGTCATTGATTTGGAAAGAGGTCAGATCTGATCCGCAACTTTGAAAGGGATAGATTTGAGCCATCAGTTTAGTGGCACTGTCAATATCATGAGATCAATGTTCCCATAGCATTGCGAGGATCAGATATGCACGAACTTTAAAAAGTTGAGGGTCGGCTGCAATCCAAACCACGGTTTTGAAGAAAGGACACGTGGAGGTTCAAGGGAAATTTCGGGGTGAAAAATAGTTTGGTTTCAAGCCAACCTTGGCCGCACTCGCAATCGTGTGGTTATGTAAGGCCATCGCCCAAGGTCATATCAAGGAAGGGGCTTATTAGAAAAGGAGCTAGTGCCCAGACTCCGATATTTTGCAGGCGTGAAGAGGAGGGTTGCAAGTACCTTTAGACCTGCACCAGGAAGTCGAAAGGGTCTGTGTCTAATTATAGAACGAGACCATCAAGGTCTTAGAGAGTCTTTTGGCTCCAAAATTGGAGATCCTTGACTAGGAGGTTGGACTGGTTCCCTGACCCTCCAAATTAGAAACCATGGATGGAGAATTTGTCCTTTAAGAAAAGCAATTTTTTTATGCCCCTTTGTGGGTGTGTTACAAATTGGTATCAGAGCATGGTTACAACACTTGGCCTGCTTGGGCTCATGTACGAGTCACGTAAGGAGGTATTTTTATATGTAATTACTCCTTGAGGAGAAGGACTGCAGATTGAATCTGTGATTTTGGGAATTCTTGTTGAATTTCAGCAGAAGAATTTCTTTATCCCTTTGTCAAACTTATAACTACTCTTACTGGAGTAGGGATATGCTAATTAACATTTATAATAAGACTTGAATGTGGATAGTTGAAGGTGGCAAGGTTCTGTCAAGAGCAGCTGAAGCCTGAAGGATGGATGACCTGGTGTTCGTAACATTGCTTCTAAGCATGGGCAGTTGGAACTTCAGGCACTAATGATGGTAGATTATATAATGTTTAATACCTTTGTGGGCTTAAAGGAATCTAATAGGATCAGGTAGGATCCCTGGAAGTTATAGTTATTGTTGTATATTAAAATCAGAGTATATAACTCCTCATGACTAGAGAAAAGTGAGATGGGTAAAACCCTATGGACGCCGACACAAGAAGGTTTTCTTGCTAGGCATTGTCACATAAAGAGGAAAGTGACCCTGGTTGGTTATTGCCTTGAGAAAATACAACATCAATATGAGATATGACTATGAGATTAGTCCTGTAAGTGTCTGAAATCTCAAAATAAAGGACACTAATGATGAAATTAAACTATCAAGTGAATGCATGAGGTAAAAAGGTGCAAGATATGCACCTACTTATACACGAATGTGTATACATGATCATAAGGATGATTGGAATATCCTTGGGAAAATGATATAGAAGCCTGATATGTCCATGTGTGTGAATGACATGGAAAAAGTGCAAGCAATACACTAGCATGATGAATACTTATCTGTGTTTAATTATGCTTGAGTACATGGGTTTAATTCATTATGGAGCTTCCTAATATGAAGCCTGATAGTAATACTAGTTAGGTATGAATGATGTTAAACATGCAAGTGATGCACATGTATGATGTAAGTTAACAAAACCAGAATATGTATGGATACATAATTTGGGTACATGACAAAGATGCATGTTTATATTCCTTGTGGGATATTTGGTAAACTGCTAAAGCTAACTCATGGCTGAGGCCATCACAAATAGTGATCGATATGCAATAAGGAAGTTGCATGCTGAAGGAGTCCCATGTGGAGGAACTGTGTGAAGACTCTGTCAGGAAAAACAAAGTCACAACCTTAATGACTGCTGAGAATTAAGTAGTGAGCCACAAGCTTATATATATATATATATATATATATACCAGAATCCTGGATTACATTTTGAAAAACATCATGTAATGAATAGAAGACTAATAATGAATCTTGACCATTCTGATAACCAAATGGTAACATGCAGGATGCACAGGTTCATGATTCATTATGGGAAAAATATTTTGCTATCAAAGCATCATGTAATGAATAGAAGACTAATAATGAATCTTGACCATTCTGATAACCAAATGGTAACATGCAGGATGCACAGGTTCATGATTCATTATGGGAAAAATATTTTGCTATCAAAGCATATTGATCTATCCTAAGAGTTAGGATGAGCCTAACCCAGGGATGCTCAGGAAAAGAGAAGAAATATCACCATAAGAAGTAGATTGCATAAGTAAATGGGGAGAAAAAGAAGAACACTTTCCTCACCCTAAGAATCCTAAATTTTTTAACAGATCCGTAGGATTAGAAGAGCAGTTGTGGAAACCAATATAGTTGGTAAAAGGAAAGTAAACCCCCTGAGTATGATTAAATGAATAAATGAGTACATTTAATTGAATAGGTTTGGTTGAATTCATGATTAAGAAAAGACAGTGAGGCCTTAGAGATAACTCGACTGGGCTGAAAAGTCCTAGGCGATGTAGAAAGAGTTGGAAGAAGGGGAGAGTCCTCAATTCTTTCCTTGTTGAATATTATGTTTTCTCTTGGATGAGAAAGCTGGTACGCTAATGAAAGTAAAAAGGTTTTGACACCATAGTGATAAGGATTGTATTGCTGAAGATACAATCAAAAATTTGTTTGTGTTGCACTTGTGGAAACATTTGAGGATAATGTGATGAAGTGCATAAAGATATGCTAGGACATTTTGAAGATGTTTTATGAATTCGAATGTTATGATACATGCATTTGGTTTAATATTACAACTAATGTGATTGTGACCATGATGATGCATGTTATGTATAGAAAGGAATTAGAGCTATTGAGGAATACAATTTCCAATGATGGGCAACCTCAAGCAGAGGATGACCAGGAGAAGGCTGCGGTTGAAAGATTGTTGACATGGCTGTAAAAGTCCCCATAAAGCACTACCGATGAGGTAAAAATCAGAAAAAGCGTGCTAGCATCCAAGAACCGGTATAAATATATTCGTGCTTATGTGGCACAAGGTATGAAGGGATTTGGTAAGAACCCCTTCTGAAATATTTTATTGTCTTAGTGTTATGCATGAACTTTTGAAAGGCAGTTGTATGCCTTGGGTACCCAAGTAAGGTATGATTCAGGAAAGAGAACTTGAATGATAAAGGTATGAATCTCTAGTAGTAAACATTGTTTGTAACCCTTGGAAGAATTCATGAACTGATATGTCATGAATGCATTGACCAATCAAGGAATGCTTAAAGGCATTCATGTGAAACTTTTGAGTTCATGTGTACTGATTTGGGATCGTGATCGTCCTATAGCAGGCAGTATGGTCCTGCTCTAAAAATGAAAGAAAACGAATAAGCCATTGGAGGAAAAGGTTGGTTAAATTCCAACACACCATGGCCAAGAACTGGTCATAAAGTGTGACGAACTTGACAACAATGCAAGAGTGCATTGGGTATGAATGTGGCCATGAATAATTGACACATGTGTTAAAATCCTTTGAAATGTTGAGTTACATTTTGAAAGGTTTGGTATGTTGAAATGAGACATAGGAAAGGAATGGGATTCCCTTTTTCTGTTTATATAGATGTGATGAACTGTTAGTATGCATGGTTTTGAATATAGATATATATACATGGATGCATGAGAGGCTAACAATTTGTTTGGCTGTGTGAAGAATGAATTGGAGGGAGGAAATGGGTCTTGGATATGGCGGTATGGTAAGCCCATAAGGAAGACCAATTTCCTATTGAGCCAAACTGCAAGGAATGGTATTTCCTTTTTGAGAAAGTGAATTTGATTGTTAGTATGCACAATTTTGAAATTGTTTGTGATGACGTTGTAAAGGTGCAATAAAAATGTATGTGCATGGAAAAGCTAACAATTTGTTTGGCTGATTGAAATTGAAAGTGAAAGAAGCAAAGAGGTCTTGGATATGACAACATTGTAATCCCATAAGGAAGACCATTTTCGTTCCTGCTGAGCCAAACCACTATGGGAAGGAAAGTCCCATAATTATGAATTTGGTTCCTGTGCAAAAAAAATATGGAAATAAAATGTGGAATTGGAAATCTGTAGGTGACAGATTTACAATAAATTTTGAATTTAAAAATTTACGATGTCTCATGAATTTATGTGTACCTATGATACAGGTGAAAGGGAAAGATTTGCAAAGAAGTGCAAAGACGAGAAACTGAGATCTCGGGTTCGAGGGAGAACTATGAGAAAGAGTATAATCTGATCGCATGAAATAGAGACTGAATTGGGAGAAGGAGAGTAACCTTCGTCCCTATATATGATTGAGTTGAGAGAAGGAGAGTAACCTTCATCCCTAACTATTTCTATGCCAGGAGAAGGAGAGTAACCTTCGTCCCTATCTATTATAGTACTAGAAGAAGGAGAGTAACCTTCTTCCCTATCTATTACGGTATCAAGAGAAGGAGAGTAACCTTTGTCCCTATCTATTACAGTATCAGGGAGAAGGAGAGTAACCTTCATCCCTATCTATTACGGTACCGGGAGAAGGAGAGTAACCTTCGTCCTTAACTTTAGCTGAGTTGGAAGGCTGTCAAGCTATAAAAGCATGAAAAATGGCTACTGATGAGCCATGAGAACCCCATGGTAATCCATGATCGCCTAGAATATGTTGTGTTGAGGTAACACAAGCCGGAGGGATGCCTCTACAGAGCAAGTCTGAGGGACGTCTTGATTGTAAGACTCGATAGAGTCTCTGAAATTCTTTCTGTGTGAGAAAACCTTGTCAAGGAAAGATGGATCACTCGAGGGATTGTATAGAAAAGAAGGATATGCCTGAGCCTGAGCCTGGAGGGTGAGTGATCGCAAGGAAGAGGAGACCTTAACAGTTCTTTTAAAGTATTGATTGGGATCATGCACACGATGGGTAGTTCTTCTTGTGCGAAAAAACTTTGGCAAGGCAAGATGGATCACCTTAGGGACTGTATAGTAGAGAAGGGGATACCTGAGCCTGGGACTGGAGGGTGAGTGACCACAAGGAAGATGAAACCTTGATAGTTCTTGTAAACGGTTGTTCCTGAGTCTGTACTTAAGGCTTAGAAGTACAGTGTCAAGGCATCCGAAAGTGGGTAAAAGATGGAGAAGGTAGAAATGTCAACCTTCGGTAAAGGAAACTAGGGAAGATTTCTTCGTTGGCGTTGTCTAGCTTCCAACTGTTCTTGGATAGTTATATCTTGTTCAATGGCTGTCCATGAATGTTCAATTTCGACCCGACTAGTAGCAATTTTAAGGATTGTTTCGAATAGGTTTAAGGAAATATGCGTTTGGTCTGATAGTCCAGGGTGGATATTAGGTTGTATTGGTACAGGGATAGTCATGTAGGAATAATGAAAAGGGAAAAACTTCAGAGAGAGATTGAGTGCTGTCTCAATTTGGTCGCATAAAAGAGATTTTACGGTTTTAAGAATAAAACAGGGATGCAAATCAAAGGCTCGTTCCCGTAACTGTATTATATTTTTATAAAGGTGTGAGGTGGGAGAAAAACATTGAGCTTTCTATAGTGTAAGGTTCCTACCAGGGGAAAATCTTACGACATAAATGGAAGAGGAAAAAATGTAAGAAAATAACCAATGTAATAAAGAATATATGTAGAATTCTGAAAATGCAGATTGGTCTTACACCCGCTGATAGTTGGTGCAGAGGAAAGACAATAAACAATTACAGAAAACCAAAATTCATTCGTTATAGTAGTGGTTGTACTAAAGTATAACGAAGCACATCAATTATGAATATGAATTGAAATGGAAAAATGAGATACAAGGAAGCAAACTTGTAATACAATAGTGACGGAATTGAGAATCTCCAGATCTGCTTGTATTAACTCTCAAATGTAAAAACTCTATTACAAACGACACAAAAAGGTCCAACCTTGTTTATTTATTTCTATGATATATTTATACAATTTTGCAAATAAGGTAGCATCTCAATAGTCACACAATTTTGGTTACAACAGGGAGGAGTGCAATCGCTCCATTTCTCCTATTCCGTCCTCATTTGGTGCCAGATGATTGTCGTTGCGCGAACTCGGTACATGCGATACATCTTTCCACCAGCTGAGATATTAGCCGCGATGGTTCTTCTTGACAGCTGGATTCGAAGAAGTAACATTCTCGGGTTAACTGCTGCAGCCTGTCCTCCATTTGTCCGTTGATTATGTCGATGGTGCATAAATGTGCGCTGGGTTTGATCATGCATTTATCCACTTGGACTATGTCCACCATAGTCATTTGAGAGATATCGACCGAGTCTCTCTCTTCCTTATCCTTCAGATCAAGTGAGATTTGTTCTACATTCATTTGTATTAGCGTCTCAACATCGCACCCGCTATCAATGCCCAACAGTTCATCGTCTATAGAGTTAAAGGCCTCTTCCAGAGAGCTGGTTATCTTTTGGGCTTGCTGTTTGCCTTCGGCGATGTTATGCTCCCATTCCTTTAACATAATATTTCCTCTGGTTTATTCTAGAATGGTGAGCCTGGGAGTACCTGCCGCAACCCTGTTTTTCGTAGCTATCATCGCCTCTTGGAAGGCGACCCGAGCCGCTCCTGCATCCCTCTCTCTGGCCAATAAGTTCTCAAAAACTTGACTTACCAATAAACAGTTGTCATGGATCGCTTCCACCTTGGCGAGAAAATTTTGCTGTGCCGTCGAGATTCTGCTCCGAATCTCGATTGCCTGGGATTTGAACATCCCGATGTTAATCATTTTGCTCTTGGCGATCTCTACCCGAGCCTGCAACTGTTCAATCAAATTCCTCTGCTGGCTCGCCTACATCCGACCATCTCGGATCACCAGCTGTGTTTGCTCAAGCTTAGTTTTGAGCATCTCTATTTCATTTTTGTCAGCCGATTTGGCCTGCTCCATTCCCACGCTCGCCTGATCTCTAGCATTCTCTGCTGCTGTGGCCAATCTGGCTTCAAGGGTCTTAATCAAGCGGTTTTTTCTTTTGATTTGGTTTTTTAGGAGCCCGACTGAGAATTGATTCGCCGAGGCGTATGCTCCTAGTGTGCCTGCTATTTCAGTGGCGAATTGCTGATTCTTTTTATCCTTTCCCTTGGTAATAATTTTATACTTCTTGGAAGTAGACTCTCCTTCCTGGTAGAATTCCCTTTTTACTACTGCTTTCCTCTTTTTATCAAAGAAAAACTCGTTCGGAGGGAGTTCTTCTACTCTTATGGGCCTCAACTCTTCATTGAAAATCCATCCTACATCGATGTTTCCCTGCGTCGACCGCAAGGGGGTGACTGATGTGATGGGTTCTTCGATCTGCTTCGCATATTTTCCTGGAGTCTCTATCTCTGCCTCCGGGTTCTGATTCTTGGGTGGCTCTGGAGTCTTTATCTCTGTCTCCGGGTTCTATCTCTTCGACGGGTCTGGGGTCCTTTTCTCTTCTTCCAGATTCTTTATTTGTTCCCCCTCATCCTGGTGTTTTCCCTGGTCAGGAGTTGCATCCTTAGAACCTTCGACCTCCTTCTGTTTTGTCTCTGAAACACCTGGACTCTCACCTCGCAACACAATTGGAAGGCAACTACGTCAGTGTTCTTGGAATTTCAACACATCGGCTCTTTCCGTGGGTGCCAAGGATTGAATTCAGGCTAGAATTTCTTCATAGGACCTCACTCCTCGGAAAATATCATCTGAGGGTGAATTCTCATGCTCAAATCTTTTGAGCCCGCAATTTGCCAAATGATTGCTCACGATCCTCTGTGGATCGTTCTTCTTGTATTCAATGGAGACCAAATTTAGGTCTTCCAGGGATGCAACCTCGGCTTTGGCGTGCCTGAAATCTAATAAAGAATAAGAATTCAAATGAATGGGAAAAGACGGCCATACCTTCTTTGAGTACCCTTTGAGCTCTTTACTTACACCGCCAATTACTGTCTGCTGGGCGACCTCGCGACAAGCCAGCTTGTCAGGAATGAACAATGGCAGCGCATGCGGGGGAACAGAGGCCCCGAAAACTCTGAGGTATGAAAATTCCGCCTCCACGTACCAGTCCGCTATGTTGCTCAGATTTGTCGCTATGTTGTCCGAGATACGGGGTGGCGGGTGACCAAAAATGGCGATATGCAGGGGCACCATCACCCAGTTAAAAATTTCATATGCGAAATTTTCTGCTTTGTTTTCCCATAGTTTTTCATGATATACATGTATGGGTTTGTCTTCGGCCGAAGTCCAACCCCAACTCATTAGCGGAAATGGTGTCATAGAACAAATTGCGTCCATAATATATGCAGACATGAAGAATGAGGACGACCTCCCATTTTCCTTCTACTCCCGATACTCTGTGACCCGATTGTCCAAGCTATCCGAAAGCATCTTTGCCCAATCAAAGGAACAACCTTCTGTGACCTGAAACATAAGAGGCACCCACGCAAGGAAAAAATTCGCTGTGTCCTCTCTCCCATATAACCAACATGTCATCATGGCCACATATCTGTACTGCGACTCTAAAGAAGCGATTGAATATATGCCATGGTTATCAGCTCTGAACTTCGCTTTGTTTGAAACCCAATCCTTTATCAAGCTGGCCATGGTTTTATCGTAATGTATGCATTCCTTCTCCTTGAATTCTTCCAAGAACTCTGCGCCATATGTGTGGTCGGAAGTCGCGGGTAGCTTATACATGGTTTGTAGATTCTCCGGCCTAAAGGTTCCGACAATGACTCTCTACTTGTTCATGATAGTCTTGGTCGGTATGTCCACATGCTCCAATGCCCATCGGACCATGTCATAATATGGAAGCAACCGCGGTCTGGCTGCTACTCTGTGCATTCTAGATTGGATGACTATTTTGTACTTGGTGGTTAAATCATCTCTTTCGTTGTTGTCGGAGTCATCAGAATAGTCCACCAATTCTGCTTGCAGAATATCTGAAACATGTGACCAGTTCGGGACCGAGTCGATACTTCGGGGCGAAGTATCGGAGACATTGTCTGAGCCTTGTCTTGAAACCTCAACATTCGCCTTTGTTGCTTTCCGCGGAGCCATGGCTGAAGCTTGCATTTTAGCTCTTCTGCGATAGAACTGCGTATACATACAAAAGTCAGTTTACTCAGAAGTGATGAGCTCTGCGTGCTATGAAAATACATTCGTTATAATGAAGTGAAACTCTTTCATATATTTGAAAACTTGGTACCTTTCAAAACAAGCCTGTCAAATCATAGTTAGAAATAAATTTATGCCGTAAAAATCCGATCTTATATTCATAGATTTACCCTATTTCCCCATTAATGTCATAAATTTTGGCGGTTTAAAAGTCAGTTGGCGTATGGAGAGAAAAGGCCCCCTCATAAATCGTGCAGGCATCGAAACGCGGGATATGTCTTGATTTAGCTTGATTAATCTAATCTCACCAACTTTAATCAATATCTCTCTACTCGTTATATCGGGGATTTTCCTTTAACATTTTGAGTCTCCAACTCCCGAGACTGCGAGGATCGATTTTGGTTTAATTAAAGGTAATTGCGATTTGGAGCTTGATTAATTTTATAATTATTCTATTCGCCATATCGCAACTCAAAGCTTTGAAGATAAGTTTCTGGGAGATTCACATGCTGAGCTGCGAAACCGCGAGATCACGATAGAATGGCTTAATTAAAGGGGAAGATAATCTTGGATTAAGTGATTAATTAATCATGTTATAATTGCATCGTGATTTCGCGAGTCGGGGTTTAGACGATATAACTTTTGAAAAAGATAGTGCCGAGTGGCAAAATGCCAAGAGAAACTTTTACCACGGTTAGCTTTTACCTTTCATCCTTGACATGGGTTATTCAAAAGGACTTCGTGTCCTCGGCTATCGGGGCTATGATAATAAAAAATTTGGTTTTGTGAACGTCGAGGCGCGAAACCCCGACGACGTCTAATCATTAGTTAATAAAATTTTACCCTCGTTACTATCTTGAGTGGAAATTTAAAACGACTTCGTTGTTTCATGACTCGAGATATGGAAATTACATGAATTATAGTTTTCGACCTGCGAGATCCCAAAGTAGAACAAAAAGAGGAAACATTTTTACAAAAGGTAGAATTTGTTTCGAGAGTAGAAAAATCATCGCTGCTTGCGTGATCAAGCTTCATAGATCATCGATATCTCGGAGGGAAAAAGAAAACCATCTTTAGATTTCAAGCATCGAAATGAAAATTGTGATGGGTTAAAAAACAAGGGCGGCTCCAACATAAACTATTGATGGGGATCATGCACCCAATGGGTATGTTGAGGAAAAAAAAACAAAAAAACAAAAAAATAATGAGCCTGGATAACAAAACAACCATGTGGATACAAATCCACAAACTGCACAGATAATTATTGTGCTAAGATTATGAAATTTTCCTAGAAATTTTATGCAATGTTTTCGCTTAAGACTATGATTAACGTACTTGTTGTCCAAGAATTATTGAAAGCAGGTGGCCAATATTTAAGGTTTGAAAAAGGACCTGACCGAGGAAGAAGGATGAAGATTTCTGAAACAGCTGAATGAGAAAGGAATGACCGGTGTTTTTGAGAAAGAACACCAAGGACGATGTTCCTTTAAGGGGGAGGGAATTGTAACACCCTTGTTTCCCCCAACTTGTAATTAATCATAAAATAGGATTACCATGCTAAGGCATATGGAAAGTGTAAATGTATTATTGTTTGAGTTGCCAATAATTGACTGTGGGGGTGAAGCCTTGAAGTACGAGCCATGATATCTCTAGAGGAAAGAAATCAGTTAATAAAGAAAGGACCAGTGGTTGAATCATCAACCACTCCCATGAATGGAAGCATGGTCTAGCTGCAGGATGTTAGCTCAAAGTACCACAAAGACCTGCAGACCCGAGCTTCCTTCTTACAGAAGGAACATGACAGGTCAGAAACCTTTTAGAGGAGGGAAGGTAAGATACATACAGAGACAACAAGAGAGGAGACATGGGGATGGGAGCACAAGATCCTAAGGGAGATGTGCGAACCCAAAGGAAGTGTCGAGAACACGATGTGAAGGACCCGATCACAAGCTTGATGCTAAGGAAGCATATGATAAACCTCGCAGGGTCGCTATGACAGAGAGAGTTTCTCTGAGAGATGGCATAAATTCCCTAGTGATATCATGTGTTGGCACGGGGGTGGCCAGAGTGATAAGAATGAATGCCTTTGAGCCTATGGTTGGGTGGAAAGGCGCACACCCACAGTCAGTTGGTTGGATGCAACTTGTAATAGATAAGTATTCTTATACCCTGTGAAATTAAGCTGTAATTATGTAATCAAATGGGATATACTATGAATGACCCAGGGATGTGTATGTTTGCTTAATGGTTATACTGTATCTCTTTATTCTTGTTTAAATTGTGTATTTAAGAAAGTATGGATTGGACATGTTTTGTATTCACAAATTCTTGCACCCTATGGTGGCTTAAGCTAGATCCAGGAACTGTAAGTTTGTCGACCTTGGGCATTGTTTCATGTACGCATGTCGACACTCCTTGACGTTCTGAGTCCCTTCGAGGAGGGAGTCTGTTAAATATGAGGAGAGATATTGCACGTATGCATAGGCTCTCTGCGAGGCAGGAAGAGACTGAGAACCAGTTAAGTTCTAGAGTTGAGGAATGAGCATAAGGGGTGCGCAAAAGGATTCTTCCAAGCATTAAGTTAAAGAGAAAGAGCGCAATGCTCTTAATCCTTTTAGAGCTAACAAATATCAGGAAGAGTAGCGAGGCTGAAGTATTGAAAGGGAAGGTTCCATTGTTTTGAAGATGAACGAACAAAATCTGTTCGGAAGAAGCCACAGTCTGTTGTGACTGTTGGATATGGGAAAGAACGTGGGAGTTAACCCTTGGAGTCATTTGGACTTCGCGAGTTTGGAAAACTGAGAAAGTTTGTTGTAAGGGAGGTAAAATCCCCAAAGTCCCGAAGTCCCGAAGTTAACTCTAAGCCTTAGATCCGAGGATGCCCGAGAACTGTCCCAACCATCAGATCTAGGAGGTAGACGATAGTCAAGTCACCAGAACTACCCATGACTTAAGAATATGACAACGGAGATGGATGCAAGATGTTTAATGGGAGGAGAGGCCATCCTTGTCGTCAGATCGACTCAAATATTCACTGGATTTACCGAATCAAACACCAGTTGCTTGATTTAATGGATGATTAGGAATCATTGCGGAGTGCCAAGGTGAATTTAGTAGACCTGCTAGTTCACGGCCCACAATTCACCAACGCCATTGATCTCGTTGGGCTGGAAGGAAAATGATTCCGGTTAAACCAAGTTGGGAAAACACTTTCTAGATTGCAGAGGTTTAACTCTCTGATAAAGATCACACATGTTGGGGCCCCACAATTACTATGAACCATCGATCGCCATTGACCTTCGATCTGAGTTTCTCAAGAGCACCGAAACACAAGGAGTGTATGGGAAATAGAGATCTTCATGAAGATCAAGCTTAGAAGAGATAAGTTCTTTTCAGAAGTGCAGACGAGGTCCAAGAGAGTGACTCTTAGGAGGAACAAAGCCCGAGGCCTTTGAATACTTAGAAAATCCTCTAAGCTAGAGGAAGTCAAAATCTCAGGAGGAGGAGAGACAACATCCATCAGATAAGTTGTGGAGAGGAGCCTGGACCATTAGATCAATGTTCGATGAATAAAGGAAGAGCATAGGAGAGGAACAGATCCCATCCGTTGGATCTGAGCGTTAAGGACCAGTAACCGTTGGATCCGAAAGTAAGTGCATGAAACTTAACCCTTGTGTACACAAGAGAGTGGACTTGTCAAAGTCTCGAAGTAATTTGGGACCATCCATCGTCAAGGAGGACAGGTGGCGTAAGATCCATAACTTCAAAGGTTTGTGGACAAGGAGGAGGAAAAAAAACCGAAGTAAATCCTAGCCATTGATCACCAGGGGGATACGTGTTAGGAGATAATTTGTTTCGGTTAAAAGCACTCCGTATAAATGGGTGAACAAGAGTTTGAAATGCCTGAAACACCAAATAGCCAAAGCGCCGAAGTGCCGAAGAGCTGAAGCGCCAAAGAGCCAAAGAGATGAGGTCTCTGGACCATTAGATCCAGAGAGACACGCGACGATAGATCACAAGATTTGGGTAAATTGCATTGGAGTTTTATTTGAAAGTTGAGAATTGAGATTCCCAAACCCTGAAGACCCAAAGTGATACTAGACCGCCAGATCCAGAGGGACATGTGGTGACAGATCGTGGACTCTAGAGAATTTTTTTGAGATTTTTCAGTTGAGATTTGAGACTCCTGAAGCCTGGAGAGCTAGAGAGCCAAAGTAAATCTCAACTGTTCGATCATTCGAAGTAGATCTCAATCGTCAGATCGTCCGAAGTAAATCTCAAGTGTCAGATCGTGTGAGGTGAATCTGGACCGTCTGATCTAGAAGAGATGTGGCATAAATATATGGACTCCGGGTGAAGTCTCGAAGTAATTCATAGCCACCAAATTAAGGGGGACGTGGCATAAATCTGTGGATTTCGGGTAAAGACCCAAAGTAACTATCAACCGTCCGATTCGAGAGGACATGCAGCAGTAATCCACATACGTTGAGGGGGAGTAAAAGTTGAGGAATGAGAAATCTGAAGTCTGAAGATGTGAAGGGATCGCAACCGTTGATCCGAGAGGGACACGCGTCAGTGGAATATCAATTTCAGATAAAAGTCAATGGGGAAAAATGAGAGTTGAGATTTGAGATTTCCGAAGTCCGGAAATCCGAAGCAATGAGATCCGTCGATGTGAAGGTGGACACGCGGCGCCAAATATAGAACTTTGGAATAAAAGAGAGGAGAAAAAGGTCCAAAGACCTATAAAATATCTCGATCGTTGATTGAGGAGGGAGTTGAAGGACCGTTGATCTAGTTGAGGAGGCCAAAGTCCTGAAGCGGGACCAGAACCATCGATTGAGGAGGATGCGTGGTAGATGTTCTAATGTTTCAAAGAAATCTCTCTGGAAGAAACGAGAGTTTGAGAACTGAAAATTCCAAAGGCCGAACTCACAGAGGAAATCATAGCTGCACATCTGTAGTGACATGCATTAGTAGATCCTCCACTCCGGAAGATTGACGTAAAAAATAAAGGAAAGTTTGAGACTTGAGAATTCCAAAACAAATCACTGCCGTTGATTTGGAAAGAGGTCAGATCTAATCTGCAGCTTTGAAAGGGATAGATCCAAACCGTTAGTTTAGAGGCATTGTCAATATCGTGATATTGACGTTCCCGTAGCATTGTGGGGATCGAGGATGGGCGAAATTTAAAAAATTGAGGGTGGGCCACAATCTAAACCACGATTTTGAAGAAAGGACACGTGGAGGCTCAAGGGGAATTGCGAGGCAAGAAGTTGTTTGGTTTCAAACCACCCTTGGATGTGCTTGCAATCGCGTGGTTACATAAGGCCATCACCCAAGGTCATATCAAGGAAGGGGCTTATTAGAAAAGGAGCTAGTGTCGAGACTTTGATATTTCACAGGCGCGAAGAGGAGGGCCGTGGGTACCTTTAGACCTACACCAGGAAGTTAAGAGGGTTTGTGTCTAATTACAGAATGAGACCATCAAGGTCTCAGATAGTCATTTGGCTCCATAATTAGAGATCCTTGAACATGAGGTTAGACTGGTTCTCTGAACTTCCAAATTAGAAACCATTGATAGAGAATCTATCCTTTAAGAAAAGTGAAAATTTTTATGCCCTGTCATGGGTGTGTTACAATCCTACAGTCCCTCATTCCCCACATGCCTGTCCCACCCCAGAAAGTGTGCCCCTTCTCTGCTCAACATTCCTTCGGCTATCCCACTTCCTTTTCGGGGCTTTAACAACAGGCCAGACAGGAAGTCTCAGAGTCCTGTAGCTGTAGTTTAGCACCTTCGGGAAATCAATTCCCAACAATTCTCTCACCTAGAGATAAATTGCTCACATGCCTGACAACCCACCTCTTCAGTATCCCACGGGCCTGACAACCCACTTCTTTAGTCCAACTCCCAAGCCAACCAAGTACAAAAACAAGTATGGGTACATATACATGTTCATGTATAGTGACAAGAAGGTACAAAGGAAAACTGACTGCGTGAGTGAATGATGATGGAATGATGGATGGGAAAATGAACTAAGTCCAAACTGTATGTATGCATGTTCCCAACTTGACACTTGTCATGTTGGGAGATACTTTGACCCACTTTTCCCCATCCTTATAACTTAGGATAAAATAATTATCCAAACTTTATACTTTAAGGAATATTAATATAATATTCCTTTTTGGCTTAAGCTCCCTTGCTTAGCCCTTTTTCCTTAACTTTTAGCCCCCCCTTTCCCTAAATAGTGGAGTTTAGTTCCCCATACTATTTTATCATGGTCAGTCTACATGGAACAATGTATTATATTAATGATGAGACATATACAAAAATAGGCTCACTAGCCTTTAACATTGAGGCTCTTTGGTCTAATTCAAAACATAAGCCTCCTAGCTTATAATAACTGGCTCACCAACCTATAAAATACAACATATATAGAAAGGCTCCATGGCCTCAAAATCGTGCGCACTTAAGTGCATTTTCATTTTCATTTACAATTGGGTTCGGCCTAGGGGTATTACACCAGGACGTGGCCATCGCAGAGAAATCATAGATTCATTCTTCAAAATGAAAGTATTTTCTTCTTGGAGATTTTCATCAATATTTCCACGGAAAGAGGCGATGTTTTTCTACACTCGAGTCTATTCCTTACCTCTTACCCTCTTCTCCAAGAGACCATGCAATATTGTTTCGATCTCTCATTTCCTCTCAGTCCTTGACAAACAACGAGTCTTTATGCGCAAATGAAGACGAGCCTTCGTCTACATAGAGTATCCCTCTTCAGATATGGAATGATCAGTCTTGTGGCTACACTTTAAGGTAGGATGATCGGGTTGATGGTTTCTCTTTCCAACATGATTTCCTCCCTCCCACCCATCTTCATGAGTTTTATTTCATTATTGATTATATGTTTGGTTATACTCATGTTGATTATGTGCTTGGCTTAATTTTTTTGTGTTATATGATTAATCACAAATACGTTGATGAGATGATCAAATGGTTGCACTGGTTGTATGACTTCACCTGACATCATCCAACACGTGATCTTTAGGGCCCCAAGGCCCCAGGTAAGTGGGTAAGTCATTTTGATTCCCTGCATTTTCATATTGATTTCTCATATTAGTTTAGATGCATTTCATTTTAATTTTTCTCTACTTTCATATTGATTTAATTCTTAGCTTATAAATTTTTGAAAAAATGTCAAATTTTTTCTTTTCTAGATTAGTTTTCATTTTTGGATATATATATATATATATATATATATATATATATATATATGTTTATTTCTCATATTAGTTTAGATGCATGTCATTTTAATTTTTCTCTACTTGCATATTGATTTCATTCTTAGCTTATAAGTTTTTGAAAAAATGTCAAATTTTTTCTTTTCTAGATTAGTTTTCATTTTCAATATATATATATATACACACACATATGGATGAAGGGTGATGACACTACCCTAGATGCTTTGATCCCTTTGTCTGAGTTTTTGGCAGGCATAGGTCTACCAGGAGATGTTGCGGTTCTCATGCACTCGACGATGAGCACATGTCCCCAAGTAGGAGCCAGATGTTATCCCCATTTTGTGGATAAATAAGAAGATTATGTATTGAGACCCTCATGTTGCAGATATGGAGTGCCGATAAACTACATGACCAACAATATCCTTTTGCACAGATGGAGACCCTCCTCACCAACTCAGATGTTCACAGATTTCCAGATGGCATCCACCACATCAACTGGCTTCCAGAAGGTTGTGGGCCTTTCTCCATGAGGTAAAAGTCAATATTATGGTAAGCATAATTTCAATATTTAATCCATTTGAGTATGTTGTATCTTAAATTGCTATATATTTTATGATATTTCCAGATGGCATCCACCACATCAGCTGGCTTCCGGAAGGAAGTGGGCCTTTCTCCATGAGGTAAAAGTGAGTATTATGGTAAACATGATTTCAATATTTAAGCCATTTGAGTATGTTGTATCTTATATTGCTCTATATTTCATGATATATTCTTGTACATTATGCCTTTTTCCCTGTTTCACCTTGGTGGTTGACATTGTTCCCTAGTAAGTGGTCTTCCTTGGGGATGGGTTTGCTACTGGGAACTCCCTTGAAGAGCCATTGTACTATTCCCAATGATACTTACCACTTTCCATCACTATTCCCCCCCCCATTTCCTTATCTCTTGGGGTTTTAGGGTGTATTGACCCAAGAAGGGGTTGTCCCTCATTCTATGGGAAGAAGGGGTTGTCCCTCTACTTGCATATTGATTTCATGCTTAGGTTATAAATTTTTGAAAAAATGTCAAAATTTTTCTTTTCATATATCCAAAAATATATATTGATTTCTCATATTAGTTTAGATGAATTTCATTTTAATTTTTCTCTACTTGGATATTGATTTCATGCTTAGGTTATAATTTTTTGAAAAAATGTCAAAATTTTTCTTTTCTAGATTAGTTTTCATTTTTGGGTCTATCTATCTATCTATCTCTCTCTCTCTCTCTATATATATGGATGAAGGGTGATAACACCAACCTAGATGCTTTGATCCCTTTGTCTGAGTTTTTGGCAGGCATAGGTCTACCAGGAGATGCTGCGGTTCTCATGCACTCTACGACGATCACATATCCCCAAGTAGAAGCCAGATGTTATCCCCATTTTGTGGACAACTAAGGAGATTATGTCTTGAGACACTTAGGTTGCAGATATGGAGTGCCTAGAAACTACATGACCAACAATATCCTTTTGCACAGATGAAGACCCTTCTCACCACCACAAATGGTCATAGATTTCTAGATGGCATCCACCACATCAATTGGCTTCCGGAAGGCAATGAGCCTTTCTCCATGAGGTAAAAGTTAGTATTATGGTAAGAATCATTTCAATATTTAATCCATTTTAGTATGTTGTATCTTATATTTCTCTATATTTCATGATATATGCTTGGACATTATGCCTTTTGCCTTGCTTCACCTTGGTGGTTGATATTGTTCCCTAGTAAGTGGTCTTCCTTGGGGATGGGTTTGCTACTAGGATCTCCCTTGAAGAGACATTGTACTGTTCCAAACCATACTTACCACTTTCCATCACTATTCCCCCCATTTCCTTATCTCTTGGGATTTTAGGGTGTATTGACCCAAGAAGGGTTTGTCCCTCATTCTATGGGAATAAGGGGTTGAAGGCCCAGAGGATTGATTTTGGGTAAAATATAAAAGACTATATATGAACCTTCTATATGATTCTCCCAAGGATCACCCAAGAAAGTAATGAAACACTTATCTTTGAGTAAAGGGGGACCCAAAATGAAATATGATTTAAATGCTTAAAAGGTTAGTTTAAAGATAAGAGGTATCATCACGAGCCGACTTATCACGTCCATGAATATCTAGTGGTATGACATTACCATAATCTGGTCACCAAACCAGGGTAATGGCTCTCAGTTTCTAATGGCATAAATGTTCTCAGACACACAATTTTATTAAATAGGAAAATAAATTACATATGAGAATTTGCAAGAGTTTACACATGAACACTCCAACACTCTTGCAATGAGCTATATATAAGCTAAATGTCCTAACAAAATCTAGTTATGGATCACTTATTAAATAAACAAGTGTCCATTTACAATAAATGTTATTTTAACAATCTTCTAACTATACTCCTAATTTAGAGCCTAAGATATGACAACTTTCTAGAGTCATATCTTTCACAACAATATTCTATTTCCAAATGTCTCCATTTATTTATCAAATATTCTAGATTATTAATTTAATATTCTAAATTAATAATTATTTTATCCTAACTTTTTAAACTATGATATTTTGTATTTTGGATCATCTAACATTCCCCCCTATGATCCAAATATACATTACAACAGATACCAAGTTCATCCCTGAACTTAGTAAATTTTATTCTACCAAGAGGTTTCATGAAAATGTCAGAGATCTGATCTTTTGAAGGACAATAAATTGGCTTGATGACATCCTTTGCAATGAGTGATCTGATATGATGATACTTGGTGTCCACATGCTTTGTATTTGAATGGAAAACTGAATTCTTGGCAAGCTTAATGGCTGAATGGATGTCAATGAATAATGATGTAGCTTCTACTTGAGAAATGCCCAAGTCCTGCAAAACTCTGCATAACCAAACAATTTCACATGCTGAGATGTATTCTGCTTCTGCTGAAGAAGTGGACACTATAGGTTGTTTCTTACAAATCCAAGACACTGCTGCTGAACCCATGTTCATTAAATAACCCGATGTTGATTCTTGATCATCAATACTTCCAGCAAATTCAACATTTGAAAATCCACCAAGTACAAAATTTTTAGTCTTTTTGTAAAGAAGACCGAAATCTTTTGTTCCTTGGATATATTGAAGAAATATTTTGGCTGCATTCCAGTGGCTGTCTCATGGTTGCTGCATAAAGCGTGAAAGAATACTGACTGCATAAGATAGATCTGGTCGAGTGTTTGTCAAATAAATTAAGCTGCCAATTAATTGTCTATAAGTAGTGCTGTCTACCATCCCCCCCCCCCTTCAAGTTTTGAAAGTTTCAAGTTTTTCTCCATAGGGGTAAGAGATGGTTACAATCTTGCATTCCAAATTGCTGAAGAATTTCTGCTGCATACTTACTATGAGAAATGAAAATATGATTTGGACGTTGGAACACTTCAATGCCAAGATAGTAGTGAAGTAGTCCCAAATCTGTCATCTTAAAACATGCATATAACTCCTTTTTCACCGGTGCAATATGATCATCATTGTTTCCAGTAATGATCAAATCATCTACATACATAACAAGAATCACCAGATATGGACCCTATTGACGTATATACAAAGTATCACCAGATTCACTTCGTTGAAAACCAACTTTCCTAAGGTATTCATCCATTTTGGTATACCAAGCTCAGGGAGCTTGTTTTAACCCATATAAAGCCTTGATTAATTTGCAGACTTTATGTTATTTCCCTTCAATTTCAAAACCTGGTGGTTGTTGCATATATACATCTTCCTGTAAGTCTCTGTTGAGAAAATAACTTTTTACATCCATTTGATGAACTTTCCAACCTTTCTGAGCGGCTAATGCAAGTGTTAAGCGGATGGTGTTCCATTTAGCTGTAGGAAAAAAAGTTTCCTCATAATCAATGCCTTCCTTCTATGTAAAACCTTTAGCCACAAGTATTTCTTTACACTTGTAAATTTCTCCATGTTGGTTGTATTTAATTTTGTCAACCCATTTGCATCCGATGGGTTTAACACTTTTAGGACAATCAACAAGTTCCCAAGTGTTGTATCAATTACTGCTTGATACTCTTCAATCATAGCCTGTTGCCATTCTTTATGTTTTATTGCTTCTTTGTATGTGGAAGCCCCCATTTTCCTGTTTTATTCTGCTCATCAGGCCTTACATCTTTCAAAAGTTGAACTACCCATTTTGGTAGTTGATGTTCACTTGTTTGGGGATCTAAATTACCATATATTTAAATTGGATTAATGTAAACTGATCTTTGTCGATCAATTGAAGATTCTGGAGGTGGAGAATCATTGTCAAATGAACTGCCGCTCCTAGAAGATGCTGATGAACTGTTGGAAGACTCATATGGTGTTGTTGAAGTAAATGGATTGGATGAATCATCGTTAGATGAAGGAAAATCAAGTTCATACCAATTTTTTGAATTTGGTTGACTTTGCATTTTTATTTTTCTTTGATTGCCTTTTGTTTCTAACTTTTGAGGAAGACTTTCTATTTCTTCAACACTTTTGCTTTCAGTTTCATAAAAAATTACATCCCTGCTCACAATAAATTTTCCATTGGACACAAGTCGGTACCCTTTCTTCTCATCATAATACCCAATCATTATGCATTTCAAACTTCTTGAGTCAAGCTTAGTTCTTTTTTCTTTCAGAACTAAGAAATAACATACTGATCCAAAAACTCTGATACATTTAACTTGAGGTTTGAAACCAAACCATGCTTCATAAGGTGTGATTTCGTCCAAATAAGCAGTTGGAGATCTATTCCTTAAGTAGATAGAGGTATGGATTTCTTCTGCCCAATATGCAGGACTTAACTTTTTAAAGGTTAACATGGATCTTGCCATTCCTAACAAGGTGCGATTCATTCTTTCTACAACTCAATTTTTTCGTGGAGTGTAGACATTTGTAAGATGCCTTCTTATCCCATTTTCTGTGCAATAAGTTTTGAATTCATTAAAAGTGAATTCCCCTCCATTATCTGTCCTGAGAGTGCCTATCTTTTCTTTAACTTCGTTTTCAACAAGTTGGCAAAATTTTTTAAACTTTTCAAATGCTTCCAACTTTTGCTTCAAGAAGTAATCCCAATTCATTCTACTGAAATCATCAATAAAGAGTAAAACATATTTGCAACCACCTAAAGAAGTTTGTAGTGGTCCACAAACATCACTGTGAACTAGTTGCAACCGCCTATTTGCATGCCATGAACTTGTTGGAAAACTCTCTCGACTTTGTTTTCCATAAATGAAAGCTTCACATTTTGCATTTTCCTTTTTGAAAGATGGAAGTCCCTTAACCATCCCTTGTTTTTTCAATTGAGAGAGACTTTCAAAGTTTAGATGTCCATATCTTACATGCCACAATATTATAGGTGAAATACCTGTACTTACTGCTCCTGCAAAGTCATAATTCCTTGGAATAACTGTCCCTTTCGTCCTTAATAGTTTTCCATATTCATAGCCTATCATCACTATTTTCATATTTTGTTTGACTGAATTAATCTTAACTAAGCCATATTCCATAATCACCTGATGTCCTGCTTGTTGAATCGTGGCTGAAGACAACAAATTCTTTTTAAAGGTTGGTACATACCATACATTTGAAATCATTCTTTCTCCAATGTCAGGTAAATAAAATTTGACTACACCTTTTCCATAAGGAGCATGTTTGGTATTATTTGCAAGAAAGACAAAATTAAGATGGAATTCTTGAAAATTCCAAAAGAAGTCATGTCTGAAAGTCATGTGTGGAGATGCTCCTAAATCTAAAATCCAAGCATCTTCATAATCACTTTGAAGATAGGTGGAAATATGTAATGCTGAAGATGAGGTAAAGAGATATTTTGAACCATCACCATCTCGATCATTTGCAAACTGTGATGTGTTTTGATGAAACTTGGAAATTTTATCAATGGAAGTTCGAAATCTTCTGCATAATGACCAACTTTGTTACATCTTCTACAAACAATTTGACTTAAATCTCTTCCTCTGTCTGGATTCTGTCCTTTGCCTCTGTTTTGACCACTGTTTTGAGTTTTTCCTCTGCCTTGACTGTTTCCTCTACCTTGAAAATATCCTCTTCTTTAACTGTTTCCTTTGCCTTTAAAACAACTTCTGCCTTGACTGTTTCATCTGCTTTGAAAATTTCTCCTGCATGGAAAATTGTTTTCTCTATTTTGGCTTCGACCACGACCTTGTACACTATGTTTTGCTTGATTTTGATTGAAATTTCCTCTTCCTCTTCTTCTAGAACTGTCATTTGAGGATTTACTTGTGCTGGCCTCTGTGAAAAAAACATCTTCCCCAACTTACTTTTTCTTTCCAAAAGTTTTGTCGTGTTGAGATAAAATTTCACTTATGTCATCAAAATTTATCTTTTCTAACTTTCTAGTTACTTGTAAAGTTTCCAAAAAGTGTGTATAGGAAGAAGGCAATCCAACAATTAAAATTGTGATCATGAAACTATCATCTACTGCTTGAAAACCAACATTTATTATTTCTTACTTAATGTTCTTAAGTCTGGAAATATATTCATGTACATCACCTCCTTCGGTCAATTTCTGTTGGAGCAACTTTAATTGAAGATCAACTTTATTTGATTTAGGCTAAGTATCAAATAAATTCTTAAATTTTTTCAAAGAAAACCATGCATCAATAGTATTTTCAATGTGGACATACATCTCATCATTAAATGAAGATTTGATGAGTGCTAATGCTTTGGCATTTTTAATTTCCCATTTTTTTGAGTGTGGTTGCATCTGTAGGTTTATTTGGCTTAGTATCTTCATTACATATATCATTCCAAAGTTCATTATAAATGAGAGTGCTTTCAATGAGATGTTTCCATGTCTTGTATGATTTTTTGCCTTCAAGTTTATCAGAATCAGAGAAAAAATTAATTAACTTTGACATTGTAGTGTTAAATCTTCGAACCAAAAAGAATCAAGAAGAAAAATATCAAGATGAGCAACACACCACACACATCACACAAAAATGATCTATCGGGGCTTGGCCTTGACCCTCGTATAGTCTTTGAAGTATGAGAAAAATGACCAAGTTTTGCACTTGGCTCTAGTCAAATTCCAGGTAACTTTCAAAATTTTACTCCTTACAATGCTTTTGAAAATTTTGGTAAAAAAAATTTCACCCCCCCTCAAAGTAAAATTACTTCGAGTTACAAAAAAATGTTACCCCCCCAAAAAATAAAAATCATTGCATAAAGATCAAAACTAATAAACTTTTTCATACCACTGGAATCATGGTGCTTGCGCTTGATGGACGAATGTGCGTAGAATTACCACTACTACTTGTGGTGTGCAATTTGGATATTATGGCTTTTTCTCGATAATTTCTCTATAATACCACATTTCTCAAATAAGGAGAATTCACATGTGCTTTGATCACACTGTCGCAGGCTTGCTTCTGCTCTCTCTTCTTGCAATATCTTGCCAGTGGATGTCGTCTCTATGGTGGCTCCCAACATTCACCCCAATATTGTGTTTACAGATAAATAATGCAACTTATGTTATGCCAAATAACAATGCATTTTGTGTTTTTTTAAAATGTGCAATCATAGCGCAATTGAGGTTTGCCCAGGTTCCTTCTTCTGCTAATTTGTTTCTGTTATCAGAATAAGCAGTCGAGGAGGAGAGATATGGGAGAATCCAGGAAGGAGTTAGATTTAGCCACTACACTGCTGAGGCGGAGGCCATCGCTGGTTTCAATGCAAATCCTATGGAGGGAAGGAAATCGACGTTTGACAATGAATTAATGGCCTTCACCAACCCAGGATATAACATTGTGCCAGATGCTATCTCTTTGTCTGCGCTTCGAATGTCTGTAGCATTTTTTATATTGATGTCTGTAACGTCTCTATAAATATGGTGAAAAATCAAGAAACAACGTAGAACTCAGGCTTGACAATCTGGTTGAGAGCACGCTAATACATACTACCACCGAGAGGAACTTCGAGAAATGGATGCTGCATATATGCGAAGTCATGCTAAAGATTTCTTACCATTCTATTTATCTAAGTCTGACAATGATACAGAATCAGATGAGATTTTGCAGGAAAGATTTGAAAAATATTGCAGGGAAATTGAATCGACCACAACTTGAAATAAGAGCACTTACTCATTCATTAAGAAAACACATGGTTATAATTTCTGGAAATTGTTCAGATATTGAAATGGGGAAGGAGTAAAAGTCTAAAAAGGTAGGGGGGAAACAAATCCACTTTTGAAGGCGATGACAAAAAAAGCTATTATATCTTGCAGAGACAATAAAAATTGATTTAAAAAAAAATCTTTTCCCTTTAAAAAAAAAATTCAACAATTAACTGACCAATTTAACTGACAGAGTGCACGTGAGACATAATTTTTTCTTGGCCTATAGAGATGGAATCTCCTCCTCACATCAGTTGCATTACTGGTGCTTTGATACCACAATAATGGCAGAAGTGTCCTCAGACACACAATTTTAATAAATAGGAAAATAAATTACATATGAGAATTTGCAAGAGTTTACACACGAACACTCCAACACTTTTGCAATGAGCTATATAAGGTAAATGTCCTAACAAAATCTAGTTATGGATCACTTATTAAATAAACAAGTGCCCATTTACAATAAATGTTATTTTAACAATATTCTAACTATACTCCTAATTTAGATCCTAAGATACGACACCTTTCTAGAGTCATATCTTCACAACAATATTCTATTTCTAAATGTCTCCATTTATTTATCAAATATTATAGATTATTAATTTAATATTGTAAATTAATAATTATTTTATCCTAACTTTTTAAACTATGATATTTGTATTTTGGATCATCTAACAGTTGCAGGGTTGAGAGAAAGGGGGTCTCATCACGAGCCAACCTTCTCATTTCCACTAGGTATTTGTGGGTGACATTGCCATTATCTGGACACCACGTCAGGGCAGTGGCCTTCAACCTTTCCTTTAAATTATGAAAGAATAAAAGAATGGAAAATAATAGGCTTGTAAAAAGTGCATTGCAGATGAAGGTACCACACACCCTCTACAAAGGCACCCATGAATGAGACACTGCGACCTCTTGTATGTCATGAGCGCTATGACCTTTGAGTCTTGACCCCAGCCACCTCACCCAATTGACATGGATTAGAGAGGGATATATTGGAAAATTTCCTTGACCTAGGGAAATATCTACCCAATATGACACCTCGTCAACCCTCCCATATTCAATCTTGACAAGTCACATAATGTCTTTGAGCAATTAACTGTTTGATATAGTAATATTTAATGCACATGCTTAGGTGGTTCATTTATTGATTGGATTTACTTATCATGATGTTATGACTTGAGATCCTTGGAGGGCGTTCTTATTTGTCTTTGCATGACCTAGTTGGTGGATAGTTTTGGAATAACAAGCCTAGCTTGGGATTCCATGGGGCTTGAATCACATAGATGGATGCCAAGGGCCCACATACTAGATGAGAAAGACAAAGTGTTGGAAACCTAGAAGATGATGTGGAAGACCTAGCCCAACCCTCACATGCCAAACGATTTTGCCAAGAGGGGAAAAACATCTTCTTTTTGAGCCTGACATCACCTAGGGGGTTATGGCATGGTTGTGAGGTGACATGCAATGGAACATGGATATTTTAAAGGAATCATAAAGGAAATGGTCTTATTTCTTGATATATGGCTTTGGGAAGCCCCTCCACTCTCTTCCATCACCAATGACCTCCTCTTTGTGCCAAAACATCCCTTAAAGGGGTGATCTCCATATGAATTAGGGTTTTTCTTATGTGCAAAAGTGAATTTTTAATGAATTATTTAATATTGCTATGTTAAGGGGGACATATTATAGTTGTTGACCCCTATTCTTGCGGTTTACCCCTAAATATGTGGACAAGTCACCTTGGTGACATTTTGTATAAATAAGAGATCATAAGATCTCATTTTAACATAACTCTCCCTCTTGTGAGAAGACTTGGTCTTAAATTTTCGCTATCTTTGGAAAATTGTCTCTCTTGGCTCTTTTTTATGGTTATCTATTGATGTGATGGTTGATGGAAGTGATGCACTAGCCTTGGAAGGCTTCTCTCTCGATATTGTGGTGGATTATCTAAGCATTTTTCCTTGAATTGGTATTGTCTTTACTTTCATGCTATCATTTGTTTCAAGTCAAGGTTATTGTGCTAGGAGCTAGGTGGGAAGTATAAGATCATACACCCCCACCATAGTCTTCATCATTTTATGTTTCATGTTATTGGTTAAACAAGGGTTTGCTAATATAAGTATAAGGGAATACACCCTCTTAGCTTAAACCCTAGCTAGAGAAACTTGCCTTGGGGAGTAAGAGGGTTTACACCCCCAAGGATATAGCTTCTCTAAGATATTTCTTTGCATGACCCCATTAATCCAATTATTAAGAGCACTAGTAATTTATTATTGCATTGGATATATAAAATTATTGCCTTGGGAAAGGTGATTTTTGTGAATTATAAGTCTATCTCTTTTGGAAAGTTTTCTTTGAGCCCTTGTCTCTCTTGCCTCATTGAGGAATCTTCTTTCTCCCAACAGTTTTTTGGCTGCACTAAATTGTTTCCTACAGCCATAAGTTTGCAGAAAACCCTAACCCTAGACCATTAATATCTCATAAACTAACCTTA
Organism: Picea engelmannii; assembly: GCA_009831015.1. NCBI lineage: Eukaryota > Viridiplantae > Streptophyta > Pinopsida > Pinales > Pinaceae > Picea > Picea engelmannii. The sequence goes on along the minus strand of ML776652.1, from coordinate 861,067 downwards.
AGAAACCCCCCAAACTTCACTCACCTAATCTACTAATTAGAGCACACTTTTTAGGCTAATTTGGGGGACATTTTGATGGTTGATTTTGCTGTTGTACACCTTTAAATTATACAGCCATAAGACTGATAATTTACTGCATAAAATCACTTCATAACATCCCTCTTATTTGCTCTCAAAGAACTTCACATAATTCATAGTCAATGGTTAATTTTGTTTTGACATCGTTAACTAGTCTTATGTTCACTTTCTGCTGATTTATATATCTTTATTTGATGATATACATTAGTTACTAACTCCTATTATTAGGGACATCAAGCTTCACTTGCTTGTCCACTTGATTATATTGCAACATATGCTTGTTTTTCTTGTTTCTTGGGAAGGTTTTCACACTTGGTGGGTCACTCAACCTACTTGGAAACCCTTGAACCTTCTCAAGACCTCATTCCAAGACCTTCATACCATTTAGAATTGAATTCTAGGGACTTCATCTCCATCTTCATCTGTCTTCATCTCTTCCCCTTCAGGGTCACCGAGATTCCTCCCTTGAGGTGACTACCTCACCTCTAAAGTGACGGGGAAACCTGCCTAAGGTGACCTCTTAGTTGTCACCATTTAGTGGTTGGTTTGAGCTTTTTCCAACCTACAAATTGTGTGATAACATGGCACAATGAAGAAGTGACAAATGATTTCACTCGTACCTTTGATGGGAAGTGTGCCCAGGCTGATAAATTAACCATTCACATCTCTGAGAATTCTCTCTCTCAAATTGTAGGACTACCTCAAATAGAAGAGAAATGGTTTAAAAATAAATCAATTTATTTAAGAGCTTGGAATCCTTTCCTTCTAAGAAACGGACATAAACCAAATTGGGCTGCAGGAGTACTTAGGGTTTGGTTAAAGGACCCTTGGAAAGACACAGTCTTTCCGATCCAAAAGTATGTAACATGTGAATGGATTTTTAGTCTAATTTTCCTCTATCATATTCAAATTTTATTACATATGAAAGAAGAGAAACTCTTGAACATGTCTTATTTCTTGTCGAGATCATTAACTAAAATGTTTAAAGTCATTAAAAAACAAACCAAGAATGTGGAAAGGTATATTTACCATCATGGATTAATTAATATCATTATCAAATATGAATTTAAAAAACAAGGAATTGAATGGTCACAATTTCTATTAGAGAATGGATTTGAGGATCAAATTATTATAGGAAAGGTTGCAGAAAATGTGCTTCAAGATATTGCAGAAGAGAGACAAAGGAATGCAACAGTGGAAATAATTGATCATAAACCATAGGATACAAATGAGGTTCAAGAGACTTTTGAAATCTCATGGACTAAGAAGAATAAACGAGGAAGAAGTAGCTTGAAAATAAATGAAGCTACAAATTTGACATCTCGACCTAGAATGACTAGAGCTGTGGCCAAAAGGTTCGAAGAAGATCAAAAGAAAAAAAGAGAGGAAGTGAGTTATGTATTTGACAAACCTACAAAAATACCTAAAATACAAATCCCTAAGCCAAAATCAAGATCAACTCTTGAGCTTGATGAATCCCAACATGTGTTCTATGAGTTTTTAGAAAGTATAGAGTTGAAGAAAGGAGAACCCTCTTATGTCAATAACAAAGAATTATCCCCAATCAATAACATCAACAATAGGGAGTTATCTCCAACTATGGATCTTGTAAGAAAGGGTTTACCTACATGTATCATCACCGAGGAAGAAGAACCTTCTATACCTAAATAAGAACAAGTAACTCTTTCAACTTTTATTATAACCTCACAATTAAAGAATAAAAAAGAATAAGTTATGAGGTTGAAAAATGCGATTCAAGAGCTACATGTCCTAGAAAGGTTTATTAAAACTGAAAATGAATCATTGAGAGAACATAGTACAAAGGTGATGGGTGAGAATGCTAGATTGAAGGAAGAAAATGAGCAATTGAAAAGAAAAAATGCTCTATTGCTAAAATAGGCCTACACGTGGTACAAACAGAGAAATAATTTGAAATTGCAAAACCAAATTCTGAAGGTTAAGGTTATGATGCACATGCCCAGAAGAAAAGTCAAGAAAAAAACCACATATAGAGGAGATGTTTTTCCAAGAACAACAAATTGAATTCAAAAGGGAAGCATATAAGTTTTGGCAAAATATTGAAAGGCAAGTGTTTTCAGCCTGTAGAAATAACTGGTATTTGAATTCATTTTTGACCTCAAATCTATCCACTTTATTTTCTACCTATGACATGTACACCTCCATTTTGGCAAGAGATCTCTCATGATAATAATATTTTAGATCATACAAGGTAATAACTATTTTATTTTAATTTTTCAATTTAACAAATAAAATATTAGATCTTTTATCAATGTTTACAAGAATAATTATTTTTTTGTAATTGCTCATTCATTAAGATATATGTAGATAAATATGAGGGAAATGAACATATGGGTTATTATCCTTATCTTTATGAGATGGTACGCTACTCTTGGATCCAAAATCCACAACCTAAAATCCTCGAGTCAGCGCATTGGTCAACATTGGTGTCAGTAGACAACTATATAACAACATAAATAGGAAATATTGATCTTCCAGCAATCATGGTCAAATATTGCTCACATAGTCGAATCAACTATATTAGAAGAAAAATCAGATTGTGATAACTAAGGAGAGTGATCATAGATTAGTTAGTTGTTTTTATAAAGTGTTATAAATAACTAGTAATACAAAAAACTAGGGGAGAAATTTTGACAATAGAAAGGCAGATTTCTCTTGCCGAGTGATTTTGAGTTCTTTATGAACAAAAGGAATAAATGGTTGGATATTGATTTGGTATTTTTATTTAGACTTTATTTACACACCTATTTTCTTTTGAGGTTTTGAAACCGATGTTGGAACCTGTTATTTCTATTAGTTCTAATAAATATTTTGAAACTCTAGTTTTATTAGTATATTGTGTTGAGTGGAGTAGGATTGTTGATGTTGCATTCATGTTAAACAATTACCAATTCTTTTACTCAAGTATTACGTGAGTTGATTTCGTGATTATTCATTATGTCAGTTGACTATGTATCGAGTAAAAGAAGCATCGTTATTATTGAAGAGTATTTTTATGATTTATAATAATTGATGTATGTGCATTAATTACAAGTGATGAGTCTTGTATGAATTCCTTCTAAATGGATTGTCATTTATAATTCTTTCTTTTATTTCATATTATTTTTCTGTTAGTCACTAGAAATAACATTCATATATGTGAGGATAATTTATTAAAGGGATATGGACGGATGAGCGTCATCTTGGGAACTGACTTATGATATTGTTGTCTTTTATTTCTTATTTTTCATATTTTCAAAATTCTTCTTTGACTAGCATCATATTGTAGATATAACTATTGTGATGTGTTCCTAGTTACAATAGTTATTGTGCTTAATGATTCTCTTAGATAATGAATTTATCCTACTCTTGAGAATCAATCCTAATTATCTACATTTATTAGCATTTGCTCTCAATTTAGATAGGATTGATAGATTAGTTTATTTTTCTGCAAATCTAGTTAAAGTTAGATTAGATCTCAAACGATCAAGTCTCTTTTCCAAAGAGCAAATTTCTTAAGTGGAAAATGGAGCCCACAGATCAGTTGGAAATTACAATCCCAAACAAAAACAAGTCTAATTGGCGCTTGTGATCGGGTAGTTATCCATTGTTGCAAGAGGGAATCTTTCCACATGTCAATAACATCTTGTAGGAAGCATCACATAATGAAATTGGTCGAAATAAAATAAAGGAAAAAGGGTTATATTCTTCTGGTATTGGCACCGAGAAGGTCGAATTCATTCCTCCACATAGTCAACTATATTTCTACAAATATTGAAACGTCCTGATATAATCAAATTTTATGGCGTTCCAACATGTCTCGAATAAATGGATTGTTAATCCATTTGGTCAGTGTGCCTTATTTAGAGCTAAGTCCAAAATGGCCTTGAGTATCTTATCTTCAGAAATTTCCCATGTTATTAGTTCATTATCCCTTTGTGTTATTAGAGTTGGAATATTCTTCAACATCTTCTCTGTCTCTTTTGGCTCCAGTCCACCTCTTTCGAAATATAGATTTTCAAAATGAGAGTAGGCAATTGTCTTAATTTCATCAAATAATCTAAGGATTCTACCGCCCTCTATATCGATTTCCTTGACTAAAATTTTCTAGAGCCTCACTTTAGCTTGATTATGAAAAAATATGGTGTTACAATCATCAAATTTTAACGATAAGCCACATTACTTCATCCGCCATTTTTATTCCTCCCTTCATAACATCTTTTGATATGTTGAAATACTTCATTTTCCTCTTCTAGCAATTCCTTTTTAATTTGTTCTACCTCCATTCGATCTTGAATGCTATCCATATACTCTTTAAAGTACTTGATTTCACACTTTGGCGATAAACAATGAAATTTGGCCCATTCTTTTAATGCCAATTTGGTGGCCTTTAACTTCTATTCCCAAATGAAAATTGGGGAACTGACTATCCACTAGATCCATACTTTAGTGATTAAATCCTGAACTAATCCATTTTATAACTGCAAAGAGATAAAATGGAAATGGATTGGATTGTAGTCTGAAGTTTCTTTAAACAACAAAGAAACGAGACAATGATATGAAGCTCTCCATGAGATTATTATTGAAGAGATAGATAAATTTTTGTTTACAAAAGAGCTTTGAACAAAAAATCAATCCAATCTAGCTGCAATATGTTTTGGGCCTATCCTTTTATTTTTCCATGTGTACATTCCCTTTTTTGGTTTCACATCCACAAGATCCCAGAGAGAGATTAGATAATCCATTATTTCTCAAAAGGGATCCTGCACTATGGTCCCTTTCTCCCTTGCCACTTTTGCTTTCGATTAAAAGCGATATTAAAATCACCACCAACAATGTTGTTCTCCCAAAATTAAGTGTTCCTCAAGGGTAAAAGAGATTCCCAAGAATCCACTTTTTAATTGTATATAGAGGGCATATAAACGTTGATAAAGTTAAATATCTCTCCTGAAATTGGTGCTTGAAATTTGTTAGTAACCAATGTTGAGACTGTAAACTATGTTCTAATTGTAGAAATGAATTGTTCCAAATTGTACATAGGCTTATAGAGGCACCCCTGAAACCTACTACCTTTACTTCAATAGGTTTTAGAAGAGGTTTATTATCACCAAAAAATATGGGAGGCCATAGGTTTTAATAGAGGCTTTTTTTTTGGTGTGCCACATACATAATGGTGCATCGTTGCGTCACTCTTTAAGATGCATCGATGTGTATTACATAATCTAAATCATTAGTGTGATATATATTGTTAAGTATCAATGCACTATATCTCCTTTTGCACCATGAATTCTTGGTAACAATAAAAGTAATGGTAACAATAGTGGCACTAGTAAGGGTATCATTGAAGATAACGATGTTGATGTAGTAATAAAGAGCATTGATGTGCTTAGTATATAACCTGAATTACATTGAGAACAAAATGAATATAGCAATAACATGCAAAATAACATAGACATATTGCAAAGAGCACAACATATAGTGAAACCCAAACTATATTAATGAATGAAATAGTGAAAACACCGCAATATGTGAAGTAATACAAATTAGCTAGAATGGTGGTAGCTTATCTCTAAGAAGATATGTGTCAACTATGCATATTCATAAAAAAACCCATAACAAGAGGTTGACATTGCCTTTTAACATAAATTTTAAAAACCTAAGAGACAAACACCCTAAGATAAAAAAAACCATAACAAGAGGTTGACATTGCCTTTTAACATAAATTCTAAAAACCTAAGAGGCAAACACCCTAAGATAAAAAAACCCATAACAAGAGGTTGACATGGCCTTTTAACATAAATTCTAAAAACCTAAGAGGAAAACACCCTAAGATTAAAAAACCCATAACAAGAAGTTGACATTGCCTTTTAACATAAATTCTAAAAACCTAAGAGGCAAACACCCTAAGATAAAAAAAACCCATAACAAGAGGTTAACATTGCCTTTTAACATAAATTCTAAAAACCTAAGAGGCAAACACCCTAAGATAAAAAAAAAACCTAACCATAGGAGATGAGGTGGAAAAAGGAATGTAGGTCTCGAGGAGCCTAGTTGATATGTTAACTTCTCAAGGTCGTAACTTTAGCATATGAACTCTATTTGGGGTGTTTCTTAGACCATTACAAAGATTATTATGATATCTATGTTTGTATTGCATGGCAATCAAAGTTTTCTACTCAATGTTAATTATAAAAAATGCATGGAAGTGCTAGAAAAACGTGTCAAAAGTTCAAGACATGTGAAACTATTATTAAATTGGCAAGGTGTAGGACTATTTTGAAGTTGGTGGTAGATTTGGGTGGCCATATGCATCCACCTAGATCAATCATCCCCCTTTAGGAATAAATGGTATCCATTTCATCAAGTTCCTCCATTAGATGGAGAAACTTATAGTGAACCACTTGCCCTTATTAGCTTCTTACTCATATACAATCATGAAGTCCTAGTATGCCACCTTTGTATTTCACAATCTAGGATATAATTTTTGTCCTAAGTGTGTTTCTAGATTCTTATTTTGTCTCATCCTACCCTTATCTCCCATGAGATGTTGATGCCAAAGCAATTGAGATGGTTTCATTGTATCATTGAAATGAATAAAATGCGAAAGATTATAACTTGAGGCCTTTTCTCTCACTTATTGGCTCTCATTTTTTTTTCTTTTACTTTATATTTTATCAATTGATATCAGAGCACTATAGGTCTTAGGGCATGGATAAAGCTATGGTACTTTTCCATATCATCTTGGTTTACACCATGGGAGTGCTCTGTGGCAATCATTAGATAAATGTGTAAGGCAGAGACAAGAGAGAGCTGCAATCGATTTCATCAAGATCAACGCCAAGCAATCTGATTTCATCAAGATCAACGCCAAGCAATCTGATTTGTTATTGTTATATATGTGCATGTAACAGGCGAACTCATCTGGCATAGGTTTCAAACTTTGTTTGTAAAGCTATTGTATTTATGCAAAAATAAACCAGTTTGTGTATAGTTAAAAAAAAAACATAATGAAGAGACCAATTCACATAGGTGTGAGTGCATATGTGCATGGTTGTGTGGGGTCAAATTTGTATGAAATCCCATTGAATGAACATGCAGTCGAGATGAATTATTGTTAAGTCGATTTGTTGACGTTATTGGTGCATGTAAAAGCTAGAAAGTAGACAAGACAGATTTTTTAGATCGCAACATTTGAATTCATATTTAGGTTTGGATCTGCTCTGCGACTTTGAATCCCGACTGATCCGCATTAAATGGTTACTGAAACTAGAATTTGTGGGATCTGAGTCAATATTGAGTGCTTAGTTTTATTGATAGTAATGAGCTTTGCAGGGATTGGATCGGATTCAAAGCCACAGGATCTGCTGAATTAAAGCATTACTCCTGATCATCATTATCAACAATTTTCATGCACAACCTCTGTGGCCTCCGCTCGTAAACTGACAGAATCATTAGTAGAAGCTGAACGGACCCATCACGTCTTTGGCCTCAAATCAATTCCAGGTTTTTGGTTTTTTTTATGATAATCTATTTGATAAAAGTTTTATTGATTATACAAAATCCTTGTAAGTTCAATCGATTAGATTTTTGAACTTGTCCACGCACGCCGCATATATGCAGTTATTATTTCATCCTTTTTTTGTTTGGTGGATTCTCTACAGATTATCTTTCTTTTCTCATGCATAAATGCATATTCCAGGGCTCCGAGAAACGCTTTAATCGCCGGTGATGGAGAATTCTGCTTGTGAATTGCAAAGATCATGGAAATAGCCTAGAGATCCGAACAACAGACAAAGAATCCGTACGCAATATTTTTATTTTCCACTAGTTTTGCCACAAACGCCCAGATTCCATGGAGATTGTCCAACAACCCGTCCAGAAACCAATTTATTTTAATACTCAATTCGCCAAGATTGCCCCGTATTCTTTTTTTCTTTTTTCTTTTTGAGTAGAGAAGGTTTGCATGCACTATTAAAATTTTATTTGGCTTAAAAAGGGAATTAAAATACTTTCAATAAAAAAGAGAGGTATTGTAAGACTTTTAGTGCCTTTTCATAAGAATTGGGAGGAAATAAAACTTGATGTAATTTGCAAATCGAAGTAAACATTTACTTCAAGGGGGTTGAAGCCTTGATGAGTGCGAGGGAGATAGGATAAATTTTTGATTATGTAAAAAGGGGTTGAAGCTTTGAACAGAGTTTGATACAAACTTTTGAAAAGTTTTGTAAGCTTTTTTTTTTGTTACAAGAGTATCTTGATTTAAAGTTTGGACTCTCATTGAAAAAAAAATTGCTGTTTAGTGTTAAGAGTTAATTGTATTTCGACGATGTCATAAGAAAATATATCTATAATAAAATCAATTTTTTTGGTGGTCGATCTCATCCTAGACCTATCCCAAAATTGAATAAGGGGGTCTAAGGACATTGTCATTATGTGCAGTGGTGAATGTTTTCATGGTTGCTTTATGTAATGTTTTATGTCTAGTTTTGACATACACACACTTACAATTTGTCATACGATGATACACACATGGAGTACACACATCGAGTTAAGGAAATGAAAGACACACAAATTCATGTCCATCAAGCACAAACAAAGCATCTGTAATCAAGTAGAACATTCAAGCATTCAAGGCAACCACATCAGCATTCAAGGACATCAACATCAATTCAACTTCATAATTCACTAGTGTAACTTGCAAATAGACTTCTTTGTAAGCAATCAAGTTCAATTGTAACTTGCAATAGATTTTTTGTAAGTTTCAAATCAAATTAAAATTGAGTTGAATTTTAATTTTCGGGTGCATTTTCGATTGAACCCGACACCCAAGATTGAGTTATTGCATGTGAGTAAAAATTGATATGGTTGAGTGCTTTACAAAGTCATATAAGAAGTATTTGATTTTCATTGAAAACTTGTTGTAATATGACCTACCTGAAATGGAATAAGGAGGTCATTGCCATCAACTAAAAAATCACAAGTTGCTGAAGCAAAATCATGTGAGCAACTTGCTCAAACTAGTACAAGCGAGCATGAATTGCAAGTGAGAAAAATAGTTCAAGCGAGCCTGCAGTTCAAGCCAGTGTGGAGCTCAAGTTAGGGACTTCAAGAGTTCAAGCGAGCGTGAAGTACAAGCAAATTCAAGTGAACAAATTCAAGTGAGAGGGTTCAAGTGAGCGAGTTACAAGAAGACATCATTCATGTTTTCAAGTGGAGTGAAGTCTCTAATTATTAGAGTTTCTGAACACTATAATAAACACTACTGAAGATAATACAATCATACTGATTTGTAAACTACCATGAATATTCTGCTGGAACAGTTTGTCACAACAAATCTATTAAATAAAACTGAAATCTATTTATGAAGGTTAAATTCCTTTAGATTTCCAGAATATTTAGTTATTTATTTTCTACTTATGCGTAAAATAGATAAAATGCAAAAAGTATAGAATATTAAAATACAACCACACACCATCCACAAAATGACACAAAGATTTTCTTTTGGAAACCCTTACGGGATAAAACCTAGCTAGAAGGTGAGGATGCTCTGCTCTCTTTTCTCTGGTATGAAAATAATGCAAGTACAAAGGAGAAGGCACTCACTGTGGAGTTACCTGAGACCTGTGGCATGTAGGCTACTACAGAACAATATACCCCTCTGTTATTCTCTCTAATTACCCACTCCCAGTTGTTCTGCTCTACTATAGAACAAAATACAATAACATAGAAATGGAACCCCTTCTCCTCCTAGTGGCCCGATATTTAACATAGCCCGATAGCCATCTAGGGGTAGGTTTTTGACTTCCTCAACCCTCAATTGTCAGAGGGTTTTGGACCTTCTAAAATATTCTTGAAATTCTCCACGTGGCTATCCCCATATGCATAAATAATGGGGGTTGACGTGGCATCCTCTTGTACCTTAGTGGTCAACATAATAGGTCAACTTTCGAGAGGCATAACTTTTGCATACGAACTTTGATTGATGCATGGTCTACACCTTTGGAAAGGTCTTAGAGTGTAGAACACTGTTAAGGGGGTGAACACAAGTTCTAGACAAAAGAACCCCCAAAACATAGGTTAATGCCTCAAAATGGCTCCAGAAGGTTCCATACCCCAATTTTCTAAACTGGGGTCTGCCACTAAAATAAACCTACAAGCTGATTCCTCCAATTTTTTCCACTCTGAAAGCATTGAGATAGATTAAAAATAATATAATGATCCAATATGGATCATACCTCTCCATTTAGGGAGGATTTTGGTACCCAAAAGATTTACTGAATGAGGTGATGAAGTTTTTCCTCTACCTTCTCCCTGGAGTACAACTTTGCTTTTCTTGGAAGTTGTCCTTTCAACCCAATCTACCAAAGGTCATGCTATCCCTGTGTTGTAGTTCTGGACCCCTTCTACAAAACTACGCCCTTTTCTAATTATCCTTGAGCATTTGGTGCTAATTCCTCTATGGAGGCTAGGACCTGCTCCTCCCGATCCAACATGGAAGGCTCATAGAGTTTGAGATTTTCCACATTCACTACTGGGTAAATGTTCATGTATGGGGGTAGACTGAGTATGTAAGCATTATCTCCCACATTTTCCAATACCTCAAAAGGACCATACCATAGATCCTTGATATTCCTACCATGACCCTATATCCTTTCCTTATTCAGTTGTAACCATAATCTATCTCCCACTCTAAATGTTCTCTCTATTCTGTGCTAGTCATGTCTAGCCTTCTACTTTTCCTGTGACTTCTTCAGTGTCTCTTGTACTTGCAAATGGATCTTCCTGACCTTCTCAACAATTTTTTTTTTCTTTTAATGCATCTCCTGTGAGGTCCTCCCTCACTCCTCCTTGCTGAATCCATATACAACATCTAAGGGTGAAGGTGGAAAATATCCAAAGCAAGATTCAAAAGGTGACTTACCAGTAGAAGTGTGGACTGCTCTATTATAAGAGTGCTGTATATAGATCATATTTTCATTCCAAGTCTTCAGATGCTTTTGATTGTAACCTCTCAAAATTTGTACTAAAATCCCATTGAATACTTCTGTCTGCCCGTATATATGTGGATGGAATGTTGTATACCTCTTGAACTTAGTGTCCATATTCTCCCACAATGTAGTCCAAAATGCACTGAGAAATTTGGTATCCCTATCTAGGATGATGCTCCTTGGAATCCCAAAGTGCACTCAGACCTGTTCAAAGAACTTATTTGCTGCTTCTTGTCTGTTGATGGTATTTTTACAAGGCATGAGAATGCACATCTTGTTGAACTTGTTAAATACCAAAAATAAATAGTCATGTCTCTTCTGCGTTGTTGTTAACCCTCCCATAAAATCCATGGAAATGCTTTCCCAAGGTTGAGTGGGTACAAGTAAGGGATGGTATAGACCTTGCTTCTTATTGTTGGGCTTGCTGGTACAACAAAATATACATCCTCTAATATATTTTGCTACAACTTCTTGCATTTTGGGCCAATACACATACCTCTGTAAGTTGACATCTATCTACCCAACACCAAAATGTCCTACAACCTTGGAGGTGCGATCCTCTTTGATAAGCTACAATCGTTCACCTTTAGGAACACAGAGCTTGTCAAGCTTGTAGAGTAAACCATTCTGCCAATGATAGTCAACGTTTCTGTCACCTTCTTATATATAAATTTGGCCCTATAGCTGTTAAAACACCTCCTCGAAGTCCTCATATTCTATGTATGCTCTTTGTATGCATAATGGGTAAAATGATCCATGTGCATTAGAGTTCCCAAAGCTATAATCTTGGATGTGGGTGGCCATGAAAGCATGTCTAGAAACTTATTTGTGCTACCCTTCTTATACTTTATGACCAAATGAAATTGCTGTAAAAACCCCATCCAATTGTAATGCCTGGTTTGTTGTAGCTTACTTTGGGCCTTCAAATACCATAGTGGCTAGTGATTTGTGTGGATGATGGTCTCCTTTCCCATCAAATAATGCTTACTTTTTGACATCTTGTACCAAGGCATAAAGATCCTTGTTGTAGGTAGGGTAGTTGAGAACTGCCCAATGAAATACTTCAAAATGATAGCATATGGGCCTTCCTCCCTGCATAAGTACTGCTTCCATGGCATACCAACTTGCATATGTCTCCACTTTGATGGGATTCTGCAAGTTTGGTAGTGCGAGTACTGGTGCTTGAGTTATCTTTATTTTTAGCTCATCAAAGGCCTTCTACTGATTCTTCCCCCACTGGAAACTCTTACCACTGGCTTTTATAGCGTGGAGTGGTGCAACTACTACTGAAAATGAAGCTATGGACTTCCACAAGTATTTCCCTTGTTATGATAAATTACTCCCTATAGTATTTGGGCCACAACCACAACAGATCAAAACCCAAGGAAACTTATCTCAAACTCTAATTAAACTATCAATCATAAATAACTACCTATGATAACTAACTTTGAGGAAAAGGGAAGAAAAGTGCACCTGGAATCCTACATTTGGAGTAGATCCCACTCGACGTCTTTTTCTATGGAATTCGTTCTCAACAAGCCTCTGAAAATCCTACAGATAAAGAAAGATGTAATTGCAAGAAATTAGTTATCCTCTAACCAACTAGTTACAAACAATTCAAATTCAATGTTAGATTCAAAATAACATACATTTAATATCATCAGATTAATAAAATAAAAGAAAGAATAAGATGAGAATGAGAGTTCTTTTATTGATGATAGAAAAAGGAATTGGTTACAACCTGTAACCAATGCGGCACCATCCTAGGATCCAAGTTCCTCCACCCAAGGCTGAAAATGTATAGGAGTGCCTTCGACACTCTGCACTCTAACAGGTCCAAGGAAGACAAAGCGATGCTTCCTGACAAGATAAGGCGAATGAAAATTATGGAAACAAGGGTTTCCAGGCAGAGGGGACAATCTCAAACACTATGGAAACATGGCACTTGTAGGATAATCTTCAAAAGGCCAACATAATGGTGCATTTCTTAGCCATGTTTTTCCTCCACACCAAGGCTATCTTTTATACTCCATTTTGATGGTTGGAGTCGTTATGTATGGGCTTTAGGAAGTCAAGGAACGAAAAAATCTTGTAAACTCTGCCTAAAATGTCGGGATTATATTTTTTTGAGTCAAAATTAACATGTACACGGGTTGCTAACAGGGAACTCGTGTATGTACGCGAGTTGCTTTAGGGAAAGTCACGTACACTTTGATAAATGGTGTTTTTAAATAAATTTTTGAGGATGAAGAAGGGGATTTAAGTCATGCAAGCAAGGAAAGGGATTGAACATAAGCCAATGAGTCATCATATGCATGTATAGTGGAAAATGACACTATAACAGATGCCCCTTAATGTGTGAGGCCAAAAGAGCAACTGATGGCCAAAATACATTATGAAAGTCATGAGATAGTTGATGTCATGAAAAAATGACATCAACTGTGGATTCTCCGGCAAATGAATTTGAAATCCCTCACCACAGAAATCTAAAAACAGTAAAGTCATGAGATATTGGAGGGGCCAATGGGTAGTAGTTGAAGACCAGTCCTAGGAAAATACCTATAACAAAAACAAGATTCTCTCTTCTCAAGTCAGGGATTCCCATGCCTTAGTATGATGTAAGCATGGCCACCAAAAAAATACACTATGGATCCATGAATGATATAAATATAACTAATTTCCATGGCCATTAAAACTATACACAGTGGATCCATGTGATATATAACAATAGAAATCATGGCCATGAAAAAATACACAGTGGATCCATGCAAATGTAGATCATATCCACAAATATATACACAATGGAGCTATGTCTCAGGATCAAATAAGAGTATATTTGGAACCAAATGAGTGAACAAACTGATCCTTTGCAATTACCAATGTCTGAGGGTGGTACAATCAGTATAAGTCGGGTAGGAGCACAAAAGAGATGATGCTCGTACTTCACCTGAAGTCTTCAATATGACCATCATTGTACGAGTCTACACTATGTGAATAAAGGAGTTGAAGTCGAACACACTGAGAAACCATTTGATTACCAGTCATTGATGTATATCCTTAACAAAGGTGAGACAACCCACCATTGATGATAATGGGAGTCAAGGTTCCTAGTACAATCTAACAAGTGAGAATAAATGATCTAATGTTAAACACCTAATAAAATATATCGAGCATGGAAAATAGATGTATTCCCACTTTCAATAGTGAGGGAACATTCCACTGATGAATGCAAGCCCCAAGGTACTAATAAAACTATAGATCCCTGTCCTAGAGTAATATGCGTTGAAGTCGATAGGAAGAGATTCGATGGAAGGAAGGAATTAAGGCATCCTCCATCACCCAACGCGAGGGGCAGTAGAAGGCCAAATATTTGGAAGGACTTGGATGAAAAGATTGTAAGGACCACACTGAGGTATGAATCCCGCATGCAACGGATGGAATAGCGCACAATAGAGACACTCTGAATAGTATCCAATGACGAAGACTACCGACAAAGATGAGGAATTCATAAATGGGGTCAAATGGAAACCAAGGTACCACAAAAATATCTATGTGTGATGATTGTTGTTAATGTCAAACAAAAGGGAAACCACTCAGTCCATGAAAAATGGTGGTTTGCCATATTTTGAGTGCAAGGTCACCTATAAATGATGGAAATAGGCCCAGAGTTCAACTCTAGGTCATACTCTTAGAGCAACGAGTCATAGTCGATAAGAGAAGACCTTCCAACAAGAAGTCAAAGGAGACCTTCTACACTAGCATGAGTAGGATACATAGATACTTTTGAAACTGAGAAATATTTGACTGACATGGGAAGGCCGACTTGAAAATACAAGGTTTATGTAGAGTGGTCAACACAAGTTGACTTCCCTTGAACATAGAAACTACACAAAATGTGACTTCGGAAGTGTGTACTATGAATTAGGATACATCTGTGACACATGAGGCATCAAAATACGCTCCATGTGACTGGAAGAATAACCAATCGAAGGAGATTCAACTCAACAATGAGTAAAAAGCCTCCTAAAGCCATACTAAACTCATAATAGTGAGACAAAGACTCATGAGATTGTGCTATGTTCAAGGGAAACATAAGTAGTTTCCATATAAAATATTTAAACTCATTCCCATCCTTCTTTTTTTAATTTTTTGTCTTTTTCATATTATAAATCCCAAAAAAGAATAAAGGAATGCTATAGTGCAATGGACGAAACAAGCTTTGCAAGTGAGAAAATTAGTTCCAAGCGCAAGGAACATACCTATGCTCAATTCAAGGAAACACATGCATGATATTGATGCTTGGGGGAATGTTTCCTCCAGGGATAAAGGTGTCAAGTTGTAAAGGAAAAATATTGCAAGGCTGGTGACTATTCAATAATGCATACAATGGCTTATACAATAGCAAGCTGAAGCGAACAATAAGCCCGAAAAGTGCAAGCGGTTAATATGCAATGTAGATACAACTCAACACAAAATTTTCGAATATCTGTGGGTAATTTGGATAGAAATGTTTTAGAATAAGTAATGAGGATTCATCGCAAGTCATGACAATACTAAACAAATCTTCCAAGCCTACGAAAACTGCAACACAAGTGTCAAAATGGCCAGTGAGGTACTAACTAGGACACTCATGAAGGGGTAAGCTCTACCATTCATAAAAAACACCTTTAAAGCGACTTTTAGGGTGTGGTGCTGAGAATGAATTGGATTGACCCTATGGTGTAATTGTGATTGGTAAATATAGATGCATTATGCAGGCATAGTGAGACCTACCATAAATGCTTATAATGACCACAATATATAAATAAGGGAGCCTCGTGGGTATTAGCTAGAAATAGATTAAGACAAAGATATGAAACTTCGACACAAAGTCACGGCAGGACTAAACAAGGCTCTCAAGCCTATGAAATTGTTTCAGCATGGGTGCCAAAATGAAAGCCAAAGTCTAACTAGGGAACCCATGAACGATAGGCTCTACCACATGAATTATGACACTTATAAACAACAAGGAAGGTTCAGTGTCACAATTCAGTGGGGTTGATCCTAAGGAAAATATGTGATTGATGTGGATAAATGCAATATGTAGGTGGGGTGTCACCTACTCTACATAAAAATAAAGAGCACGATACATGTCGAAGAAATTGAAAAAACACCCCCAGATCCACAAATCTGTGTAAAATGAGATCTCTCAAAGACAACTACGTAAGAAAACATCTTCCGATTGTTTTAGTAGGTTTAATGACATAAAATTGTTCAAACGAAGGATATATTGTTTGAGAAAGTGGAAAAAATGTGTTAAATAGGTGTAAAACTCATTTTTTACCATTTCATTTTAACTTTTACCCTTTGGAGAGCATTGAAACCCTTTTTACCTTTAGAACTTCTGGAGACTGGTACAAGGTGCACAAAGCTCAAAATCCAGGACCGATTGGACCAAGTAAGTAATATCTTCCTCCTTTTTATTTTTATCCACAAGTTATTTTGATTTAGTGAATTTTTGAATCGAGAATGATCTTTTAAAACTCGCATGGACATGTACACAACTTCACTTAATGCGTGTCGCGTACATACGCGATTGTATTAATGAAAAGTCGCGTACACCTACACAAACATGAAAATTAAAAAGATTTGACTCAAAAAGGATTTGTATTTTATGGGATGGTGATAGAGTGGAGGGAAAGAGAGCACATAGAAGTTGATAATGATGCGATGAATGATCAGGAGGCCCAAGAATCCCTCCAAAGATGTGGATTATACAATTTTTTCTGTTGTAATGACATAAGGGCACAACAAAGATTGCTTGCAACACTGATAGATTACTGGGAACCAAACACTGATGCCTTCATGATTAGGGGGAAATCTTTAAATATTGAAAAACAAGATATATACTTTCTTACTGGGCTACCTCGACGAGGATATATTGTAAAATTAAAAGGTAAAGGATTCGTTGGTCTTACGATCAACAAATACATTGCAATGTACTGCTCGACCGAGGCACATAAATTTGGGAGTCAACTCCCAATAGGTGAGATTGCAAATCACAGTATGAAAATCATTGTGTTATTGATTTCCCATATCAGAAGATCAACATCATTGCATCAAGCCTCATAGGCAATTATGTTCTATGAGTTTTATGATTGTCAACACAACATTGTTGACATGCATGAAGGCCTAATTGACAGGGTGAAAACTAAAAATCTTTGGCTATGGAATCCTTTTGTGTTGTTTCTTCTTTGAGAGGACTCTCATGATTAGTACAAGAGTGGAAATCCATCCTCACTACATTCGAGATGGTGCAATGGAGAGATGGGGTGAGTTCTTATCGCTGTAGGGAGAAGGGAATCTAGGGGATCCATTGTTACACATCAAAATTCCACACTTAAGTATCTCACCCTAAGTGTTGTAAGTGTCACCGAGTTCCATATGCACCTTTCTAAGTGTCACATGCACTTTCCTATGTGTTTCTATGTGTTTTATCACCTTAACACCATTAAATAACATTTGTCACAATCCCTAGTCAATGTGGAAGAGAAATATATCACATGAAGGTCAAAATACTACATGCACATGAATTATTCATTATTATTCATAAAAAATAAATTAATTTAGTGTGAGAATCCACCTCACATTTAGTTTCCTAATCTCAAGGAGAAGTTGAGAGTCTCATGGATGGTTGAGAGATTTTCTCAAACCAAAATCCTAATTTGGTGGATCTTGAGAGATATTTCCTCCTTAAAATCCTTGAGAGATATTTCTCCCTAAAATCCTTGAGAGATATTTTCTCCCTAAAAATCTTGGAGATCCCATTTTAGTGGATCTAGTGAGTGATCTTCTCCATGGTGGTTAAGCCTCCAAATCTTATATAATGAGGGATTTCCATGGTGAAAGGGAGACATACAGAGATACCAAACTTATGATATTGGGATTCATGCAAGGCTGTAGACGAGGGGAGCTTGGAGGAGTTGCAGCTGATACCATTCATGGTATGTAAGTTTTCTTGGTTCTCATTTAATATACTTGTCTTATTTCCTTCAAGTGTATGTTTTTATGTGCTTGTCTATGTTTCCTTAATTTACATAGATGAATTTGCTTTGTCTAATCCATTACAGTAGGATATATTCGTTTGTTTCTCATTGTTCGTTGCATGTACGAATTTGCGCTGAGAGTAAAGATCAAGCTCACAGATTGGAGCTTCTAGGACAAAAATCATAAACGAGGTGCATCATACTTCTCCTCTTTCTCTCTTTTTCGATGGACAAAATGAATTTATAGGAATGGTAGTGTCCAAATGTAATTTTCTATCTTGGTATAGGGGTTTGTAATCCAAGGGAAAGTTCACTTGTCCATAGGGGAATATTTGCATAATATAAATTGGCGAATCCACTAGGGAAGGAAATTGACTTGTCTTTCCTTGGATTTTTCTGAACCTTTTCCTTGTTTGATCTTGTTTGGTTGATTGTTTTTGAGCCTTCCCTCTTCCCTCTTATTCATCAAGAAATATTCATAGTTACCAAGCCAGTCTCTACTGAGGTTTTTCTTTTTCATGCGTATTTTCAAGAATCTACAGGATCAACACTCCCCCAGAGTGGCAGTGGCTACCGGAGCACTAGTGATCTGATCAATGCTCCTCAATGGTATCTTAGGGAGCATTGTAGCACTCTGTATCTTTGTTTTAAGGAGCATTGGTCTCTTGTTTTGAGTAGATACAAGAGAATCTACCCTGTTTTTCTCAACCCTTTGTTGGAGGTCTTTTGCGTAGAGTTTTCACTTTTGCTTGCGACTTTGTTTAGTTTGAGGATATGGTTCCTTATCGCTTTTTTCATTGTCTTGTTTGATCTTGCAAACTTTTCCAAATTGCAAGATTGATTCACCTTATTTATTCTTGGTTTGGTCTGAGTCTTGTGAATTTTTTGGTTATTTGAATGATTGAAAAGGTCTGCAAAGGTTTGTTGGTCTTAAGTTACTTTTCAAATATTTCCTCTTTGAATGATTTGAGACTTTATGCTTACCATGACCTAGCTTTGATTTCTCTTTCTTGCTGCTCTTTTTGTCAAGACAATTGAGTGATTTCTCTTTCTCCCTATCAATTTTTGGATTATTTTCTGAACTTTCTTGTATTCCTTGAATGCTTGTAGATTGTTGAGTCCTTGATTGATTGAGTTATCATACTTGTTTCTTTAAGTTCTTGTTAGCCTGTGAATACATGATTTGTTTGAAATTCTTTTAGATTTGTGTCTTTTGTATTTGCATTTGACTCTTTCATTTTGATTGAAAGTAATGAAGCGTTAAAGGATTTGCATTTGTTTTCTTTTAGAATCAAACAAAGAATATAGTCACGTTCTTGCTTTTGGGTAGTGTATTAGATTTCATTTAGAAAATTGCATTTGAGAATTGGGTGTTTTTGTTAAAGAAAATTGAACCTCTTCTCCATCTCGTATGTAGGATTCATTGAAGATAAAGATTTGCATCTCATTATTCTGCATTCTTTTGGAGTTGAGTCTAATACATCATAAGTTTCACTTTCACACCATTGAGTAAAAAACAACTCTAAAATGAAGCACTTATAAAATTGATCAAACATTTTTATATTATCTAGTAGCGAACCTACATTAGCTTAAAGTGTAGGGATTTGGAATAGGTTGTGAAGATAACTTTCCAAATCCATCAGAAAAACATAAAATCTTGTGCTAGGGAGTGGTAAATCCAATTGTTCCTATAAGCATAGATGGGATCCCCCTCTCACACAGGGGTTAAACACAAGGTCGCGTGTGGGAGAGCAGTGGAAATTTTCGAAGCTTAACCCACATAGTGGAAAAATCGTATATTGGGCTTTCTTCCTGAGAAACCATTGGTTTCATTTGGTCTTGGAGCTTCATGGATTCCGAATCTGTTCAGGGTTCTCAGTAGTATTCCGATCCACTTGTCTTAAGTTCTCTTGAATAATTTTGGAATTGTTATCCCACCAATACGTTCCTTCCTAATTATTGATTGTACTCGCCTGGAGGCTGACTATGAGTTGGTAACCTTAGTTGCATATATCTGTAGGGTTAATACACAAGGTGACGGTGAAGGAGAGTTTTTGCTGTACCTGGGTCAGACGTTGGTCAAACTAACTCGGGCTCCTTGGCGGATAAACCCACGGGTAAAACTGTGTGGAAACTTGCACCAAGGCGTAAGTCTATTAAGAAAGTCGCCAACATAATTGATCTACCCTCTTTATCCCAACCCCTTCTTATATTGATCTCATGATGTTGGATTTCATCACCAACCAGTGGTTTCATTATGGGAAGGTATGTTTGATTGTTTGCTTCTTAGATTTATAGTGTGTGCTGTTTGTTTTCCTTAGTGAACCTTAGGTCAAGTTAGTGCCAATGGCATAAATTATTGGGAGTACCAATGAAGGAACTCCTTTTCCCAGGGAACCTTTCGCCTTTCCTTCTTTTGGAAATGTTGGTCCTCCATGCATTGCCACACTGAGTCTTTTAGGACTCACCATCGGGTTACTGTTTTGGTTGTTTCCCACTCCAGTGATATGGACTTTTCCCAATGCTTCAAATGCACCTAATGATTCAGATGTAAGCACACCACCCAAAAATCAACCTCATGTCAACCTTTCTCCTTATTCACTCATTAGGTCTCCTTCACTTTCTCCTTCTTCGCCTAGTGAAAGCTCTAAAGCGAGTAGCTAGATTGATAAGAAGAAGAAGAAACAAAAGGAGGAGAAGAAGAAGAATAAAAAAGAGACCAAGCCTCCAACCGCATCAGTTCATGTTGGATCTGAGCAAGAAACTATTGTTAATCATACTGGGAGTGTTGATAATGTTGACAAGTCTAAAACGAAGAATCCTAAACCCAAATTCCCTTGCAGGATTTGTAAGGGTGACCACTTTCTGAGGGATTGCCTTGGTCTCCCCAAGGTCTTAGAAATGTGGTCTTCCACGTCATCATCCTCTACTGGACATGTTGGTGACACCCCATCAACTAGTGACGTTAAGTTTGGTAAGAAGAATAGAACCATCAATTTTCCTTGTATTTTATGCGAAGGTGATCATTACTCTCTCCTTTACCCTCACATGGATGAGGCTTCTTATCTTTTGGAAAAACTTCAACTTTCAACTGGTTATCATAAGATCTCTCCCCACTCGTCCTTGGTTGATGGAATGGTCAATCCGGTTCCATCCCCGATGAGTATGGTTGATTAGGTGGTCAATATGGTTTCATCTTCAGTTGAACCAGTAACCCAAGTAGTTGATCCGGTCCCATCATCGGTCATCCCCACTCTTCATCTAAAGAGTGAACCTAAAGTGGTCGATCCAGTTCCGTCGTTGATAGATCCCACTCTTCATCTGAAGAGTGAACTTAAAGTGGTAGATTTAGTTTCATCATCAATCGATCCCTCTCCTCATTCAAAGAGTGAGGATGTCTCTCAATTCTTCCTTGTTAATATTGATTCACCCGAACAAGGGGGAACTCTGCCCATCCCAATGACACCCCCTTCAAGCACTCAAATGATTTCTATTAATTGAAATCATTTGACAGAACCCCGTCTTCCTTCTTATGTACCTTTTCAAATCATCATTCATGTTTTTGATAAGAGTATTCCTAACACTATAATAGATGAAGGTGATTTTGTTAGCGTCTTATCCACGAATGCTTGGAAATATTTTGGTTCCCCGTAGCTTGCACCCATGACTCAAAATACGTTGACCATTGACATAAGAGTTAGTAAAAATTTAGGGATCCTTCCTCAGTTTCTGATTACTTTGGGAGGAAAAACGGTCTATGTCGATGTGAAGGTAGTTCACGACCCCTTGGACTTTAACCTCCTCCTTGGGTGAGACTATGTCTATGTTATGAGATATTTTGTGTCCACTCTTTTTCGATTTATTTGTTTCCCTCACAATGGAAACATAGTAACGATTGAACAACTTTCATTCATTGAACCTCATTTGATGCTCAACCATCCTCCTTCCCTGAATGGTCTATACATGCCAAAAATGTACACCCCACCACAAGTCAATTATGTAACAACCTGTCCCATGCATTCAATTCCGAATGAGAGGGAATCTCTCCCTTCTCCTGACTTAGATATGGTATTTGACATGGTCATCTCTTCGATAGGGCTATTAGAGCCAGATATCCCTACCCTTATTGAGGTCATCGACATGTATTCCTTTCGTAATGTTTTTATGCCATCTAGCAAAGATCTCTTGGAAGACATGGATGACGTTTGTCCCTTGACATGTATTCCTTCCAAAGAATTGTCCTCTTGGAAGCCATGATCAAGGAGAAGCTACAAGGATATTTTTTCTTCTCTGTGGCAAGCTCATTAAAAAATGAAACATAAGCTACGAGTATAGTTTCTCTTCTCTGTGGCAAGCTCGTTGAACCTGTAGCCATAAGAATAGTTTTTCTTCTCTGTGGAAAGCTCGTTAAAAAATGAAGCAAAATATACGAGCACAATTTCTCCTCTCTATGGCAAGGTCACTAAAAAATGAAACAAAAATCTAGGGATTGAACCTAGAGCTACGAGCATAGTTCTTTTCTTGTGTCAAACTCGTTAAAAAATGAACAATCACCTCTCCCGTTGAGTTGATTCTTTAACTAGGTATCATAATTGAACCTTCCTTTCATTCGCCTTTGTCAGTTGACCTTTTTTCCTCCATCCAGTACATAAATCAATGAAAATATAAGCATCGATGAATGAAATGAAGCTTGGGGGGCATGTCTCTAGCATTTGATTATCATTCTAGAGTTAAGCCACTATCTTCTCAAGCTGGGGGTAGAGTACCAACCACCCATGGGTATCCCTCAAAACCTTTGGAAATTATGTTGGGAAATTACATGCATAGTTTAATTTTGTTTCAATCTTGTGTAAAAATGAAACCAATTATGAGCTTAGTCTTTGTTCTTTCTTGTGCTTGTAAATACATGAGAATGTGACTGAGTATACTTTTATCACTATTTTTCAGACTCATAAAGGTTATACGAAAAATGAACTCTTTGGAGTCTCCTTTAATCTCTTTTCAGACTCCCTAAACATGAAAATATTGTCGAGTGATCTTGCTTCCTTTCACACTCGTTAAAAGGTTTGAAAGGGCGTCTTTCGAGTGGTAGTTTATCTCTTTTTCGACCTCGCGAGAGTAATTACTAAAAACGAATACTCTAATCAAGCATGATTAGAAGAGTTCTCCCCTGTATTTTTTTACACTTTTTTTGGGCTTGGGAGACTAAACTTACGAAAAATTCATCCATGGAGTCACCTTTAAGTTCTTTTTAGACACTCTAAACATGAAAAACCAATGAGTTTACCTTCTTTGGGCTCATAAAACTATGCATCAAAGGACCTATATGAGTCCAATCTCCAAGACCCATTTGGGACCAAACCCCTCCCTTTTCAGGTTCATTAAACATATGACGAGGGACTCATTTGAAGGATGAGCGATACCGAGCACCTGTTACCCTCATCAAGCTCGTTAAAAAATAAAGAGGTACTCATCTATCTGGATGGGGGAAAAATTGAAGGAAGTGGGTCAAATTATTGGGAATCCTCAATGGAAGCTATTGTCGCCCTTGAACATGGCACTTGTTTGCATCTCATCTTACAGTTGGGTAATCCGCTTTTCTATGAGTCATACCAATTCTATGTGTCACCATAATTTTTTGTCCAGTCGAAGATTTCTCTTATTGCCATCACATTAAATTATTGGTACTCGTCCAGTTAATGCTGCCAAGTTAGTTGTCATGCCTCATCATGTTCAATCGAAGTTTCACTTTAAACCATCCATCTACATTAATTACCCGTTTTCATTTCATGTGTCAGTCCATACTCATTTGATTCACCATCTTATATCAATTTCTTGTGTCAATTTCATGTTGACGATGGGGGCTACATCAAGGACCTCCTTCGACGAGTCTTTTCCTGTCGAATTCAACACATCACCTGAGAATTAGAATTAGAAACCAATTAGCACCTTGGGACCTGCATTCCTCAATGACAGGCCTCCTTGCTTCTAATAAAAGGTTTACATCATTGACCTCTGATTGGATGATTGCAAGGATGGTTGACCTCAACTCATTTATTCACATTCGTTGGAATGTACTAGGGTACCTTGGGAGTCATTAACATCATTGGTGTTTTCCCTCACACTTGTTAACTATTTACCTCAATGATCGGTAATCAAGTGGTTTCTACCATGTTTGACATCAAATCATCTATTCACATGGGTAGATTAGTACCACATCGATATTAGGATGAGATTGGGACAAAGACCTTGGGTTGAGCACTCACTCTGTTATCTTCTTTTCCAGGCTGCGAAGGAGATCATTTAAGCATGTTGATATATATACTGTCACATAGATCCACTTTGTATTGATCTATGGCTATGTTTTATCATCTCGTAGCTCCACTATGTATTTTTCGTGGCTGCAATCAGTTCATGTCATGGAGGTATGGATCCATGTTGTATCTTTGGTGGCCATATATTTAGTTAGTGTTTTCATGGATCCAGAGTGTATTGGTCAGAGACCGTGCTTTGAGTCATCTCGTATTCCGAGCATAGGGATGAATGCCTCAGAAATGGGACATATATGAATACTATTTGATTATTGTTTGCATCTTCTACTAAGTTCTCCCACTCTAACACCCTTGCATTGAATAATTGTAAAGTGTTTCGGCCATCCATTTTTCTTCTGATCTCACACTTTAGGGGGAATCTGTTACACATCAAAATGCCACACTTAAGTATCTCACCCTAAGTGTCGCAAGTGTCATCAAGTACCATATGCACCTTGCTAAGTGGCACATGCACTTTTCTATGTGTTTCTATGTGTTTTCTCACATTGACACCATGAAAGAACATTTGTCACAATCCCTAGTCAACGTGGAAGATAAATATATCATATGAAGGTCAAAATACTATGTGCACATGAATTATTCATTATTATTCATAAAAATGAAATTAATTTAGTGTGAGAATCCACCTCACATTTAGTTTACTAATCTCAAGGAGAAGTTGAGAGTCTCATGGATGGTTGAGATATTTTCTCAAACCAAAATCCTAATTTGGTGGATCTTGAGAGATGTTTCCTCCTTAAAATCCTTGAGAGATATTTTCTCCCTAAAACCCTTGAGAGATATTTTCTCCCTAAAAATCTTGGAGATCCCATTTTAGTGGATCTAGTGAGCGGTATTCTCCATGGTGGTTAAGCCTCCAAATCATATATAATGAGGGATTTCCATGGTGAAAGGGAGAGATATAGAGATATCAAACTTATGATCTTGGGATTCATGCAAGGGTATGGACAAGGGGAGCTTGGAGGAGTTGCAAATGACATCATTCATGGTCTGTAAGTTTTCTTGGTTCTCATTTAATATACTTGGCCTATTTACTTCAAGTGTACATTTTCATGTGCTTGTCTATGTTTGAATTAATTTACATAGATGAATTTGCTTTGTCTAATCCATTAAAGTAGGAGGTAGTAATTTGTTTCTCACTGTTCGTTGAAAGTACAAATTTGTGCCAAGAATAAATATCAAGCTCACGGATTGGAGTGGCTAGGAAAAACATCATAAACGAGGTGCATCATACTTCTCCTCCTTCTCTCTTTTTCGATGTACAAAATGAATTTATAGGAATGATAATGTCCAAATGTAATTTTCTGTCTTGGTATAGGGGTTTGTAATCCAAGGGAAAGTTCACCTGTCCACAGGGGAATATTTCCATAACATCCATGGGATGATGCATTCTTTGCTTGGTGGTCACGCCAAGTGGTAGCTATAGAGGAATATCCCTATGCAGGGATAGATTACTGGAAGGAACCAAAGATTCCTATCCCTACCGACAATGCCTATGGAGACATTGGTAAGAAATTTTATAATTATTTGATTTTTATATTTTGAGAAATATAATTGACTAAATGTTTTTGATGTGGATCATATGCATAATGAGATTGTTTTGATTATGTAGATATGGGACCGAGACGACCAGAGGGATTTCCTCTGCATGGATGACATGGTCAATATGGACAACCACAAGCAAATGCCAAGTGAATTTTAGATAACGTCCAAAGGAATCTAGACAGATTAGTGCATTCAGTGCCCATCGTATGGATCGAGGATCTACCAGAGCAGATGCAACGACATGTAGTTGGAATGACATGGGTATGGATATGACTCTTTTGGCATCTTTCTCATGCGGTGGTGTTCTATGAGAAATGTGCAGAGGGAGGAGCAAGCCCCTTAGGAAAGTGATTAGGATATACTGTGATTATTGTATTTTTGTATTATCAATCCTTATAGAGGAAAATCTAGGCTTAAAAGCCTTTTTTGAGATATGATCCACCTTTTTTGTAACTATTGAAAACTTATGATAATATCTATCTATCTATCTATCTATCTATATATATATTATCATCATTTTTCAAATGATCTTTTTGCCTTGATAATGATGTGCTTATGATATATTACATTACTTGAATTATTTGAGTTTTTTGTTGAACATGAATGGTGTAAATTCCAATCTAACACGTAGTTAGAAAATGAATCACATAATACATTGTCACTTCTTGGAATATAACATAAGTAATATGATAAAAAAACGCCCCAAAAAACACACTCCAAGGAAATGACAAAGTAACATAGGGTTGCGAATACGATAATTACCATTAGCCGACATACCACCAGCTGAGCGTCGAGACAAACTTCTAAGGACCGAATGCGGTGTGCAATGGCATCACAAAGTAGTTCAATAACAATGCTATACTTAGCTACATTATTAGTAGAGGGGTTGAGACAAGCACCTTTGGAAGCGATCAATTCTCATGTAGGCGAATAAATCACCCAAGCGGTGCAAGGTAGATTATGAGTGTGGAAACTAGCACCATCCACGTACCCTATGAAAACTGACAAAGATCTTGACATCTTCCAACCAAGCAGAAGTATCACAAGAATTAATCACACACAAAGAGAATTATACCATCACTATGTACAACTATTTACAATAATTACAAAAAGACCACCTAAGCAAAGCTGCTCATGCATAGTACTTTTTCAAATAGAGCCCATTTCTAGGCTCTGAAAGTGCATTCCCTTCAAAATATTCAAGCTTGTAGGATCCTTTCCATAAGACAAATCTCACAATGTAAGGGCCATACCATAATGGATTAAATATTCCTGCCCCCAAGGCATCTTTTTCTTGGTTGTAGACTATGATAAGATCACCTTCCGAAAAAACCCCTGGGTGCAAAAACTTATCATACTAACTCTTAACTAATTTTTTGTGTGCTTTGTTCATAGTCCCAACATCCTGATGCTTCTCGTCTAGGTGTTTTAGATGGACAAGGCACACTTCTAACTCAGAGGAGTCAGGTAGAATCTCTACAATGATATTAAGGGACATAATCTCACACTCAATAGGTAAAACAGATTCCAACCCATGAACGAGCTGGAAAGGAGAAAATCCAGTAGCTATTTTTACTACAATACAATATGCCCATAAAGTCGGGTAGAGTATGATGTTCCAGTTATACTTACTTACATTAACGATGCACTCGAGAATGGTTTTAAGAGACTTATTAACAACCTTGACCTTTTGATTCTCCTGCGGGTAATATGGAGACGAGTGCTCTTGTCTAAAACCCAACTTAGAAGTAAGTTCTGACATCATATTGTTCTGGAAGTGATTTCGATGGTCAGTGAAAATATCTTTCAGAACATCGAACCAAGTTATAACCTGGTTGAATATGAAGAAAGAATCAGTCTCATCATCACTTGAAATAGTAGGCATGGCCTTCACCCACTTTGTGAAATAATCAACGACTGCAATGATGCAACAAATCCCCCTCGCCGAAGGTGAATGGCATGTCATAAAATAAATGACCCACTTAGTAAATAGGCCAATGACGATGACTAGAAAAAGAGGAGCAGGATACATGCACATATTTCGAGAAAAAATCTGGCACGAGTGACACTTCTTGACTGCTTTTATGCAGTCTTTAAAGATTGATGGAAAAAAGTGTAGATTTTTGAGGAACTATGAGGGATACCCAACATGTATATCTTTGACCTCTTATTGGGATCTAAGTTTCATCAATCAAATCTGTACTTTGCTACATTTTAGGAAAACAAACAGGCCTACTCAAATCTGCCAAGAAATATTCCCTCAATTGATGGTTATATTCTCTTTTAAGGTGCCCTTGCGAGTAGTTTTAGTAACCAAGTTTTAGTACATGAAAACCTCAAAACATATAGCACTCCTCTAGGATCTTAACAAGATCCTAGCACTGATCTAAACACTAATCATGCATGAAAATTGGACACAAGTATTTTTGGTCAACATGACCTTGGATAACCCCCCCGGGGAAAACCAATTTGGAGATAGATGTATATACAAGATCTCAAAGAAAAATGTACAACAAGGAAGACGTACAATAACTGTTGGTTGTGGAGCCTGATTATCTTCCTGATTCCGAGGTTTGTTTCAGCCGTGCTTGGACCCCATTCCCTAATGGGGGGTGTGGGGGGAATGTATCCCCCATAACTATCACCAGGGGGGAAACAAAATTTTTTGTAGCCCCCCCCTTGGTGAGGGATTTGGGGGAAACACCCCCGAAGTGAAATTTTGGGAAAAATTTCCTTATAAAATATTGTAATTTCATAGTCAATATGGGCCGTTAATTATTGTTGGGTATGTGTTATATTCTTTGCACGACTGGGGTATATCGGAGAGAAGGGTCTTCGACTACTACATGGTAAAGGTATGGTTGAAGGTATGTCTAACTGCTCTTTGGATTTTTATTTCTGTGAACATTGTGTATATGGGAAGAAAAATCATGTAAGATTCCCCTCTGGTGCAACAAGGGCAGACGAAATTTTACAACTAGTTCAAAGTGATGTGTTTAGACCTGTGTCGATTCCATCATTGGGAAAATTTATGTACTATGTCTCATTTATAGATGAATTCTCAAGGAATAATTGGATATATTTCTTCAGGAAGAAATTTGAAGTCTTTGACATGTTTAAAGAGTTTAAGGCTATTGTTGAGAATAAAACAAAGAAAATAATTAAGGTGTCGAGGACAGATAATGGTGGAGAGTTATGTGGGAATGAATTTGAATAATTCTATAAGAAGTGTAGCATAGAAAGGCATAAGACTACTCCATATACACCTCATCAGAATGGAGTTGCAGAAAGGATGAACAAGACGCTGATGGAAAAAACAAGGTGCATGCTCAGTGGTGCCGAGTTAGGGCAATGATTCTGGGCAGAGGCATTGGGTATTGCATGTTACCTGGTCAACATATCACCCTCATCAACACTGGATGAAAAGACTCCACAATAGGTATGGACTGGTAAGAAACCTTCTCTCACACATCTCAAGGTATTTGGTTGTGAGACCTACGTTTATGTTCCAAAGGAAAACATGAGTAAGCTAGATAAGAAGGTTGAAAAGTGTATCTTTATTGGGTATAAATATGGTCTCAAAGGTTATAAGCTTTGGAACCCAGAAACTAAGAAGGTTGTGTATATCCAAGATGTGGTATTTAGATAAATGAAGGATGTTGTTAAAAAGGAAGTCCTACCAAGTAAGCAATAACCAAAGAAAATAGAGCTTGATTTAAAGGATGAAGAATCAGACTTTATAGAAGAACAAGAATCAAAAGAAGAAGATACTCATACCCCAATATTGAGGATATTGGTTCGAGAAAGAAGGCTACCAAAAAGGTATACTCCATATGATTTCCATTCAAATTTTTCTTTGTCTATTATTGATGATGATCCTAGAACTGCCAAGGAGGCAATGGATTCATAGGATGGAAAACTTTGGAAAAAGGCCATGGATGAAGAAATGGAAACCTTGGATAAGAATGAGGCTTGGGATCTAGTGGATTTTCCGATTGGAAGAAATCCCATTGGTGAAAAATGAGTATTTAAAAATAAGCTGAATGCAAAAGGAAAAGTGGAGAAATACAAAGCTCAATTAGAAGTAAAGGGTTATTCCCAGGTTGAGGGAATTGATTTTGGTGATATTTTTCTTATGTTTCCAAATTAAATTCTATAAGATTTATGTTATATGTTGTTGCTGAATTTGATTTTGAAGTAGAACATATGGATGTGAAGACAACATTCCTGCATGGGGATATGGAAGAAGAAATCCATATGAAGCAACCAAAAGGCTTTACTATGAAGGGAAAGAAGGAGATGGTATGCAAGCTGAAAAAGTCCCTGTATGATTTAAAACAATCACCAAGGATGTGGTATCAAAAATTTGATACTTATATGCTGGGACTTGGATTCACAAGAAGCAAAGAGGATCACTATGTGTATTTTAAATTAATTGATGATCATTTGATTTATTTTTTCTTGTATGTGGATGAGATGTTGCTGATTGGAAACAACAAAGAGATTATCCAGGATGTGAAAACTCAGTTGTCCTCTAAATTTGACATGAAGGATATCAGTGCTTCAAATTTCATTTTGGGCATGGAAATTAAAAGAGATCTAAAAAAGAGGAATCTCTGATTAAATTAGAGAAAATACGTCGATACAATATTTCATAGGTTTAATATGAAAGTATGTAAATCGATCAAGGTCTCTATTCCTGTTGGTGTAAAGTTATCTACGAATTAGTGTCCCAAGACACATGAAGAGGGGAAGGAAATGTCTCGTGTTCCATATGCAAGTGTAGTTGGTAGTTTGATGTATGCAATGGTCTATACTGGACCAAACATTGCACATGTAGTGGTAGTTTTGAGTAGATATATGTCAAAACCAGGGAAGGAGCATTGGACAACAATAAAAAGGGTTTTCAAGTATTTGTGTGGCACTGCTAGCTATGTATTGTGCTACCAAGGAAGACCAATATTGGACAGAGTGTTGGACATACATGGATTTGTGGATGTAGAGTGGGCTGGAGATCTGTATCGTAGGAGATCTACAAGTGGGTATGTGTTTAACCTGTTTGGAGGAGCAATCAGTTGGATGAGCAAAAAACAGGCTATAATGGCCCTTTCAACTACATAAGCTGAATACATGGCATCCACTCATGAAAGTAAGGAAGAAATATGGTTACAAATATTGTGTTCAGGTTTTGGGTTGGTACAACAATTTGTAAGGATATATTGTGACAGTCAGAGTGCAATTTTTCTGGTGAAGAACCCGACTTATCATTCAAAGACAAAGCATATTGATATTCAATATCACTTTGTGAGAGGCATGGTTGAAGAAAACAAAGTGTTGCTGATGGAGTTGAACACTTTGAAGAATGTTGTAGATTCATTAACAAAATATGTGAGCATTGAGAATTTCTCTTGGTGTAGAGGATCCATGGGTATTGCTGCCCTGGATAGTTGACTAATTAACCCCGTGACCCCTTGTATGCAAAGAAAACAACAAGTGGGAGAATGTTGGGTATGTGTTATATTCTTTGCATGACTATATATAGTGTTTTCTACGTTGCGCAGGGGGGTTTGAGGGTGCCCCCCCTTCATGGGTTACAGGGGGGTTTGGGGACAATGCCCCCGAGATTTTTTTCCCTCGAGAAACATGTCACATTTTTGCATCATTTTTCATGTCGCCTTGATTTTCGTGTCCATTGTTGGGAGGTTTTTCGGCACATGGTTTTTGCCGATGGATTTATATTTCTGGTTAAGGAATTAGGTTTGTTGACAAATTCGGGTCATTGGGTTAGGGTTTTGGATGCCACTGGATCCTATATGTATATTGTATTGCAAACAATGTATCACTATGAATGAATATAGAATATGCTGGTTTTCCCAATTTGGGTTTCCAGTGGAAAAATATTTGTGTAATGTGTGTATTTTCTATTGTATCTTTTCTATTCTTTATTGAAAATCTATTTGCAGTAAAATATTGTACAAGGTTAAAATCTACAATTATAATGTCGCAGATCTAACGATATAATTTATTTTAGGGTTTTTTTCCCTAGAAGGCAACCCTCTCTTATGAGGGAATTGTATTGTGGCTGTGTATTATCCCAAATATTGTATTCTGAGAGAGAAGATTGGGAGAGAAATAAGAGGAAGTTACAACGGGTGTGTTGTAGGTTGTATCCCTTCATTTTTCTGGAAAATAAAAATGATGGACCAGGAAATTTCTCTGGTGGACATAGCCCACACTGGGTGAACCACATATATCTATGTCTGTATTTTATTATGTATCTTCTATGTTTTATTTCCACATTTGTTTTATTTTATTTCTTCTTGATCCTTTTTTTCTAATCACTAGTATCAGAGCGAAAGGTAACTCGCAGGAAAAGAGGGTTCCTGGTTTGAGTGGGAGAAATGATGAAAGATGGAAAGTTTAGGGTCGAGAAATTTAACGACCAAAACTCCCAGTTATGGAAGATGCAAATGGAATATTATTTATAACATAAGGATCTATTCTTACCATTGGGTGGAATAACAAAGAAGACGACGACCGTGAAGGATGAAGAATGGGAGTTTCTTGATAGAAAGGCACTGGGAACAATACGACTGAGCTTGACAATGTCGGTGGATTTCAATATTTCAAAAGAAAAGAAACGAAGGTGCTGATGGATGCACTGGATAAACTGTA
This sequence comes from Picea engelmannii, assembly GCA_009831015.1. Classification (NCBI taxonomy): domain Eukaryota; kingdom Viridiplantae; phylum Streptophyta; class Pinopsida; order Pinales; family Pinaceae; genus Picea; species Picea engelmannii. Next base: position 828,406 of record ML776652.1, on the reverse strand, counting down.
TGAAAAACCCTTGGCATCCAATAAGGTATTTCTAATGATGCGATTATTTAATATGAAGATGTCAGAAGGTGGGTCTATTGCAGATCATTTAAATGGATTTAATAATGTTACTAATCAACTAAGTTCTGTAAAATTGGATTTTGATGATGAGGTTAGGGCTCTTCTAATCCCGTGCTCATTGCCAGAAAGATAGAATGGCTTGGTCATGGATGTAAGTAACTCTGTCTCTGGTTCAAACACTCTAAAATTTGATGATGTTGTTGGTGTTATCCTTAGCGAGTAAATGTGATGGAAAAGCACAGGTGAGACATCATGTAATGCGTTAAACATGGAGAATAGGGGAAGAAAAAAGGATAAAGGAAAGAGCTCAGGGAATTGCGTGAATTCTAGGAAGGGAAGATCCAAATCTAGACTGGAAAAGATAGAGTGTTGGAATTGTGGGAAGAAAGGAAATCCGAAGAAAGACTGCAGAGCTCCAAACAAACAAAGAGATGGACAATAGGAGTAAAATCAAGAAGCAAATGTAACATGTGATGTGTTACAAGATGCTTTGATTCTTTCTATAGATAATATTTATGAGTCTTGGGTAGTAGATTTAGGGGCTTCATTTCGTGCCACACCCCATAGGAAAATTTTTGTATATTATGTTCAAGGTGATTTTGTACAGGTGCATTTGGGTCATGATGCACCATGCAAAATTGTTGGAATGGGTAAGGTACAAATAAAGAAAAAGAATGGAAACCAATGATTGTTAAAATAGGTAAGAGATGTTCCAGATCTAAGGAAAAATCTAATTTCAACAGGGCAGTTGGCAAGTGAAGGTTGTATATCTATATTTACAGATAAGTCGTGGAAGGTCACCAAAGGATCACTACTGATAGCAAAAGGAGAGAAGGTAGGTACATTGTATTTATGTACTGGTAATACTGACTCTTATATCTCTTTAGCTTCTACATGAGTGGATAAAACACCGTGGCATCATAGGCTTGGAAACATGAGTGAGAAGGGGATGCAAATACTTCACAAAATAAATTTGTTGCCAGATCTTAAACAAATTGATTTGGATTTCTATGAGGATTGTGTTTATGGAAAACATAAGAGAGTTAGATTTCTCAGAGTTGGAAAATAAAAGAAGAGTGAAAAGGTTAGATCTTGTGCATACAAATGTATGGGGACCAAATCATGTATCATATCTTGGTGTCTCTCATTATTATGTTACTTTTATTGATGATGCAACTAGAAAAACCTAGGTTTATTGCATTCGACAAAAAACTGTTTTTTTTTTTTATACTTTTAAGAAATGGAAAGATTTGGTTGAGAATGAGATAGGAAAAATGTTGAAGTGTCTCAGATCAGAAAATGGAAGTGAATATTGCAACAAGGAGTTTGATGATTACTTTTCATACCATGGGATTCGTAGAGAGAAAATAGTTCCAGGAACACCACAAGAAAATGGTGTGTGAGAAAGGATGAACATGACAATCATGGAGTGTGCAAGGAGTATGAGATTGCATGCTAGGTTGCCCTTACAGTTCTAGGAAGATGTTGTAGATACTACTGTTTACTTAATAAATAAAGGACTTTCAAGCTCTTTGGATGGTGGAATTCCAAAGGAGGAATGAACATGTAAAAAGGTAAACTATTCTTTTTTGAAGACTTTCGGTTGTGAAACATTTGTCCATATTGATAAAGAAAATAGAACAAAGCTTGAGGCAAAATCCAAGAAGTGTACCTTTATTGGATACTATGTCAATGGTTTTGGTTATCGCTTATGGGCTTATGAAAATAAAAAAATCATTAGGAGTAGAGATGTCATATTCAATGAGAAGGTCATGTACAAAGATCAGTTGCGGGGAAAGAAACAAGAAAAATAAAAACCAAAATACACAATGTTTGATGAGATCACTGAAAAATAAATTCCAAAGGTACCAGAAAATAAAAATGAACAACAATAGGAGAAACATGTACCTCAAACTCCTACAAGTTTTGTTAGAATATCTATCAGGTTAATTAGACCCCTTGAACGATGCTCTCCTTCATTGTATTATTTATTGTTGACTGATTTTGGTGAACCATAATGTTATGAAGAAGCAATGAAGGTAGACACTAAAAAGAAGTGGGAGAAAGACATGAAAGAGGAAATGGATTCCTTGGTAAATAGCCAAACTTGGGACTTGGTTTAGTTTCCTGTAGGAAAAAGAGAATTGAAAAATAAATGGGTTTACAAGTTGAAGGAAGAAGATGGAGGAAAAATGAGGTACAAGGCTAGACTTGTTGTAAAGGGGTTTGCGCAAAAGAAAGGTATAGATTTTGATAAAATATTTTCTGCTGTTGTTAATATGACTTCAATTAGGACTATTTTAAGTCTTGTGGAAGTATAATATTCACATCTTGAACAGTTAGATGTAAAGACAACTTTTCTTCATGGGGATTTGGATGAAGAGATTTACTTGCAACAACCACAAAAGTATGAGGTCAAAGGGAAGGAAAATTTGGTATGAAGGTTGAAGAAGATATTGTATGGCCTAAAGCAAGCTCCAATGCAATGGTATTTGAAGTTTGATAGGTTTATGACATAACAAGGTTATAGTAGATGTCATTCTAATCACTGTGTTTATTTTAAAAGGCTAGAAAATGGAAGCTATATTATCTTGCTATTGTATGTATATGACATGCTTGTTGTAGGGTCTAATATGTAGGATATAAATGTGCTCAAGAAGAAAATAGGTAATCAATTTGCGATGAAGGATTTGGGTGCTGCAAATAAAATCCTTGGTATGAGAATAACAAGAGACAAGAAAACTCACAAATTGACATTGTCTTAAGGTGAGTACATAGAGAAGGTGTTGGAGAGGTTTAGAATGCAGAATACAAAACTAGTTAGTACACCTTTGGCTAGCCATTTCAAATTAACTAAGGAAATGTGTCCCAAGACACATGAGGATATAAAATGCATGTCCAGGGTCCCTTATTCATAAAAAATTGGTAGCTTTATGTATGCGATGGTTTTCACAAGGCCATATATTGCACATGCAGTGGGAGTTGTGAGCATGTATATGAACAATCCAGGAAAATAACATTGGGAGATAGTAAAGTGGATTCTTAGGTATTTGAGAGGTACTTCTACTCATGCATTATGTTTTGGAGGTTCAGACAATGTTCTACATGGATATGTTGATTCAAATATGGCATGTGATAAAGATAGTAGGAGGAGCACCACATGGTATGTTTTTATTGTAGGTGGAACAATACTAAGTTGGATTTTAAAACTACAAAAGGTTGTTTCACTTTCAACAATAGAAGCAAAGTATATTGCGGCTACAAAGGATAGTAAATAAATGATTTGGTTATAGAGGTTTATGGAGGAATTGGGAAAGAAGCTGGAGAATAATAGGTTGTACTATGATAGTGAGAGTGCCATTCATCTTGCAAATAACTTAGCCTTCCATTCAAAGACTAATAATATACAACTCAGGTACCATTTCATATGATCCATCTTGGAAGATGGACATTTGAAGTTGAAAAATATACATACTAGCTAGAATATTGTAGACATGTTAACAAAGGGAGTAACTAGGGAGAAACTAAGTTCCTGCTCAGTTTTAGCTGGCCTTCAAAAATGAAGGTGAATATGAGAAATTTTCTAGGTCAAAGGTGGAGAATAGTCCAACAGGTACAAAAACAATGGAGTTGTTATGATCAGTCTCCAAGTGGGATATTGTTTCTTGTGGAGCCTGATTATCTTCTTGATTCAGAGGTTTGTTTCAGCTGTTCTTGGACCCCATTCCCAAACGGGGGGGTGTGGGGGGGATTTCCCCTCCACAAATGTCACCAGGGGGGAGATGAAAATTTTTGTAGCCTCCCTGGTGGGGGATTCGGGGGCAGTGCCCCCGAAGAGAGATTTTGGGAAAAATTGCCTTGTAAAATATTGTATTTTCGTAGTCAATCTGGACCATTCATTATAAGGTCACAGATATGACGTTAGAAGTTATTTTAGGTTTTTTTTTCCATAGAAAAAAACCCTCTCTTATGAGGGAATTGTATTGTGGCTGTGTATTATTGCGAATATTGTATTCTGAGAGAGGAGACTGTGAGAGAAAGAAGAGGAAGTTACAACGAGTGTGCTATATGTTGTATCCATTAATTTTGATGGATAATAAAAAATAAGGAACTAACAATTTCTCTAGTGGACAGAGCCCACACTGGGTGAACCACGTATATCTATGTCTCTATTGTATTGTGTATATTCTATGTTTTATTTCCGCATTTGTTTTATTTTATTTCTCCATGATCCTGTTTTTCTAGCAATAACAACTACACTTGTATGCTTTGAAGTCCCTTGAAGATGTTCCTGCTATCCCTTTGAAGTAAGGCACCCTTTTCCTTGGTGTGCCCTTCTTCTCTTTATAATCCCTTGGCCCTCTTTCCTTGCACTTTCCTTTACCTTTTCCTTTGCTTGAACCTTTCCCTTTCCATTTCCCTTTTCCTTTTCCCTTGGTCTTACACCCTTTACACAAGAGTGCCTCCCTCCATGGATTTGTGAGAACTATGCTCAAGTGCACCCTTCCTCTAGCAAAAAACTCAAACCAAGTATGTACCCTCACTTTCCTTGCACCCTCCACTCCTCTAGAGTGTGCCTCTCCTCTAGAAAGTGAGACTCCTCAACAAGGTGAACCCTCTCCTCAAGCTTGATGTGCATCCTCTCACAATGTTAGCACCATGATTTTCATAGCTAAGGTTAGAGGTTTGTCAATAGTATGCAAAGTCATGCATGTTAGCACCAATATTGTTTTTAGCGCCTGTCATCATCCAACATCTCCAAGGGTTGGTTTCAAAAGGAAGCTTTATCATTTATTATTTCCATTTCCATTTGCAACTGTGCACTGCATAACTCATTGCGCGATGCCAAAATCACCGCGCGTTGCAAAATTCACTGCATGCTGCAAAACTCACTGCATGCTGCAAAACTCATTGTGTGCTACAAAACTCACTGCGCACGACAAAATTCACTATGCATTGCAAAATCACCTGGTACATAGAAAATCATATTCTCATAATAACTTTTAATTTCCGATCTGGGTTCTTCTGAATTTTTTGTGGAGATGAATCATAATATCATTGACTTGGTGACCAAAAATCAGCTTGACCCAGTTTTTCATTTTGGAGAAAAGTTGAAATCATCACCTACATGAAAGTTTGCAATGAATCCTGAAATTGCGCTGGAAACTCTAATAGTTTGATAAACATGAGCTATAGGAGGGTTTCCACATGTCTAAGGAGGTGAATGGGTTCTCAAAGAGTAGTTATATACCAAGGGACACTTGTACCTAAGATTCAACTCAACTAAATCTCCATGCAATGAGCTGGTTGAAGTTGCATTTTTCCTGAAAGACGGTTTCCAGGAATCAAGGAACTAGTTGGATTTTTTGTTTGCCACATGTCTCTAAGGCATAGAATCCAATGCATGGAGTAGGATTCGACCTCCTAGAGATATTATTGATGTGATTTTTTATTTAATGGGAGAGGACTATTGGACAATGTTTATGTTTAGTATGTGTTTCTTGTATATCATTTCCATGATTATATTTTGATGCTATCATTTTATGATCATAAGTGGTAGGAATTCATCCATGTTTGATGCTCCTTTCACACTAATGATGCTTGTTATGTGTAAATGGTTACTTTTACATAATTCATATTCATTTGATGCTCTTTTTAGTAATTGATCTTTGTGTCCTTTCTTCTAGAGCTGCACTGGAGATTTGTCCACTGATTGATGCCTGTAGTGTAGTGGGATTTATTCTCCTTTCCATCTCTCATTTCATATCATTTATTTTCTAAGCATAACACCTATTTTTCCTCAAATATGTAGGAAGAAACCAACCAACTGTTGACTGTAAAAACATTGAAATTCAGGCCTTGCCTCCATTGCCCAATGGTACCTTTTCTTTGTTTGTCCTACCAACCCTTTTAAAACAAAAACAAACCTATCCTATTGCAAAATATTACCTCTGTTCCTTTATTGATGAAACCCTTGAGTTATTACCAGTCATATGACATCTAAGAGAGCCCTCTCTGGTTGTATAGGTCAGAATACAATCTAAATTTGGTTGAAACAGTTACCTTGGGTTTTTTTTTGATACAACCCAAAGAAATTTCTGAGTGCTAAGACACACGATGCAACCCTCCAAAAAATTGTGCGCCCCTCTCCCGTAAGAATGCACCCCTACTCAATATAGTGCCAAACCTCCATTGTAGACTCTCTAAGGAAGCTTTCACCTCAACAATGGCTTCTCCTCAAACCCTTGACCTTATGCGCCCTCCTCTCCTTAAGAAATGCACATAAGAGATTTTTCTCGTCCTCCTCTCTTCTCAACTCTCTCAAGTGAAGAATGAGCCTCTCCTTACCCTTTTCCCTCCTTTAGTCTCTCTTTGGCCAAACCCTAAAATATCAATGGCTTGGATCCAATATATCCATGTCTAATCAATGATGGATATTTATTCCAAAAATATCACTTAGGAAACTGCCTTTCCCAAGTTTCCTTAGTTTTCGTCATGTCCTTTAATTCACCCACAAAGTGAATTAAATGTCACTTTAATAACTAAGTGACATATTTCACTTTTGACTTAAACTCCTAAGTCAACATGAAATTAGAACATAAAGTAAAGTAATGAGGGTAATAGTCTCCCCCTTTGTGTTTAGAGACTCACAAACACAAGGAAACCACTTTCCAAGGTACCCAAATCTCAACACTCCCTCTTACCGAGGAAAGTGCCATTCACCCCTCCAATCTCATCCCTACAGTGGACATGGTTTCTTCTTGGAAAATACTCAGTGAGTATGGGTGTACCCTGATCATCAAAAGTGGTATCTGACATAGATCTGCTCGACTTGCATGATCTCTAGATGGAAGTGCATCTTCACATATTCGATATCACCTAGATATTTGCATCACACCAAAGATCTCAACCTTGGTATCTGACCAAGGATTTTACCTCTTAGCATCTCACAAAAGGTCCATTTTCTTGGAAACTCATCAAGAGTCTCTCTATTGGCATCTCACCAAGAGTCTCATCTCTTGGAATTTCACCAAGAGTCTCCCTCTTGACATCTCACCAAGAGTCTCATCTCTTGGCATCTCACCAAGAGTATTTGGATCTTGGCATCTCACCAAGATCCTCAAATTGGCCTCTCACCAAGTGACTTCCACTTGAAGTGGAACCTGAAGACGATCTACTCATCTCCATAGCTAATTGAGGCTCAAGCCTCTCTGGCGCCCTGCTCACACTCATCAATATTTGATGTTCTGAAGCCTCTGCACCAACTCTCTTTTTGCTCGAAAACTCTAAAACTAAAGTTGTCCCAGGTGGAACGGTCACCTATGAATATGTTGTCCTAGAAAATTGAGTCCGCATCCCGTGATATACAACACTCTCAATATGTTGGATCTCCTCAACTCTGTCTGGACACCAAACAATGGATGGTGCATCAACTGGAAAACAACAACTGAAAAAAGCACACTCCCTCGCAAACTGAGTAGTGAAATCCTCCTCCTCTTTTTTCACTGTCGTACTATCCTGCTTATTCTTCTTCTTCTTGGGACACTATTTAGCATAGTGCCTCATATCTCAACAAGAAATGAATCTCATTGTGCTCATGTATCTTTCTCTCCCATTGCTACTATACTGTGGCTTGGCCCCTCCTTTGGGACCCTGTCTAGCACCCTTGTTGACCTTCTTCTCTCCGTTTTTCCAATGAGAAAGATCCTCCTCACCCTCAGATACACACTGCTGTCATGAGGACCCATAGTTGCATCTCATATCCTCTTGTACGAGGTCATCCCAGAGTCTCTCCCAACTGGGCATGAGCTCGCATGCTATAATGCCTCGTACAAATGAACCCCAAGGTTTGGAGAAGCCATTTAAGGTTGTCCTCACCAAAAATTCTGGATCCACAATTTCTTTGAATACTGCTAAATCATCTCGAATATATGTAAATATGCCAAGGTATGATGTTACTGACTCATAATTAAGCATCTGAATGCCCCAAATGTTTCTCTTGCAAAACCATCTTCCTGTTCTGATTTGGACTCTGGTACAACTTGCACAATGAGGCCCACATCTCAAAGGCATAGTCCTTCCCAGTTAAATGGGGTATGATGTGGTCTCTCACCACATCACAAATAATCCTCATTGGCTAGGTGTTATTCTTCCTTAAATTTTCATCCAACAAAGGACATGGAGCAGGTGCAGGAGAAATCACCACGGGAGCTTGAACTATATCCCATAGCTCAAGATCCTCTAAGGAGAATATGATCCTGGTCTTCCAAGGGGACCAGTTGCTATCTTTTTCTAGCCTATCCTCTGCCCTCATCTAAGATACCAACATGAATGTCCACTTAAGCTCAAACATATTCTACACTACAAAATAATACAACCTCACCCTTGTCAACCACATGTGTGAAAAGAGTTTGTCCAACTACAACCTCACTCCTGTAAAAACATGTGTGAAAAGAGGTTTTCCAACTACAAACTCACTCTTGTTAACACAGGTGTGAAAAGAGGTTTTCCACAAATGTCTAAAATAGTCCCACAAAACTGCCCACTGAATGCTCTACAAATCAACAAAACTTATCCACCAAGGCTCTGATACCATGTAGATTTTTGAGGAACTATGAGGGATGCCCAATAGGTCTGTCTTTGACCTCTTGTTGGGCTCTAATTTTCATCAATCAAATATGTCCTTTTATGTATTTTAGGAAAGCAAAAAAGTTTTCTCAAATCTGCCAAGAAATCTTCCCTCAACTAATGGTTATATGCTCTTTTAAGGTGCCCTTGCAAGTAGTTTTAGTAACCAAGTGTTAGTACATGCAAACCTCAAAACATATAGCTCTCCTCTAGGATATTAAAAATATCTCAACATTTATATAAACACTAATCATATATGAAAATTGGACACAAGTATTTTTGGTCAACATGACCTTGGATAAAACCCTTGGAGAAAACTAGTTTTGAGATAGATGTATATAGAAGATCTCAAACCAAAATATACAACAAGGAAAACATATACAAGTGAACTTGGTACAATAGAAACCACACTTGGATTCTTTGGAGTCCCTTGAATATGTGTTTGCTATCCCTTTGAAATAAGGCATCCTTTTCCTTGGTTCACCCTTCTTCTCTTGCTAATCCCTTGGCCCTCTTTCCTTGCGCTTTCCTTTCCCTTTGCCCTTGGTCTTACACCCTTTACACAAGAGTGCCTCCCTCCATGTCTTGGTGTGAACTATGATCAAGTGCACCCCTCCTCTAGCAAAAAACTCAAACCAAGTATGTTCCCTCACTTTCCTTGCACCCTCCACTCCTCTAGAGTGCGACTCTCCTCTAGAAAGTGAGACTTCTCAACAAGGTGCACCCTATCCTCAAGATTTATGTGAATCCTCTCACAATATGCACCCCTCCACAAAATTGTGTTCCCCTCTCCCTAAAGAATGTGCCCCTACTCAAGATAGTGCCCAATCTCCATGGTAGACTCTCCAAGGAATCTTTCACCTCAACAATAACTTCTCAAATCCTTGACCTCATGCACCCTCCTCTCCTCAAGAAATGTGCCCAAGAGACTTTTCTTCTCCTCCTCTCTTCTCAACACTCTCAAGTGAAGAATGAGCCTCTCCTTACCCTTTTCCCTCCTTTAGCCTCTCTTTGGACAAACCATAAAGGATCAATGGCTTAGATCCAATATAGCCATGTCTAATCAATGAGTGAGATTTAATACAAAAATATCACTTATGAGACCCACTTTCCCAAGATTCCTTAGTTTTCCTCGTGTCCTTTAATTCAACCACAAAGTGAATTAAATGTCACTTTCATAACTTAAGTGACATATTTCACTTTTGACTTAAACTCCTAAGAAAACGTGAAATTAGAACATAAAGTAAAGTAATGAGGGTAATAGTCTCCCCCTTTGTGTTTAGAGACTCACAAACACAAGGGGACCACTTTCCAAGATACCTGTTAAGCCCTAATTCGTGGCACATTACCCTTTAATTGGGGCATATTACATTAGTATTTTAATTAATTTATTTCATCTTGGGTATTGTAATGTTCCCCCGGGCAACCCCAGGTCGGGGTACGCCACTCCAGAGAAACCATTCATGCTTTGATACCAGTCGGTAACATTCCCAATGTTCAGGTTGGGGTACGCTACTCTAGGGAACACTTTCGTTCCCATACTGCGGAACATACAGTAGCATACCCAGTAGTCAACTAAGCAGTGCCACATAAATTTACTCTTTAAACTACATGCAACTAATACATATACATACAGTACGCTTGCGAAAGATTTACATATAAACATAAACAAACAATTACTTTATGTAACATACAAATTTTATATTGAAATAACAACTACTACATATATGCATCATTTACAGGAAATTACCCATAAGCACACAAGAAATCATAATCACATATATGATAAAATCGTAACATAGGCATGTAAATAACAAAACAACATATCATTTTATCATACAATTGGTACTTATCTTAGAAATACTATCACGAACTGCTTACAAACCATCCACGAACCTCCCAGCCATAGACTACACTGTTCATCACTTTCAACAGTGAGTCACCCGCAAGATGGGACTGAACTCCACCCAGGGTAAAGGGTTCCTATCTAGGCTAAGGCTCATGGACAACAGGAAAGACTCCGTCTCAGGTGCTCACTCAACTAATAGCCTACAAACTCTCATTCCCCACATGCCTGTCCCACCGAAGGAAGTCTGCCCCTTCTCTACTCAAAAATACCTTGACTGCTCCACTTCCCTTCCAGGGATTCAACAACAGGTCGGACCGGAAGTCTCAGAGCATTGTAGCTGTAGTTTAGCACCTTCGAGAATCAATCCCCAACAATTCTCTCGATCAAAGAATTGCTCACGGGCCTGACAATCGCTTCTTCAATCCCTCTCCAAGCTAACTAGGTATACCAACCAAAAAGGGTGTGGAAACATGCTTCAGAATGGTGAAATGGCTATCTCAAGGATAACAGAATGTATGAGTGAAATGGTCATGGAATCATTGATTGGATAACTGAGTGTGTACATGAATCATTGTGAACTCTTCGTGAAAAGTGATGGTTGAGAATGATGGTCCCCTTGGATGTTGGTAAGGTATCTGTGAGAAAAAACTCCCAATGAGCTAAGTTCCCCCACGATATGAATACATGTCCCCAACTTGACAGTTGTCATATCAGAAGTTACTTTTGTCCACTTGTACCCAACTTTAGAACTTAGGATAAAATAATTATCCATATTTTATGTTTTAGGAAATATTGATATAATATTCCCTTGACTTTTGGCCCTCCCTTTCCCTAACTGGTGAAGTTCAGTCCCCCAATCTCTTTTATCATGGTCGGTCTGTGCGCAGTGATGTATTTTATATTAATCATGAGTCATGTACAAAGTAGGCGCATTGGCCCTTGACATCTAGGCGTTCCAGCCTAATACCAAAGCATAAGCATTCCATCTTATAATACTGGCTCACTAGCCTATAATGCATATTATATACATAAAGGTTGGCTTACCTTAATATTGCATGCACTTTAGTTACTGTGCGCGATATCCACTGACCCCAAGGTTGCGCGTTCTTTAGTTACTGCACACGATATCTTGTGATGTGCATATTACATCATTTTACTGCGTAGTTCATGCACCCACTACGCCACATGACGTGCATTATCAAATGAGGTCAAAACAACTCACCAACTTAAGTATATTTAAATTATATTTACAATTGGGTTCGGTTGAGGGATATTACAATCCCCTCCCCTTATTTATGCACTGTCCTCAGTGCATCATACACCCATATATATCAGAGTTTTCAAAAATCCTCAAAAAGATGCGGGTATTCTATCCGCATTCCATCTTCATGCTCCCAAGTAGCATCCTCAGGACTGTACCAAGTCCATTGAACCTTTACAAGCCCTATGGATCGGTTCCAGAGCTGTTTGACTCTCCGATCCAAAATGCGCACCAGATGTACTTGAAAAGCACCTTCTTGCTCCACCTGAATCACATTCCAATCAATAACATGATTAGCATCGGGTATATATTTCTTTAGCAATGATACATGGAAGACATTATGAACAGACATAACAATGATACATGGAAGACATTATGTAGGAAATGCAATCATATAAGCAACTAGACCAATCCTCTCTAGGATTTCAAATGGTCCACAAAATATGGCTACTAACTTGGCTCAACTTCCCAGCTTCAGGGAACTCTTGTTAGCTTTCACCTTCAGGAAAACATGATCACCCACTTTGAATTCTCTGTGGATTCTGTTTTTATCAGCATAACTTTTCTGTTTGTCTTGGGCAGCTTTCAAATTCTGCTTAATTTTTAACATTTGGTCCTCCATCTCCTTGAGCAACTCTACCCGACTTCTGTTCTATCATCTAGGTTATCCTAGCTCACTGCAGTATTGCACCTTCTGCTGTAAAGTTCTTCAAATGGGCTCATCTTCAATGATGCCTGATACCCATTATTGTAAACGAATTCTACCAAGTGTAGGTAGTCTTCCCCTTTCGATGGTTTGTCCATCACATACATTCTCAGTATATCTTCTATCACCCTGTTCACTCTTTCTGTCTGTCCATCAGACTCAGGATGATAAGCTGTACTAAAGTTCAGATTCATTCCGAATCCTTTGAACACTCCTTTCCAGAAATTTGAGGTGAATTTAGGGTCTCTGTTAGACACAATTGTTTTAGGAATTCTGTGTAATCGTGCCACTTCCTTCATGAAAATATCAGTGACATCTGCTGCCTTGTGATTAGTTTTTAGTGGAATAAAATGGGCAACTTTTGTAAGCTTGTCCACTACCACCATGATCGAATCATGCAACTTGCCTGTTCTAGGTAATCCCATAATAAAATCCATTGTCACCACTTCCCACTTCCATTCAGGAATGGTTAAAGGGTGCAACAACCCTGCTGGGTGCCTATGTTTTGCTTTAACTTTATGGAATTCCACTGGTATCTCTCTCTTCATACCTGGCCAAAAGTATTGGCTCTTGACCGCTGCTATGGTTTTCTAATATCCAGGGTGCCCTGCATAAGGAACATTATGCATCTCATGCAAAATTATATGTTTCAAGTCCTGGACATTTGGTACGAAAATTCTATTCTTGTGCAACAGTATTCCATCTACTCCCAACTTATAAACATCCATATGCTGTGGTGTCTTACCTTGCTGTAATTTTGCTTTCAATTCTTTATATTGCAGGTCTATATTTGCAGCCTCTAGAATTTTGCTTTTAACATCAGTTTGGTACATGCTAATGGTTGTAGCACATAGTTCATGCACCCTCCTGCTGAGTGCATCAACCAATTTATTTTCTTTTCCTTTGATATGATTTATATCAAATTTATATTCACTTAGAAATTCTAACCATCCGCTTTGCCTAGAATTTAGATTTGGATAATCAAACAAATATTTCAAACCATTGTGGTCTATTCTTAGTTCAAACCTTTTTCCCATGAGGTAGTGTCTCCATTTCCTCAGGGCATGTACTATGGCTGCCAACTCCAAATCATGAGTGACATAGTTTCTTTCATGCTCTTTCAACTTCCTTGTAACATCCCACTCTGGCGCACTGAGAAACTTATTCTTTGAGGACACTTGCTCGCAAGTGATCTGGACTTTTATGATGTTAAAACATTTATCCTTGATTATGATGCATTATGATAGATGACCTGATGTTTTACTGCTTGACGTAGACAGGTACTATTGACTCAGTTTTATTGAGTGTTCAGGGTTTTGGACCTTGAGGATGCAGAGGCATTGGTGGAACCCCTTGGACTCCAGATTGAGTCAGGGAGTGTGCTATTTGGGTCAATTTATTTACTGTGATATTTCGTTGAATTTGATGTTATGATGTTGACATGTTCTGACACGATTGTTGATGATGCAGGCTGACGATAGCTTGTCGACCAGACTCACATATGGAGTAAAGGGGCCACACACGATTTCCAGAGAGGTTGAGGGAGAGGTGTGGACAACAGCCCTGCCACAACCTACTAGCACTCTCGCTGTGGCTCGAACTGTAGGTTAACGATTACCTAGTTCGAGAGGATCCACGATGCCGTGAGAGAAGACTGCTAAAGTCCCTCACGATGATTCTAAGGGGCATGCAATAAGCCGGGGGCCTTATTCCTTAGAGCCCTTAGTCTCCCACAAGTTCACCTAGCAGAGTGTTGACTCCAGGGGTTATAGATGTCTACCAATCAGTCAAGTTGGTGAGTGGCACCCTTGGAGCACGTGGTGCATCCGGAAGGGCACGTCGCGCGAAAGAAACACAAGTTGGCGAGTGGCACCCTTGGAGCATGTGGTGCATCCTGAAGGGCACGTTGTGCAAACGAAACGAACGAGGCGAGTGGCACCCTTGGAGCACGTTGTGCATCTTGAAGGGCACGTCACATTGATGAGGTTGAAGAAACAAACCTAGATGGCCCTAAGACTTTAACGCCTTAAGAAATCCTTAAACAACTTCCCTAACCAAGTGTCGCCCAGTTCAGAATCTAAGTCCTAAGTCTAAAACTTTTCTAGGGTAAAAATTTAGTCTAACCTTAAGAGAAAGACCCTAGAATAAAAATAACATTTTAAACAAAAAGACCCACTTAAGTAATAGTTTGGTCTTCATGAAATTCTTGGGGTAAATGACGAGAATAAGAATTTAATTAAAACTAATGGTGTTAAAATTGTGCAAAGAAGAAATTATTCCTAACTTGTGAAAGAACAAAAAATATTAAATAAATAATAAATGGGAAAGATTTAATAACGCAACTGCCATTTTGGGCTTTAATAAAAAGGGGAAAGATGGGAACTTATGGTAAAAATCACGGTCAACATAGTAAGGAATCTGAAATTAAGAACCTGCTAATCTGATCTAATTTAGTAACATCTTTTTCTTAGGAAAGTATTTAAAACATGTAAGGGGATCTAGGAACACCTAAGAGTAATTTTAGGAGCTTTTCTAGGTGGGTGAGGGAATTGAGGCAATTAATAATTTTAAAGAAAAATTTAATGGAGAAAAGAGGGGGATGGACGACACTTGTGCGATGGAGAATATTTAGAATATTTTATTGAAACTTAATTTAAAATGTGAATTAGGAAAGTTGGTGGGTCTCAAAACTCTATATAAGAAAAGGGATATGAGGAAGAAGGGATCGATTGTTAGCGTAACGTTACGTTGCCAGATTAGTGACTTGACTGATTGCTTGTGAGGAGTTGGGATTTTCTCAGCTCGGGTAGGAGTGGTAGCTCAGCCTTGCGAGGCGAGCTGGGAAGCTAGATCTACCATCTGGACAGTGTGTGGCCCCTTTGCGGCTCGGGGGGATAAGGGGGAAGTAGGGTACCCCTAGCGATTGGCTGGGAGGTACTGGTGTAGTCTCTATGGTCGGCGAGTGAGAGAGACACGGAGCAGGAGAAACACAGAGCGTGCGGTCATCATTCGAGGCGGGAATTAAGGCAACGATATGGGTTGTTTAATTAATTCGGTTGAATAGGATGCATTATGATCTACACTGGTTTCAGATTATTGGTGGTATATGTATTGCATGCTAATTCTATGCAAATGTAATAAAAATATGATCCTCAAATGTATTATCCTTGTGGCTTGAAGCGTAATAGATTGGTTTTCCTATCAATCTCCGCGCGTTGGTTAATTTTTCTCTTCTCCTTGGAAAATTTGATCTTGCGCCTTGGATAATTTTTTTTTTATATATCGCTACACCTTAGTTTTTCTTACTCTCCGTGCCTGAGTGGTTGCCTGACGTTTTTCCTTGGTTGCACTGCAAAATGTGTTGCCCTGCGTTATTTATGTGGTTTTTACTCTGCCGAAGAGTATGTGAAGGCCTACGTTTTGTTTTTAACTTTTTATTTTAAGTTACCCTTAGATTGATGCGCCCAAACCCTTTGTATCCCCCAACCATGAACTACCTGGTGTTAAATTAATTATAAATAAATGTTAAATTAATTAACCCCACATAATACCTCCTAGTTTTATGTCTGAATTATGAACGATGATTGATAACTGAACTAATTGAAGCCACATAACCCCTGGTAAATTACGACCGAACTTATAGTGAGGTTGATACATCTGTTGTACAACATTCTAATAACTGTTTAAGTGATCAACATTTCACCTCTCTTAATTCCTTACACACTGGCAAGATACCAGTCGAGTTGTATGACTGGAATTTCTAAATGTTGTTGATCCTTTTATTTATAATTTAGGTTATTAAGTTAAGGTGAATGTTAATTTTAAATTACTGCGTCAATTATGGATTTATAATTATGGCATTGTTGCGCTTAATATGGGTTCATGGCTATTAATATTCTGTTGCCATTTATTATAGTATAAATGCAAGGTTAACTCTGTTTTAGGGTAATGTTATCGTAGCAAAAGGAAATGTAAGGTTGGTGTTAGAAATAGGGAGGTATTTTAGGATTTTTGTTTGCAAACTGAATATAATAAACCATGCAATGTTGACTAAGTTTAGGGAAATGATAATGCAACATAACGCAATTGTATTGATATTGTTCGCTAATAGGGAATGAAATTTTACTGTTATTCATTGCAAGGTCATCTAGAATAAATTGAAATGTTGTGTGGTCTTATTGTAAGTTATCTTAATGTATTGCCTTGGTAACATACAAGAAGTACAAAGATTATTAGTTTATTGCAATTCATTTTAATATAAAACTTGATGTTGATTGGGTATCATGGTAAGGGTAGTGAATTTTTGTTATGTTGCTAACACCCAAGATGAATTRTGATTATTATTTATTGGCACGGTTAGTAAAAGAAATATTGTCGTTATCATGGTGGGAATGCAGTTGAAAGTTGGCGAATTGTTAAACATAAGAATGCAATGTCTTTTACAATCAGTCATTGGTAATAGGGGATGATAATTAATTGATTTTGCATTGTATTTAGGGATGGATTTGGCAACTTGTGAACTAATGGAAATTACAGGAATACTGGATTGGTAATTGATGTTATTTGAGCGGTGGGTAATGCCTTTTCCTAATGATGGCTGGTTGTGGTCGGAGTCCATTCGGGTTGCATTTTCTGTAGTCGTCATGGTAACTTTTTATTTATTGTTGTATGCGATTGTAATCTTCTATTGCGTGGTCTGTTGGTGTCGGGAGGGATGTAGACACCTTCGTGTAGCCTTAGTACATAAGTTTGTGTGTGATTATTGTCTTTGTAAAGAATCCAGTGCCATATCAAGAGTCTCGGTCCCTTTAAAGGCAGGGTTTCCACTCTTGCGACACACCTGACAGAGATTACTAGTTTCTGCCTGAGCAGTCGGTTAGGAGCCTATCTGACCTTCTCTCTCTCCAGAGCAGAGAACTAAGATTAAACGCCCTACTTTCCTGTGAAGAAATAGTAAAATCTACTACTATGGATTCTTCCCTCTGTGTTTGTACTGTGCATAACCCAGTATGTCGTTAAATGTTGCAGTTACTTGTGGTGCGCCTTATGTCTATGGTCGTTAATTCTTGCAGTTACTTGTTGTGCACCTTATGTCTTCTTGTTATGATCATCGTGGTTGCGTCTTATTAGTTTTCGGGTGGCGAAGTAGAGTCAAGTGTGTCTGTTCCTTTTTACACGCGCGCACACACCTTAAACAAAAAAAAAAAAAAAAAATTGCACCTGTTATCAAAGTTGTTGTCGTAACGAGGAGGCTTTTACATTCCTTGATTCATAACATATCACGAATCCATTTTGACCGAGGACTCCACCAAGTCCTTCATTACATGCATATGTGCATACACTGAAATATTCATTTGGGTCTGCAATCCTTAATATTGGAGCACTTGTCAATAATTGTTTCAAATGTTGGAAACTCCTTTCACAGTTCGACACCCACTGAAAATTCATACCCTTTCTTTGCAAGGAAGTGATTGGGTGTGCTATCTTTGAGAATCCTCCTATGAATATCTTGTAGTAATCTGCAAGGCCCATAGATGATCTGCCCTTTGTCACATTCTTTGGTGCTGACCATTCTCTAATGGCTTCTATATTCTAAGGGTCCACTACTATCCCATCTTTTGAGATGATATGCCCCAAATAATGAATTTGTTTATGATAAAATGAGCACTTGCTCAATTTGGAATACAACTGATGTTCCCTTAATAGTTGCAACACCATCCTCAAATGATGTTCATTCTCTTCCTCTAACTTGGAATATATAAGAATGTCATCCAAAAAGACAATGACAAACTTGTCCAAATACTCTCGGAAAACACCATTCATTAAGCACATGAAAACAACTGGTGCATTTGACAACCCAAATGGTACCACTGTGAACTCTAAATGACCATACCTTGTCCTAAAGGCGGTCTTGCTAATATATTCTTCTTTAATTCTTACCTGATGGTATCTTGATCTGAGATATATCTTTGAAAATATCTTTGCATCCTTCAATTGATCAAAGAGGTCATCAATCCTTGGTAGAGGATACTTGTTCTTAACAATCACTTTATTCAACTATCTGAAGTCAATGCACAATCTTAACGTTCCATCTTTCTTTTTCACAAACAAGACTGGGGCACCCCAAGGTGACACACTTGGGCGTATATACCCCTTCTTCAGAAGTTCTTCAAACTGCATTTGTAACTCTTTCAATTCCGGCGTACTCATTCTATAAGGAGTCTTTGACACGGGAGCTGCTCCTGGTGTCAGATTTATAGAAAAATCAATGTCTCTCTTTGGGGGTAGTCTTGGTACGTCCTTGAATACATCTTCAAACTCTTCCAGGATTGCATAATCTTCCAAATTTGGCACCTTTTCTTTAGGTGTCTCCTCCATATGAACTGCAAATATTTGACATCCTCTTCTATAACATTTATTCAACTGCAATGCTAAAATTTCTCTAACGGTTACTGCCCTGGGAATTCCCTGCACTTTCCTTTGGTTCCCTTCTTCATCCAAGCAAGTGAATGATTTTTTATGACAATCCAATAGAGCATGATGTGGGTCAAACCAATCCATCCCAATTAGACAGTCATAGGAACCTAAAGGTAATATGTTCAAATCTGCCTTGGTATTCAGTCCATTCATGTCTATGAGGCATGACTTAGCCATCTCATTAACTTTTCTTCTGGCTCCTGTAGCTAGTTGCACCAACCAGGATTTCCCATGCCTGCTTCTTGGCAATTGCAAACTTTCCACCATCTTAGGGTCTATATAACTATGACTATCTCCTGAATCAATTAAAATAGCAAGGGTTTGGTTGTTGATCATACCTTCCACTTCAATCATGTGGGACTTATACTTTGCTTGCTTGTTGTCCAGGGCTACATAAATCCTTGGCACATATCTTCCCATGTCCTCCACTGTCTCAGCTCTTTGTACATCGTGAACAACCCTACCTTTTTCACCTTTGTGAGGACAATCTTTGAACCTATGGTCTCCTTTAACACCCCAACATTGCATAGGTGGCTGTCTTGGCCCTTGACTCCCTGTGTCAATCACTCTGGTTTCCTTATGCGTTTGCTACCATTGTGGATTATTTCTGAAGAAAGGTGGCTTAGCTCCCTTCTTCCTCTGATCCATCTTGAATTTCTTATTGTCTTCCCAAGCCTTTTGGAAAGTTGGCCTTGCTTTCAGCTGGTAATATAAGCATTTATCTCTCCTTATGGTCTCTTCTAATGTCTTGGGATCATCATACTGTATTTTTTCACTAATGAACGATGGCAATCCACTTAAATACCTTTGAATCTTGATTGTCTCATCCTTAATGAAAGAGACATACTTTAGCAGTTCCATAAACCTTCTCTCATATTCATATATGGTCGTACTTCCAAGCTTGAGTTCAAAGAACTCTTTCATTTTCTTGTCATAGTATCTCTTAGTCAAGTACTTCTTCTCAAAATACTTCTTGAATTACCTCCAAGTAACACTTTTCTCTACAATGTGTTGTACCTGCACTAGATGATCCCACCACATGGAGGCCTTTCCTTTGAGTTGATAAAGTGTGATTCTACCTTCTGCATGAGAAGAATAATTATGCAATTGAAAATACTTCCTCATTCCTAGAAACCATGTTTCGACATCTTCATCCTTCTTGTGCTCACCATCAAATGTAGGAGGTTTGATTATGTTCATTTCTCCTCGCAACTCATCCACCCCAGATCTCTTATACCTTCTGACAGGGGATAGAATTGAGCTGTTTCCTGCTCTCTTATGGGAATACCTTTGGGGATGATGGTGATGTCTACTAACACTTTTTACTTCTCCTTTCTCCTCTGAAGATTTGTGACTCTCAGATTTACTTGAGTCACTCTCCTTAACGAATTTCTGCTCTATTCTGTTCAAACCTTCCAATAGATTCATGTTGAAGTCATCCTACTGCTCTTTGGCTTTCATAAGCCTTTCATTATCAGATTTATGGCTTTGGACATCCTTCTGCAAATTCTTAATGGTCTCAACCATATTCATAACTTCATTCCTTTCTTCTCCATGTCCATTGGAGTTCGTTCCTTCCATGCCAAAATGGACATCCATCCCTCTGCTCTTCTCTAAGTGACTGTAATTCCCCTGCACCTCTTTCATTCCTATGGAATCTGCACTGGTCTGACTTGACCGAGTTGTTGTTAATTCTGCAAAACGTGCAGCCATCAAAACTAATCAGGCTAACATTTCAGCAATCCATGAGAATATGCACCATTTTGATTCAACATACACATCAACATTATCACTGCCGGTTTCCTAGTGTTATCACCATGAAAATTCTAGATAAGACCCAAGTCTCAATAAAATAGACATGCAGTGCCTTCCGAGATACACTTGTGCAAGAAGGTGGTTCGTCGAAACCACTTTCGCCAAGACGCGGTATCACGTGTCTCAACATGTCAAATCCACCACTCATGGAGTGAGCGATGGCTAATCAGATCACCTTGCTTCATTCATTCGGTACTTCATAGCCATGTGATGTCAGCTGAATGCCACCATGTAACGAACTCAAAAACTAATCATTCGAAATGGATTGTCCGAGCATGACAACCCAACGCTCTTGTACGTAATCTATCTGCGCTTCATAAATGGAGTTCTATAATTACCACTCCCCAAGTATGAATATATCTACATATCCATAACCCAAGTAATCTCCAAACTGCTCGACTTCTTTCTCTCTGTAAAGACACATTTCAGTATCCCCAACCTGAGATACATGGACAAGGCTAAGTTGAGTGAGACTGGTTATTCGAGCAACATGCTAGGATTTCCTGCGAATAAGGAGGAAAGGGTCCTTGTGCACATTCTAGAAACTAAGTTCCACATAGAGCCGGTTATAGAATCGCGATTGGAAGTCAGGTTGAATCCCAATATAAAGGATTTAGTCATCAACAGGCTAGCCGCTAAGAAGAAAAGGAGTAAGCAACATAAGAAGGAGGAATCTATGACTGAAGCAGACAAAAGTGTTGGAGAGAATCAACCGGTATGGTTAGACTCTTATTTAAAGGCGGAGATCACTAAGCTGAAGTAAGTCTTCAACTAAGATAAGCATGTCTCAGTGAATTTTGAATAGCCAGTAGTGGAGGTAAAGAGTACAAGAGATATAGGCCTGTTCTTCAAACGACCCTTTTTACAATAGGCTAACTGCTGTCATCACCCTTTTGTAATTTTTTGATTAATACGATTATATAAATACCGACACAAATTTTAGACTGTTTTATTACAATTTCTATCTGGTGATGTTACGAATCTTGTTTTCTTTTATAATACATTTTTCTTGTAATCTTATATTTTATTTTTCATCTCTTTAAATCAGAGGAAATTAAAACTAGGAATTCTTTTTAATTAAATCTTTGATGCGATTATGTGTTTCTTTTTCTTTTATTATTATGAAATTTAAACTCAGACTCATCGCCTTCCAAGCAAATTCGCGCACATTAACTTGACCTGTTCATTTATATTTATTGTGCATAGCAATATTACAAGGTAGAATGCTTCTCCATGCACCTAAATCTACTATGCATTTCTTCTTCGTCGTACAGACTACTTACATGCACTACTCTAGCGTTGTGCGCCAATACCCACTGCGCACCGTTTCAATACCGCACACCAATATTCCACATGCATTTTCGTCCTATGCATGCACCATGTCAAGTTTAACATATTCCAAAGCGCTCAAATATCTACGCACACTACTGAATACACCATCGCGAAACAACTTATACTCATACTTATGTGCGTACTAACAAAACTCCTCTACGTTAAGAAATACTTGTGCACCCCATGTGCACCTTACTATGTGTGTGCTTACCAGGCAAGGATAATTTTAGCGCATGCATCTACACATAATAATCTTCTGCGTGGCGCCATAATTTACCGCACACACTGGCACGCCAAAGTTTTCCCATGCGATGTCAAATTTACCGCACACACTGGCACGCCAAAGTTTTCCCATGCGATGTCAAATTTACCACGCACACCAGTACGAATTTTTTTTCCATGGACACTCCGTGCCTCCAATTCTGGTCACTTCAAAGTTACTTTTCTGTGAATATTCACTTCAATTACACCCCTCTTGCCTATCCAAGCTCAGTGTTGAACTGAGTCTCTGATACCATCTTGTAACGTTCCCCCGACCAACCCCAGGCCAGGGTACGCCACTCCAGAGAAACCACTCATGCTCTGACACCAGTCGGTAACATTCCCAGCCTTCAGGCCGGGGTACGCTACTCTAGGGAACACTTTCGTTCCCATACTATGGAACATACAGTAGCATACCCAATAGTCAACTAAGTAGTGCCACATAAATTTAGTCTTTAAACTGCATGCAAATAATACATATACATACATCACACTCACACAAGATTTACATCTAAACATAAACAAACAATTACTTTATGTAACATACAACTTTTATATTGAAATAACAGTAACTACATATATGCATAATTTATAGGAAATTACCCATAAGCACACAAGCAATCATAATCACATATATGATAAAATCGTAACATAGGCATGTAAATAACAAAACAACATATCATTTTATCATATAATTGGTACTTATCTTAGAAATACTGTCACCAACTACTTATAGACAGTCCACGAACCTCCCAGCCATAGACTACACTGTTCATCACTCTCAACAGTGAGTCACCCCTGAGATGGGACTGAACTCCACCCAGGGTAAAGGGTTCTTATCCAGGCTAAGGCTCATGGACAATAGGAAAGACTCCGTCTCAGGTTCTCACTCAACTAACAACCTACAACCTCTCATTCCCCACATGCCTGTCCCACCCAAGGGAGTGTGCCCCTTCTCTACTCAACAGTCCCTCGGCTTCCCCACTTCCCTTCCAGGGCTTCAACAACAGGCCAAATCGGAAGTCTCAGAGCATTATAACTGCGGTTTAGCACCTTTGGGAATCAATCCCCAACAATTCTCTCACTCAGAGAACTACTCATGGGCCTGACAACCCACTTCTTCAATCTCACTCCAAGATAATCGGGTACACCAACCAAAAATGGTGCAAAAATAGGCTTCAGAATGGTGAAATGGATGTCTCAAGGATACCAGAATGTATGAGTGAAATGGTCATGGAATCATTGACTAGATAACTGAGTGTGTACATGAATCACTATGAACTCTTCGTGAAAAGTGATGGTTGAGAATGATAGTCCCCTCGACTATTGGTAAGGTATCCGTGAGAAAAAAATCCTAATGAGCTAAGTTCCCCCACGATATGAATGCATGTCCCCAACTTGACACTTGTCATATCGGAAGTTACTTTTGTCCACTTGTCCCCAACTTTAAAACTTAGGATAAAATAATTATCCATACTTTATGTTTTAGGAAATATTAATATAATATTCCCTTGACTTTTGTCCCTCCCTTTCCCTAACCGGTGAAGTTCAGTCCCTCATCTCTTTTATAGTGGTCGGTCTACGCGCAGTGATGTATTTTATATTAATCATGAGTCATGTACAAAGTAGGCACATTGGCCCTTCACATCTAGGCATTCTGGCCTAATACCAAAACATAAGCATTCCGGGTTATAATACTGGCTCACTAGCCTATAATGCATATCATATACATAAAGGTTCGCTGACCTTAATATTGCGTTCACTTTAGTTACTGCGTGCGGTATCCGCTGACCCCAAGGTTGCGGGTTCTTTAGTTACTGTGCATGGTATCTTACGATGTGCATATTACATCATTTTACTGTGCAGTTCATGTGCACACTACGCCACATGATGTGCATTATCAAATGAGGTCAAAACAACTCACCAACTTAAGTATATTTAAATTACATCTACAATTGGGTTCAGTTGAGGGATATTACAGTGCATTAGTTGTAATTGTACCTCCTAGTCTCCTATATATACCAAAGAGACCTTTTCATTTGGAATCATCTTGTAATTGTGAATTCATATGATGTATAAGGAGGTTTCCCCCTAGAAGAGGCTTATTATTTGAATTTATTTCTTTGTCAAGGATTTGAGTACTTATTCTGAGGTTTTATGCTCTTTTGATATTTGGTTCTTAACAATTGGTATCAGAGCTAGACAATCCTCGAGACTGGTTTCTTCAAAACAAGTCTTCCTGGAATTTTCAATCCATTTTTTTATTTTTTTTCTAGAAGGTTTCAGGATCAATAATTTCTATGGTGGAGAGACATATAGAGATAACTTGGGTCCAAATTTCAGATCTTGGTTCATTATATTCGTGGAGATACATTCTATTCAATTTAGGGTTTTTGACTAGTCCCGAAACTAGTCTGAAACAAGTCTTCTTGGAATTTTCGATCCCAATTGTTTTTGGCTTGGTTTCAGTTTCTAAAATTATTACAATATGAAGGAATAATAGTGAAGTATATTTTTTACAAATTTCATCCCTTTATTCAATGTACTTTGAAAGTTATTCCCTGAGGACATTAGGGTTTTTGGCTGGTCCAAATTTCAGTCTAAAACAAGTGTTCTTGGGAAACTGTTATATCTAAAGCTACATACCTCCAAATTGAGTGATACCTATTCAACAGGTTAGGGTACAAACCAAAGTTTTACTGGTACTAATTTCAAGTTTGGAAGTGAAGACAATGACACATGGAAGTCTGTACAATTTCGCTTTCTTGAAATAGAAAAAATCAACACATCTTGGGAAAGTTATTATAAAATTCTATTGGAGAATCCAATCTTGGTCTAAACTATGGGGTTGGAAAGAAGAAACATTAGGCTACCTCAGGTAGAAATTTTAGACTCATAAGGGCCAAAATCTCATAGCTACAACAAAATAAAGGTAAGCTAGCAGAATAGTATCCAAATCAGGGTTTTAAAATGTGCGTTTATTTTTTGGAAATTTGCGTATCTTTTGACTAGAAGATCCAATTGGGGTGATTGAAAAAGTGGAATAAAGTGGGATAAATGAGTATCACATAAATTTGGGAGAATCTTAGGGTTATTTAGGTACAAACATATTCAAATTTCTTTAAATGTAGGATCTCTCGTTACTTGTTAGCGCTACAACTCAAGGACTGTGTGGTTCTTCCATGTACCTAGCGTATATCAGAAGGCCCCTTTCGAACGGTTGCACATTAGACAAAACTACTAAAAAATTGAGCTCCCACATACCTGACGTATATCGAGAGACCCCCTATAATTCTGAGACCAACCGAGTAAACCATTTGGCCGTCTTGTTGCTATAGTACACCGAGAACAACACTCGGGGAGATCACTCTCTAGTACCTAGGTAGTCAGATAGTATGAATAAAGGCATGGTCAAGCCTCCTTAGTTATTTCTCTGAGATATTGGGCCGAGTACTATTGTTGGACCCTGCACGTATATAAGAGAGATATAGCACATGAAACTTCCTTGTCTGTGAGGACCTCTACCTAAGCCAATTACAAATTCCTACCTTACAATGATACTTAGCCAACATGGCACCAAAAAAGGGAACTTCTATACCAAATAATCCCTCATATATTCCTACTTGGACTCTTGATGAAGGTGAAGAAATGCGCAAGGACATAAATGATTTACAAAATAAGGCAGTAACAAAATATGAACTACAAAGGATGATGGATTCAACTAAAGCTAAGTTGGAAGCGATGATGGATAACTTAAAATAGGAGATCATGGAAGGGTTGAAAAAGTTTCTAATAGAGAGGCCACCTGAAAGTGACAATGTATCCCATGAAACTCATGATGAGGAAAAAATGAAGTTGAATCAACACTAGAGAAACTCCAGCTTTGGGTTGAAGACCAATCACTTTCCTAAGATCGATATGAGAAAATTTGATGGCAAGGATCCAATCACATGGACACTCTAGATGGAGCAGTTCTTTGATCTACATGATGTGCCTCAAACACAAAAGGTGCGAATTGTGTCCTTATATTTAGAACATAATCAATTTGTGTGGTATCAATGTCTTTGTTCTCGCAAATCACTTATCACTTGGAAAATTTTCACAGAAGAAATGATAGCACACTATGAGGATACACAGATCAACACCTTCTTCATCCAATTGATAAATCTCAAGCAAAAGGGTTCAATTGCGGAGCACATTGAGAACTGCCAAAGATTGAATATAAAGGTAACGAATATTCTTGATGAGAACCTATTTGATGTCTTCATAGGAACTTTAAAGGATAACATTCAACATGAGGTTTTCCTATGGGAACCCAAATCATTGGAGAATGCGTTTAGTGTAGCGAGAAATGTTGAAAGTAAAAATCTTGCTATGGCTACTAGAAGGACCACCCCTAACATCTATCGAGAGAATAATGTTCCTTCTTCTAAACCAACTCAATCTACAAGGTTAACACCTCAACAATTGGAGGAAATAAAAGAAAATGGTTTATGCTTTAATTGTGATAGGAAGTACAGTAAGGGACATAAGTATGGTGAGAATAAATTATTCTACATAGATTGTGAAGAGGATGAAGAACAAGAACAAGAACAAGAACAATCTCAAGATGAAGATGTAGAATATATTTCTTCTAAATATATGACTCCCACCATATTAAGTGATGCATTGGCTATAATTATCACTCCTCAAACCCTTAATATCAAAGGATGTATCAAACATAAAAAGGTAATAGTGCTAATTGATTCTGGTAGTACTCATAATTTCATTCACTGAAAATTAGCCAAAGCTCTCAATTACTTTATATATCCAGTGCCAGAGTTTCAAGTAATGATTACAAATGGAGGAACTATCAATTGCTCAGGAAAATGCCATAAGATCAATCTTACTATGGGGGAATATGTAATGCATAGTCCAATGATTTCTATACCCATGGGTGGTGTTCATGTCGTACTAGGGGTCCAATGGTTACAATCATTGGGAACTGTGGCTTTTAATTTTCAAGAACTTTTCATGAAATTTTCATTGGAAGGAAAGGAATTTGTGTTAAAGGGTATCACAGGGAAACCTAGTAAGGTGGTAAGCTCTAATGGCATGACAAAATTATTGAAAAAGGGACATTGAGGTGTAATTGTACAACTATGCTCACTAGATGTTAAAAAATCTAAGCCATATATTCCTCTAGATATCCAAGGGATCATTGATAAGCATTCCAAAGTATTTGAAGATATTCCCATAGGTATTCCACCCACTCGCGATCATGATCATGCTATTCACTTAATTCATGGGAGTGCTCCTCCTAACATTAGGCTGTACATATACCCTTATGCCTAGAAGAGTGAAATTGAACGTATGGTTGAAGAAATGTTAGAGGCTAGAGTTATTAGACCTATCCAAAGTTCTTACTCTGCACCTGTGGTAATGTTACTCAAGAAAGAGGGATCATGGCGTATGTGTCCAGATTATAGAGAGATCAATAAGATCACCATTAAAGATAAGTTTCCCATTCCCTTCATTGATGAATTGTTATATGAACTACATGGAGCAATATACTTCACAAAGTTGGATCTCCGTTCAGGGTATCATTAGATTAGAATGAAGAAAGAAGATATCCCAAAAACAACGTTCAAAACTTAGGAAGGCCATTATGAATTTTTGGTCATGCCTTTTGGCCTTACGAATGCACCTTCCACATTCCAAGGGTTGATGAACAACTATATGCCAAACCATCCAAATGTTTATTTGGGGTGAAGGAGGTAGAGTATTTGGGTCATATTGTATCTCATGAAGATGTTGAGGCATTTTTCTATGCTATCTCTATCATCCAACCTAATTGGCTA
Source organism: Picea engelmannii (assembly GCA_009831015.1). Taxonomy (NCBI): domain Eukaryota; kingdom Viridiplantae; phylum Streptophyta; class Pinopsida; order Pinales; family Pinaceae; genus Picea; species Picea engelmannii. The sequence goes on along the minus strand of ML776652.1, from coordinate 800,177 downwards.
ACAAAAGCAAAGGATGAATGGAAGAATGAAGAAGAAGTGTGGACTCTAATTCAAAGGTTGTAGAAGGATTCCATTGCATCCGATACATTTACATGGAAAAATGATTCACTATGGTACAAACATCACTTATATTTATGTAATAACTCCCAACTCAAACAAAAGGTGCTTTTGGAATTGGACACCTCTCTAGTAGGAGGGAACTCAAGATTTTTGAAAACCTATCATAGGGTCAAGAGGGAATTTTTTTGGGATGGCCTTAAAATTGATGTTCAAAGGTTTGTGGCAAAATGTTTGGTTTTCCAACAAAATAAGGTGGAAATAGTTAATACCCCAAGTATTTTACAACCATTAGACATTCCAAGTCAACGTTGGGAGGAGGTTTCCATGGATTTAATCACAGGGTTACCAAAGTCTAAAGGAAAGAGTGTCATCATGATGATTGTTGATAGAATTACAAAGTACACACACTTTTGTGAACTCTCTCATCCTTTCAAAGCCAATACAATTTCTACCACATTCATGGAGACAGTTCAAAAGATACATGGAAGCCCAAAGATTATTGTAAGTGATAGAGATCCCATCTTCACTGAACATTTTTGGACATAATTATTTTCTTGTTTGGGGACTCAATTGGCTTATAGATCATCTTATAATACTCAATATGATGAAAAAATTGAACAAATGTCTAAAAGGTTCATTGCTTTGCCTCTGATAAACAAACACAATGGTTCAAGTGGTTACCCTTGGAAGAATGGTGGTATAACACTTCCTTTCATACTGAAAAAAAATAACACCATTTATGGCACTTTATGGATATCACCCACCATCAATCACTTCTTCTCTAAAATAAAAATATAAGGTTCAAGTAGTGGAAGATCACATCGAGCATCAACAACAAGTTCTCCAACTCTTAATGGACAACCATACCATGGCACAAAATTGCATGAAACAACAAGTAGATCAACATCATAGTGAAAGAAGTTTTGAAGTAGGGGATTGGGTATTTTTAAGACTACAATCATACAAATAGATGTCCTTGAATCAAGCTAAGAAGGATAATAAATTACCACTGAAGTACTATGGCCCTTATAAGGTGTTGCCAAAGATTGGTACTATGAAATACAAATTGGATTTGCCTACATATTCACAAGTACACCCTATTTTCCATGTTTCATGCATAAAGAAGGTTATAGGTGAAAAGATCCCAATTCAAACTATATTTCCAGAACTTGACGAGGAAGGAAAAATCATATTGGAGATTGAATCTATCACTGACACAAGAATTCACTAGCTGAGGAATAAATCAATTTCAGAGTATCTCATTAAGTGGAAGAAACTATCTGGTGAAGATTCCACATGGAAAGATGAGTCTTTTATACAAAATCATCCAGAACTACTCAAGTGTTGAGGACACCACTTGTATGAAGGGGAGGGACATGTTAAGCCCTAATTCGTGGCACATTACCCCTTAATTGGGGCATATTACATTAGTGTTGTTATTTTGTTTATGTCGGCTTGGGTCCATTAGTTGTAATTGTACCTCCTAGTCTCCTATATATACCAAGGATACCTTTTCATTTGGAATCATCTTGTAATTGTGAATTTGTATGATGTATACGGAGGTTTCCCCCTCGAAGAGGCTTATTATATGGATTTCTCTATTTTTCAAGGCATTGAGCACTTATTCTGAGGTTTTTATGTTATTTTGATATTTCGTTCTTAACAGTACCCAAATCTCAACAAAAAGTACCCAACGCACAAGATCTTCTGGGATTTTTCCAGTCCTAATAAGTGACCACCAAATGCTCCATTGTGACAATAATTAAGAACAAATTTATCTTCCTCATGGGTTAATCAATGATGAAGAATTGAATCAACTTCTCAACGATATAAAGTGTCACCGATGACAATGTAATTCTTTTCCTGATGGCAAGTCGAACATCGGTCATCCTTTGAGTGATGCATGGACAACATGAGAGTCCAGAGATTTATAAGGATATCTATGTACCAAGGTTCAGTAGAAGAGATGATGAATATACACTCATTGGGGAGTGAGTCAATAACTTCATTCTCCTTATACTCTACAGGGAAGTTTGACATAAGTTCGATGAACACTAATGACTTCTTGGATTTGGAAAAAGAAAAATCCAAATCAAAATCCTAAAGAACAACAATCCACTTGTTATACTTCCTGCCAATTATTCTCTGATTCAAAACATACTGAAAAAGGTTAATATCGGCTATGATGATTGTCTTGCGCAAAACAATATAATGTTAGAGGCGTTGAACAACATGAAATACTATTAAGGCCAGTTTATCAATGTGAGAATACTTTATCTCAGGTCCCATCAAATCTCTATTCAAATAATGGATGACATGTTCTTGGAGCCTATCATACTCCTGAACCAATACCATGTTGATCGAAGATTCAAATGTCGCGAGATATAACATAAAATATCTATTATAATCTAGCAGGCTAAGCAAAGGAGTCGATACTAGATATTTCTTTAATGTGTCAAAAGAACATTGTGCTGAATCATCCCAATAAAAGGGGACCCCTTTATTCAATAGGCGCATAAACCCTTTTGTGATATTAACATAATTTGATACAAAACATCGAAGGAAATTTGCCTTTCCTTGTAGACTCTGAAGTTGACGTATTTTGCATGGGGGAGGAAACTAAATTATTTCTTCTACCTTCAAAGGGTCAACCATGATCCTTTTAGTTGAAATGATAAAGATTAAGAGACATCCTGAAGTCACAAAAAAATTCCTTTATGTGGATTCAAGCAAATTCGATAGTGACGACATCTCTCGAAGACAAGGCATAGGCATAAAATATGTTGCGCCATCTTACAGAAGTGGGAAATGAGATCTTCCAAATGAGCCTCCACTATGTGCTTAAGATCGTGGAAATCGAACATCATGGCCCACTAAAAAGTATCTCCAATGTTTTTAAGGATAAAATGAATCTTTTTGTATGCAAAGGTTCCCAAAGGAAAAATAAAAGTTGTCTTATGTTGGTCCTTGGGGCAGATCTGTATCTGGTTATAACCATAAAAAACATCCATGAACAAGAAAATCTCACGTCCAGTGCATTCGTCAAGAATCTGATCGATAAATGATGTAGGGAAGTTGTCTTTAGGAAAAGCTTTATTCAAATATCAAAAATCCGTTCATACTCGAATTGTACCTTGTTTCTTATCTACTGGAATGGCATTGGACAACCATTTTGTCAACATGACTAGATAGATAAAGCCTTCTTTGAGTTTTTTTTTCTACCTCAGCCTTGATTGCTTTTTCTTTCCTCGGTTTGACCAGTTGCAATTTCTACCGAACCGACTTAGCGTTTTCACAGGTTCGAATATCATGTTCACCAATCCGAGGATATATGCTAGGAATTTCCTCGTACGACTAGTAAAAAACATCACAAAATTCCTTGAAAAGTGTCATATATTGACGTATTTCATCTTGAGAACAATCTACATTGATAAAGATGTTTTCAACAACATCAAGGGTTATACAAATGTTTACCGAGATGGTTCCAGATATATTCACCATATTCCTCTCAGCATAGACACCGTACTTTGATAAGGGGTTCACCATCTATCCATCATTTCTACTCATAACCGATGTAAATTATTTTCCTTCCACAAGACTGATCTTGGAGAGAAAATATGATTGATGATGCATATCCTCCCATGGCCTTTCCAACACAAACATTGCCTCAATAATAGCCTCATCTGATGAAATAAATGTATCAAGACAGTCTTGAGAAGTTGAAGAATTCTAAGCCCATATGGGCTCCAGATAATGATCAACCTCCTTTGTCCACAAATGAAATTGATCCGAATCTACAATGGCCAACTGAATAGCCTTGTAAGTGACCTCAGCTGTAGACAGTGGCATATCCATCCTGACATGTGCGTGACCTTTGACCGATTCACACGATGAGGGTAACACCCATGGATCTTGAAGATACAATGTTCTAGAAAACGTGACTCTTGTAACTGGAGTCGGAGAACTCAACTTTTGAAATCTGACTGGGGTGGAACGAATATGAGAAAATGGTGTTGGGAAATTAAAAGTGTTGGACACACCTACCACACTTAGAGGGGGGGTTGGTGAATGAGTGTGGGGCTCTTTTTCCCAAAACTTCCCTCTTACACAAAAACTCCTTAGTTAACATTCGACATTTTCTCATTATTCATTGTTGTCATTTATAATCAGTTAGATGTGAATACATATCAGCAACATATCATCAACAAATCATCTCCACAAGGAACACAAAGAACACAAGATGTATGTACAATTTTTCTTTTTATTATGGACTTC
>ML776652.1:778870-791982 GCA_009831015.1 Picea engelmannii | reverse complement strand
ATCTTTGTGACCATATCCATTACATGAATAACAATGCCCATGAAAAATACTTTCATACCTTTGCTTTGGTGTCCCAAGAATAGATTCTTGATGTCTTCCTTGCTTTGTTCTTTTGAAATTTTCTTTGCCTTGTGTATATGGTTTCTTTGCAACATTGTCTTCCTTCTTTGATGGATTTACCTCATGCTTTTTTGAGGTTCTTGCTTCAACATGTGTATCTTCTCCTTTGTATCCAAGACCTGATTTATCATATGGCGATCTTTGAATTTCTAAGATCTCATCCAATATTAGTGAGTTATTCAAGAATTTGTTTGAATTTTCTACCTTCTTTCCAAGGTCAACAATTTCAGCTTCTAGCTTACAACATGACTCTTCCTTTTCATTTATTTGATTCTTCAATAGTTTCTCTATTCTTTTGGCTTCTCTAATTTGGGTCTTGAGATGTACAATAGTTTCAAAACTTTTTCTAATCTCATCATCTAGCTTCACATTTTCTTTCTCATTCTTTAGTCTTGTGATTTCTTCTTCCCTTTCTTCTAGTTGAGTCTTATTGTTCTCTTTGAGAATTTCCTTTAACATCAAGATGTACCTTTGACTCCTCCTAAGAAACTTTTTAGTGTTATCTGAAAGATAGTTATAGTGTGTATAAAAATGATCACTTCTCGATCTATATAAATCCTCTTCAATTTCATTTTGAAGTTCTAATAGATTTTATTCTATTCTTTCCATGGGATAACTATCATCAAACTTTACACAAACTATTTCTAGATCATCTTCTTCGCTTGAGAAAAATTCAACATCATCACATTTTGAATCAATGAAATCAAGAGTCTTTGGAGATTCTTTACCTTCATTTGAAGTATCTTCAATATCTTCCTTCTTGCCAACATCATCACATGATTCTTTTCCTTTAAAATAATCACATATGCAATCAAGAGTTAGAGATTCTTTACCTTTGATAATCTTGACAGAGTGGTCTTCAACATCTTCTTTCTTTTTTTGATATGTCTCCTCTAGATTTAGCCATAGATCCTTGGTGGAAGTGCATTGTCCCATGCTCTCTTTGATAGGGCTTGAAAGTCCATTAAGAATGGTCTTTAGAGCCAATGCATCATTCTTCTTTCCTTCCCGTTGAGATGCAAACTTTGACTTGTTCTTCAATGAAACTGATCCACCAATGGCTGCCTTCCAAATAGTTGCTCCCATTGTCTTCAAATACACTCTCATATCTATTCTCCAAGTAGAATAATTTTCCTCATCAAGGATTGGTATTTCATCATCCATTTGTGTGTCTATGGATCTCCTTCAAGCTTTTTAAGGCTTGTAGTGAAGGCCCGTTCTGATACCAATTGTGGGACACACCTACCACACTTAGAGGGGGGGGGGTGAATGAGTGTGGGGATATTTTTCCCAAAACTTCCCTCTTACACAAAAAATCCTTAGTTAACATTCAACATTTTCTCATTACTCATTGTTTTCATTTATAATCAGTTAGATGTGAATACATATCAGCAACATATCATCAAAAAATCATCTCCACAAGGAACACAAAGAACACAAGATGCATGTACAATTTTTCTTTTTATTATGGACTTCAATCCAGGGTTTTTTCAGCAACAACTGAATAGAGTACAACTCTACAAGAGCACCAACTCTATATGCAAGACTTAGCTTACATTCTCAGCACCAACTGAGATGAGGCAACAATCCTCAACATATATCAATATGCCAACATAAAGAAGTGTATCAACCATGCACCAACTTGTGCCAAACAACTTGTAATCAACTTGTACCATAAACAAGTGCATCCAACCATGTACCAAGTATATACCAATCATGTGTCAAATAATCATCAACAATGGCTCAAAAATATGTACCAACATCATCAACTATACACATCATGTATGTGCCAACTCATCAATTGCTTGTTTCAAACATGACTAGTTTTTGATTAGTCAACAACCCCAACTTGAAATAATCATAACTTTGTACCTGTAATGAATAAAGATTTGAAAATCATACACAAAGTTCTTAAGTGTGTTCATCATGAACAACATCTACGTACATCAACATCATGCAATGTGCCAAAAGATATCATCCATGGAATGTATTAATCATATGCCTTTATCAACATGCCAACATGTGCATCTACCAATATGCCAACCATGTGCATCTACCAACATGCCGAACAATGTATCATATCACTCATGATATGTCTCCATCATGAACCAAGTGCCACAATCAGGTATCTCAAACAAATGCCAAATGTTGTGCTAATAAAGTAGTACCAATGGTGTAGTATCATGAAGCATATGCCATCTATGAGTGTACCAAACATGTACATTACCATGCACAAATACCACAAAATGATGAATCCCATATATGTATGCCAAATCCTCCATAAAACATGTGCCAATCAAACTACTAGTAGGTGCCTCTTCCAATGTACTAGAAAAGTACCAATCATGCATCAACTATAGATCAAGAATGATGTACAACATGATCACCTCATCAACTCACCAACCATATGTAGCCCAATCCACATGAAAAATGCATGCACCATGATATCAACATATGCTTCCAATAATACATCATAATATATATCAATGAAACTAAAATATGTACCAACTATGTACACCAACAGATCATCATCAATCCATACTCATGGGTTAGTGTCATGCATTCGAGATTTTATTTTACATAATCCAATAGATGAACACTTAAACCTGCAAGAAATTGTGTAAGAACCTACAACAAACAATGTCAGACACTGGAACAAAGTGTTATGACATCACATCAAGCTGCAATCCATGTGCATAGCCTTTTTCTCAAGGCTTTACCACATATACGTAGTCTGCTGCACAACATCTCATGTATGTACCTGACCTATACAAGGCTAGTTTGCATATGTACACAACTGATACCACTGTCACCCGCGTATGCTTTAGTATATGACTTACTTGAGCTTCCCTTCAGTCTTTCATTCCATTCTCGCTGTTTGTCTTCTTGACCCACTTTTGTAGATGTCCCTGCTCCTCAGAACTTGAGCTCTTTGCATCCATCATTTAAAATATGTCTCCCTTCCTTACTTCATTCCTTCTTCTAGACATGCTATTTTAAGTTCTCATCATGGACTTTCTTCTTGTGTTCCAACACTCATGGGATTTGTGGCCAAATCCACTACAACTGTAGCATCTCATAGTGTTACAGTGAACAACAATGTGTCCTACTTGATCACATCTCCAACATCTCATGGTGTTATACAATCTTCCATTATATTTCCTTTCATAAGATCTACATTCAAAAGCTTTGTGACCATATCCATTACATGAATAAAAATTCCCATGAAAAATACTTTCATACCTTTGCTTTGGTGTCCCAAGAATAACTTCTTGATGTCTTCCTTGCTTTGTTCTTTTGAAATTTTCTTTGCCTTGTGTATATGGTTGCTTTGCAACATTGTCTTCATTCTTTGATGGATTTAGCTCATGCTTCTTTGAGGTGCTTGCTTCAACATGTGTATCTTCTCCTTTGTATCCAAGACCTGATTTATCATATGGTGACCTTTGAATTTCTAAGATCTCATCCAATATTAGTGAGCTATTCAAGAATTTGTTTGAATTTTCTACCTTCTTTCTAAGGTCAAGAATTTCAGCTTCTAGCTTACAACATGACTCTTCCTTTTCATTTATTTGATTCTTCAATAGTTCCTCTATTCTTTTGGCTTCTTCAATTTGGGTCTTGAGATGTACAATAGTTTCAATTTTTTTTCTAATCTCATCATCTACCTTCACATTTTCTTTTTCATTCTTTAGTCTTGTGATTTCTTCTTCCTTTTCTTTTAGTTGAGTCTTATTGCTCTCTTTGAGCATTTCCTTTAACATGAAGATGTACCTTTGACTCCTCCTATGAAACTTTTTAGTGTTATCCAGAAGATAGTTATAGTGTGTATAAAAATGATCACTTCTATATCTATATAAACCCTCTTCAATTTCCTTTTGAAGTTCTAACAAATTTTCTTCTATTCTTTCCATGGGATCGCTATCATCAAAATTTACACAAACTATTTCTAGATCATCGTCTTCACTTGAGAAAAATTCAACATCATCATATTTTGAATCAATGCAATCAAGAGTCTTTGGAGATTCTTTACCTTCATTTGAAGTATCTTCAATATCTTCCTTCTTGCCAACATCATCACATGATTCTTTTCCTTTAAAATTATCACATATGCAATCAAGAGTTAGATATTCTTTACCTTTGATAATCTTGAGGGAGTGGTCTTCAATATCTTCTTTCTTTTTTTGATATGTCTCCTCTAGCTTTAGCCATAGATCCTTGGTGGAAGTGAATTGTCCCATGCTCTCTTTGATAGGGCTTGAAAGTCCAATAAGAATGGGCTTGAGATCCAATGCATCATTCTTCTTTCCTTCCCTTTGAGATGTAAACTTTGACTTGTTCTTCAACGGAACTGATCCATCAATGACTGCCTTCCAAATAGCTGCTCCAATTATCTTCAAATACATTCTCATATATATTCTCCAAGTAGAATAGTTTTCCTCATCAAGGGTTGGTATTTCATCATCCATTTGTGTGTCTATGGATTTTCTTCAAGATTTTTAATGCTTGTAGTGAAGGCTCTCTCTGATACCAATTGTTGGACACACCTACCACACTTAGAGGTGGGGGTGAATGAGTGTGGGGATCTTTTTCCCAAAACTTGCCTCTTACACAAAAGCTCCTTAGTTAACATTCAACATTTTCTCATTACTCATTGTTGTCATTTATAATCAACTAGATGTGAATACATATCAGCAACATATCATCAACAAATCATCTCCACAAGGAACACAAAGAACACAAAGAACACAAGATGTATGTACAATTTTTCTTTTTATTATGGACTTCAATCTAGGGTTTTTTCAGCAACAACTGAATAGAGTACAACTCTGCAAGAGCACCAACTCTATATGCAAGACTCAACTTACATTCTCAACACCAATTGAGATGAGGCAACAATCCTCAACATATATCAATCTGTCAACATAAACAAGTGCATCAACCATGCACCAACCTGTGCCAAGCAACCTGTAATCAACTTGTATCATAAACAAGTGCATCCAACCATGTACCAAGTATATACCAATCATGTGTCAAATAATCATCAACAATAACTCATAAATATGTACCAACATCATCAACTATACACATCATGTATGTGCCAACTCATCAACTGCTTGTCTCAACCATGACTAGTTTTGGATTAGTCAACAACCCCAACTTGAAATAATCATAACTTTGTACCTGTAATGAAAAAAGATCTGAAACTGATATACAATGTTCTTCAGTGTATTTTTTGCAATTGATCGAAGTGGAACTACTTGGAACCTCTCAGAAAATGTGTTATAGCAAAAATGGTATATCTTGCTAAATTCTGGCTTATTCTAGAGAGCGACCTTGTAGAGCGTGTCCCGCACAAAATGTTTGTTGAATGGATATGAAAATGTTACAAAACATACTACATCATCTACCCTAACCAAAAAATTTTGTCTCACTAAATTTGGATCTGCTATGAATACGTTATGACGTTTTTACCCGTAACACCTGTTTTTGAATAGTTTCAGGACTAGCCACAAACCCTATTTTCCACGGAGTGTAACTCCCAAAATAAGATGACCCACAAGATTCATTTTTCACCACAGACAATTGGGTATGTTTTTTCAATTTCATATCAATTTCACGGCTGAATCATTATAGAAAAAATTTATAGTGAAAATGGCGAGATGACCTGTAAATAACATACCTTAGAAAGCATCATAAAAATAATTTATCCTCCCTTCAATTCCGACCCTCTTTTCTTCACCTTCCTTTTGAAATTAGTCTTAGATATCCTTGGTTACCTCAGTCACATATAGATATTCAATATGTTCAAGTGTTCCACACTAAAAATGCTCAAGAAGCTCTCACAAGAAGCTCTCCATCAATACTCCAAAAGATATTCTCACAAGAAGCTCTCCATTGATCGACAAAAAGGATGATCTACAAGAGACCATTGCTATCTTATTTATACTTTCATACTCTAGGTCACTTAACCCATTTTTAGGTCGCTTAACCCATTTCTAGGTCACGTAACCTATTTTCCTTATTTTAGGGTTAACCAGTTTCCATAAATAGAAATTTCTCCAATATTTTATCATTTAAATATTCCTGCTTGATTTTCTCATCTTACTTTATCATTTCTTGATTTTTTTTCACTTCTCTTTATTATCTAAATAATACACCTTGACTTTGTCACCTTACTTTATCATTTAAATAATGATTTCTTCTTTTAGGTCACTTAACCCATTTCTAGCTCACTTAACCTATTTTCCTTATTTTTAGGGTTAACCACTTTCCATAAATAGAAGGTTCTCCAAAACTTTATCATTTAAATATTCCTTCTTGATTTTGTCACTTTACTTTATCATTTCTTGATTTTGTCACCTATTTTTATTATTTAAATAATCCACCTTGACTTTGTAACTTTACTTTGTTATTTACCTTTTAAAATCCCTTAAACCACTTTGACTACTTTGACCTTTTGGGGCTTCTAGATGACATGTGAGGGTCCTCCAACTTTGTAAGGCCATAACTCTCAAACCGTGAGGAGTTATGTGACGTTCCACATACCAACAGAAATGGAATGCCATGTATTATTTATATAGAATAGTATTGTCTAAAAATATATCATAACTCATACCATTAGCCATCAAACAAACTTGGGTCCATTACCCAAACATTGGGTCTCCAACTTCTCATGGCCATAACTCTCTAACCGTGAGGAGTTATGTGACGTTCTACATACCACCGGAAATGGCATGACAAGAACTATACATATAGGATAGTTTCACCAACAATTTCCTTAATATTCATCTCGTTATTCCACATACAAGCATGGGTCATCCAACCATTCTTCTAGGATAACTCAATCCGCAAAGCGTCTTCCCGTGAGGGCTTTCACCATAAGGGGACCACTTTGGATTTCATCCATTTGTGCACCTTATAAATCATGATAAGACAATAATGAGTCATCTATACATTTTTCTAACAATGCATCATATGCCAATGAAACCACAACGATCCATCTTCATCATGTATCAATGACAACTCATTGATCCATCTTCATCATATCAATCACAACTCATTGATCCATCTCCATCTATGCATTCTCATAAAGGAAAATACATATTATATTAGATCAATCATCAATCAATCAATCCTTTGACATCAATTAGTCACTTGACATCAATCAATCAAACCATTGACATCAATGACAACATGATCCAACAATTCCCCCCTTTGGCATTGATGGCAATACCAACATTGATGTCAACACCAATTACCAATTATTGATGTCAACATGTAGATAAGGCATGATCTACATCAATAGTCAACGTGACTATCTGTCCCCATCAATAAACATCAATCACATCAATGTGATTAACTCTCCCCCTTTGACATCAATGGCAAAGGGCCATTCTCATCTTGGGGCTGCTCCCCTTGCTTGAACTCTCTATAGGGTTGCTCCCTTGGTCTAAATGCCTTTGATATTTCTCTGAATAATATCTCCCATTTTGAACAAGGGATATCACTCTGAAGTAATGCTGAAGATACATCGAACATACCCCCCCTGTGACCATTTCTCCCCCTGAAATTATGCTCCTGTGCTCTTTCTTCAAGTTCAGGGACCTTTTCTAGGTATGAATATGATAAATATCTCCTCCTAGAATCATGGAAAGAAGAATGACTCCCCCTATGGGTATGTCTCCCCTATCTTTTCTGCAAGATGAACATTTTGCTACCATATAACGATCCTTGGACCTGTTCATGCATCAAACTCATGCCATACCAAGAATCATGAAGCAAAAGATATGACAACAATGAAATAAAGAATCATGAGCAAAATATCAACCAAGTACATCCTATAAAAAATGTGTGCTCATCATGAACAACATCTATGTACATCAACATCATGCAATGTGCCAAAAGATATCATCCATGGAATGTATCAATCATATGCCTTTATCAACATGCCAATGTGTGCATCTACCAATATGCCAATCATGTGCATCTACCAACATGCCAAACAATGTATCATATCACTCATGATATGTCTCCATCATGAACCAAGTGCCACAATCAGGTATCTCAAACAAATGCAAAATGTTGTGCTGATCAAGTAGTACCAATGGTGTAGTATCATGAAGCATATGCCATATATGAGTGTACCAAACATGTACATTACCATGCACCAATACCACAAAATGATGAATCCCATATATGTATGCAAAATCCTCCAAAAAATATGTGCCAATCAAACTGCTAGTAGGTGCCTCTTTCAATGTACTAGAAAAGTACCAATCATGCATCAAATATAGATCAACAATGATGTACAACATGATCAACTCATCAAATCACTAACCATATGTACCAATATGTATCCCAATCCACATGAAAAATGAATGCACCACGATATCAACATATGCTTCCAATAATACATCATAAGATATATCAATGAAACTCAAATATGTACCAACCTTCTACACCAATAGATCATCATCAATCCATACTCATGGGTTAGTGTCATGCACTCGAGATTTTATTTGACATAATCCAATAGATGAACACTTAAACCTGCAAGAAATTGTGTCAAAACCTGCAACAAACAATGTCAGACCCTGGAACAAAGTGTTATGACATCACATCAAGCTGCAATCCATGTGCATAGCCTTTTTCTCAAGGATTTACCACATATACGCAGTCTCTTGCACAACATCTCATGTATGTACGTGACCTATACAATGTTAGTCTGCATATGTACACGACTGATACCACTATCACCCGCGTATGCTTCAGTATATGAATTAATTGAGCTTCCCTTCAGTCTTTCATTCCATTCTCGCTGCTCTATCTTCTTCACCCACTTTTGTAGATGTCCCTGTTCCTCATAACTTGAGCTCTGAACATCCATCATTTAAAATATGTCTCCCTTACTTACTTTATTCCTTCTTCTAGCCATGCTATTTGAAGTTCTCATCATGGGCTTTCTTCTTGTGTTCCAACACTCATGGGATTTGTGGCCAAATCCACTACAACTGTAGCATCTAATAGTGTTACAGTGAACAACAATGTGTCCTACTTGATCACATCTCCAACACCTCATGGTGTTATAAAATCTTCCATTATATCTCCTTTCATAAGATCTACATTCAAAAGCTTTGTTACCATATCCATTACATGAATAAAAATGCCCATGAAAAATACTTTCATACCTTTTCTTTGGTGTCCCAAGAATAACTTCTTGATGTCTTCCTTGCTTTGTTCTTTTGAAATTTTCTTTGCCTTGTGTATATGGTTGCTTTGCAACATTGTCTTCCTTCTTTGATGGATTTACCTCATGCTTCTTTGAGGTGCTTGCTTCAACATGTGTATCTTCTCCTTTGTATCCAAGACCTGATTTATCATATGGTGACCTTTGAATTTATAAGATCTCATCCAATATTAGTGAGATATTCAAGAATTTATTTGAATTTTCTACCTTCTTTCTAAGGTCAACAATTTCAGCTTTTAGCTTACAACACGACTCTTCCTTTTCATTTATTTGATTCTTCAATAATTCCTCTATTCTTTTGGCTTCTTCAATTTGGGTCTCGAGATGTACAATAGTTTCAAAACTTTTTCTAATCTCATCATCTACCTTTACATTTTCTTTTTCATTCTTTAGTCTTGTGATTTCTTCTTCCTTTTCTTCTAGTTGAGTCTTATTTCTCCCTTTGAGCATTTCCTTTAACATCAAGATGTACCTTTGACTCCTCCTACGAAACTTTTTAGTGTTATCCAAAAGATAGTTATAGTGTGTATAAAAATGATCACTTCTATATCTATATAAACCCTCCTCAATTTCCTTTTGAAGTTCTAACAATTTTTTTTCTATTCTTTCCATGGGATCACTATCATCAAAATTTACACAAACTATTTCTAGGTCATCTTCTTCACTTGAGAAAAAATCAACATCATCACATTTTGAATCAATGCAATAAAGAGTCTTTGGAGATTATTTACCTTCATTTGAAGTATCTTCAATATATTCCTTCTTTCCAACATCATCACATGATTCTTTTCCTTTAAAATCATTACATATGCAATCAAGAGTTATAGATTCTTTACCTTTTATAATCTTGAGGGAGTGGTCTTCAACATCTTCTTTCTTTTTTTGATATGTCTCCTCTAGCTTTAGCTATAGATACTTGGTGGAAGTGCATTGTCCCATGCTCTCTTTCATAGGGCTTGAAAGTCCACTAAGAATGGTCTTGAGAGGCAATGCATCATTCTTGTTTCCTTCCCTTTGAGATGAAAACTTTGACTTGTTCTTCAACGGAACTGATCCACCAATGGCTGCCTTCCAAATAGCTTCTCCCATTGTCTTCAAATACACTCTCATATCTATTCTCCAAGTAGAATAGTTTTCCTCATCAAGGGTTGGTATTTCATCATCCATTTGTGTGTCTATGGATCTCCTTCAAGATTTTTAAGGCTTGTAGTGAAGGCCTGCTCTGATACCAATTGTTGGACACACCTACCACACTTAGAGGGGGGGTGCATGAGTGTGGGGATATTTTTCCCAAAACTTTCCTCGTACACAAAACCTCGTTAGTTAACATTCAACATTTTCTGATTACTCATTGTTATTTATAATCAATTAGATGTGAATACATATCAACAACATATCATCAACAAATCATCTCCACAAGGAACACAAATAACACAAGATGTATGTACAATTTTTCTTTTTATTATGGACTTCAATCCAGGGTTTTTTCAGCAACAACTGAATAGAGTAAAACTCTACAAGAGAACCAAATCTATATGCAAGACTCATCTTACATTCTCAGCACCAACTGAGATGAGGCAACAATCCTAAACATATATCAATCTGTCAACATAAACAAGTGCATCAACCATGCACCGACCTGTGCCAAACAACATGTAATCAACTTCTATCATAAACAAGTGCATCCAACCATGCACCAATTATATACGAATCATGTGTCAAATAATCATCAACAATAACTCATAAATATGCACCAACATCATCAACTATACACCTCATGTATGTGCCAACTCATCAACTGCTTGTCTCAACCATGACTAGTTTTGGATTAGTCAACAACCCCAACTTGAAATAATCATAACTTTGTACCTGTAATGAACAATGATCTAAAACTGGTACACAATGTTCTTCAGTGTATTTTGTGCAATTCATCAAAGTGGAACTACTTGGAACTTCTCAGAAAAGGTGTTATAACAAAAATGGTATACCTTGTTGAATTCTGGCTTATTCTAGAGAGCGACCTTGTAGAGTGTGGCCCAAACAAAATGTTTTTTGAATGGATATGAAACTGTTACACAGCATACTACAACCTCTACCCTAATTAAAAAATTTCTTCTCACTGAATTTGGATCTGTTATGAATACGTTATGATGTTTTTACCCGTAACACCTGTTTTTGACTAGTTTCAGGACTAGCCACAAACCCTATTTTCCACGGAGTGTAACTCCGAAAATACAATGACCCACAAGCTTCATTTTTTACCACAGATACTTGGGTATGTTTTCAAAATTTCATAGCAATTTCACGGCTGAATCATTATAGAAAAAATTTATAGTGAAAATGGTGAGATGACCTGTAAATAACATACCTTAGAAAGCATCATCAAAAGAATTTATCCTCCCTTCAATTCCGTCCCTCTTTTCTTCACCTTCCTTTTGAAATTCGTCTTAGATATACTTGGTTACCTCAGTCACCTATAGATCTTCAATATGCTCAAGTGTTCCACACCAAAAATTCTCAAGAAGCTCTCCATCAATACTCCAAAAGATATTATCACAAGAAGCTCTCCATTGATCAACAAAAAGGATGATCTACAAGAGACCATTGCTATCTTATTTATACTTTAATCCTCTAGGTCACTTAACCCATTTTTAGGTCGCTTAACCCATTTCTAGGTCACATAACCTATTTTCCTTAATGTAGAGTTAACCAGTTTCCATAAATAGAAATTTCTCCAATATTTTATCATTTAAATATTCCTTCTTGATTTTCTCATCTTACTTTATCATTTCTTGATTTTTTTCACTTCTCTTTATTATTTAAACAATCCACCTTGACTTTGTCACCTTACTTTATCATTTAAATAATGATTTCTTCTTTTAGGTCACTTAACCCATTTCTATCTCACTTAACCTATTTTCCTTATTTTTAGGGTTAACAACTTTCCATAAATAGAAGGTTCTCCAAAACTTTATCATTTAAATATTCCTTCTTGATTTTTTCACCTTACTTTATCATTTCTTGATTTTGTTACCTCTCTTTATTATTTAAATAATCCACCTTGACTTTGTCACTTTACTTTATTATTTACCTTTTAAAATCCCTTAAACCACTTTGACTACTTTGACCTTTTGGGGCTTCTAGATGACATGTGAGGGTCCTCCAACTTTGTAAGGCCATAACTCTCAAACCATGAGGAGTTATGTGACGTTCCACATACCACCAGAAATGGAATGACATGTATTATTTATATAGAATATTATCGTCTGAAAATATATCATAACTCATACCGTTACCCATCAAACAAACTTGGGTCCATTACCCAAACGTGGGGTCTCCAACTTCTCATGGCCATAACTCTCTAACCATGAGGAGTTATGTGACGTTCTACATACCACCGAAAATGGCATGAAAAACACTATACATCTAGGATAGTTTCACCAAAAATTTCCTTAGTCTTCATCTCGTTATTCCACATACAAGCATGGGTCCTCCAACCATTCTTCTAGGATAAATCAATCCACAAAGTGTCTTCCCATGAGGGCTTTCACCATAAGGGGACCACTTTGGATTTCATCCATTTGCGCACCTTATCAATTATGATAAGACAATAATGAGTCATCTATACATTTTTCTAACAATGCATCATATGCCAATGAAACCACAACGATCCATCTTCATCATGTATCAATGACAACTCATTGATCCATCTTCATCATATCAATCACAACTCATTGATCCA
>ML776652.1:711207-769375 GCA_009831015.1 Picea engelmannii | reverse complement strand
CCAATCATGTGTAAAATAATCATTAAGAATGGCTCATAAATATGTACCAACATCATCAACTATACACCTCATGTATGTGCCAACTCATCAACTTCTTGTCTAAACCATGACTAGTTTTGGATTAGTCAACAACCCCAACTTGAAATAATCATAACTTTGTACCTGTAATGAATAAATATCTGAAAATGATACAAAATGTTATTCAGTGTATTTTTTTTAATTCCTCCAGGTGGCACTACTTGGAATCTCTCAGAAAAGGCGTTATAGAAAAAATGGTATACCTTGCTGAATTCTGGCTTATTCTAGAGAGAGACCTTGTAGAGCGTGGAACACACAAAATATTTGTTGAATGGATTTGAAACAATTACAAAACATACTAAAGCCTTTACCCTAACCAAAAAATTTGGTCTCACTGAATTTGGATCTGTTATGAATACGTTATGACATTTTTACCCGAAACACCTGTTTTTGACTAGTTTCAGGACTAGCCACAAACCCTATTTTTCACGGAGTGTAACTCCCAAAATGAAATGAACAACAAGCTTCATTTTTTACCACAGTTACTTGGGTATGTTTTCTCAATGTCATAGCAATTTCATTATCTGAATCATTATAGAAAAAATGTTATAGCGAAAATGGCGAGATGACCTGTAAATAACGTACCTTAGAAAGCATCATCAAAAGAATTTATCCTCCCTTCAATTCCGACCCTCTTTTCTTCACCTTCCTTCTAAAATTAGGCGTATATATCCTTGGTTGCCTCAGTCACCTATAGATATTCAATATTCTCAAGTGTTACACACCAAAAATTCTCAATAAGCTCTCACAAGAAGCTCTCCATCAATACTCCAAAATATATTCTCACAAGAAGCTCTCCATTGATACACAAAAATGATGATCTACAAGAGACCATTGCTATATTATTTATACTTTCATCCTCTAGGTCACTTAACCCATTTTTAGGTCACTTAACCCATTTCTAGGTCTATGGATCTCCTTTAGGTTTTTAAGGCTTGTAGCGAAGGCCCGCTATGATACCAATTGTTGGACACACCTACCACACTTAGAGGGGGGGTTGAATGAGTGTGGGGATATTTTTCCCAAAACTTCCCTCTTACAAAAAAAATCCTTAGTTAACATTTAACATTTTCTCATTACTCATTGTTTTCATTTATAATCAGTTATATGTGAATACATATCAACAACATATCATCAACAAATCATCTCCACAAGGAACACAAAGAACACAATATGTATGTACAATTTTTCTTTTTATTATGGACTTCAATCCAGGGTTTTTTCAACAACAACTGAATAGAGTACAACTCTACAAGAGCACCAGATCTATATGCAAGACTCATCTTACATTCTCAGCACCAACTGAGATGAGGCAACAATCCTCAACATATATCAATTTGTCAACATAAACAAGTGCATCAACCATGCACCAACCTGTGCCAAACAACCTGTAATCAACTTGTACCATAAACAAGTGCATCCAACCATGTACCAAGTATATACCAATCATGTGTCAAATAATCATCAATAATGGCTCATAAATATGTACCAACATCATCAACTATACACCTCATGTATGTGCCAACTCATCAACTGCTTGTCTCAACCATGACTAGTTTTGGATTAGTCAACAAACCCAACTTGAAATAATCATAACTTTGTACCTATAATGAATAAAGATCTGAAACTGATATACAATGTTCTTCAGTGTATTTTGTGCAATTCCTCCAAGTGGAACTACTTGGAACCTCTCATAAAAAATGTTATAGCAAAAATGGTATACCTTGCTGAATTCTCGCTTATTCTAGAGAGTGACCTTGTAGAGTGTGGCCCGCACAAAATATTTGTTGAATAGATATGAAACTATTACACAACATACTATAGCCTCTACCCTAAACAAAAAAATTGGTCTCATGAATTTGGATCTGTTATGAATACGTTATGATGTTTTTACCCGTAACACCTATTTTTGACTAGTTTCAGGACTAGCCACAAACCCTATTTTCCATGGAGTATAACCTCCAAAATACAATGACCCACAAGCTTCATTTTTTACCACAGATACTTGGGTATGTTTTTGCAATGTCATATCAATTTTATGGCTGAATCATTATAGAAAATTTTTTATAGTGAAAATGGTGAGATGACCTGTAAATAACATACCTTAGAAAGCATCATCAAAAGAATTTATCCTCACTTCAATTACGGCCCTCTTTTCTTCACCTTCCTTTTGAAATTTGGCATATATATCCTTTGTTACCTCAGTCACCTATAGATATTCAATATGCTCAAGTTTTCCACCCCAAAAATGCTCAAGAAGCTCTCACAAGAAGCTCTCCATCAATACTCCAAAAGATATTCTCACAAGAAGCTCTCCATTGATGGACAAAAATGATGATCTACAAGAGACCATTGCTATCTTATTTATACTTTCATCCTCTAGGTTACTTAACCCATTTCTAGATGATGTAACCTATTTTCCTTATTTTAGGGTTAACCAGTTTCCATAAATAGAAATTTCTCCAATATTTTATCATTTAAATATTCCTTCTTGATTTTCTCATCTTACTTTATCATTTCTTGATTTTTTTTCACTTCTCTTTATTATTTAAATAATCCACCTTGAATTTGTCACCTTAATTTATCATTTAAATAATGATTTCTTCTTTTAGGTCACTTAACCCATTTCTAGGTTACTTAACCTATTTTCCTTATTTTTAGGGTTAACCACTTTCTATAAATAGAAGGTTCTCCAATACCTTATCATTTAAATATTGCTTCTTGATTTTGTCACCTTACTTTATCATTTCTTGATTTTGTCACTTCTCTTTATTATTTAAATAATCCACCTTGACTTTTTCACTTTACTTTATTATTTACCCTTTAAAATCCCTTAAACCACTTTGACTACTTTGACCTTTTGGGGCTTCTAGATGACATGTGAGGGTCCTCCAACTTCGTAAGGCCATAACTCTCAAACCGTGAGGAGTTATGTGAAGTTCCACATACCACCAAAAATGGCATGACATGTACTATTTATATAGAATATTATTGTCTAAAAATATATCATAACTCATATTTTTACCCATCGAACAAACTTGGGTCCATTACCCAAACCTAGGGTCTCCAACTTCTCATGGCCATAACTCTCTAACTATGAGGAGTTATGTGATGTTCTACATACCACCGGAAATGGAATGAAAATAACTATACATCTAGGATATTTTCACCAACAATTTCATTAATATTCATCTTGTTATTCCACATACAAGCATGGGTCCTCCAACCATTCTTCTAGGATAACTCAATCCGCAAAGCGTCTTCCCGTGAGGGCTTTCACCATAAGGGGACCACTTTGGAGTTCATCCATTTGCGCACCTTATCAATCATGATAAGACAATAATGAGTCATCTATACATTTTTCTAACAATGCATCATATATCAATGAAACCACAATGATCCATCTTCATCATGTATCAATGACAACTCATTGATCCATCTTCATCATATCAATGAAAACTCATTGATCCATCTTCATCTATGCATTCTCATCAAGAAAAATACATATTATATTACATCAATCATCAATCAATCAATCCTTTGACATCAATCAATCACTTTACATCAATCAATCAAACCATTGGCATCAATGACAACATGATCCAACAAAAAGTTCCCATAAGTGAAGGGCACATTGCAACATCGATACTCTCAATTTTCGAAAGAGATTTTTCAATTCAGTGAACCATGGATCCCAGATTTACCATGGAGCTAGAGAATTTAAAATCTATCTGATCGGTAGTCACAATCCTTTCCTCATGGGTAAAGCATTAAATTCAAAATACCAATGAGACGACAATTGCCATCTCATAAGTTCAACTCCTTCCCAATAGATTATTATAGTCAAGTAGTGCATTGACTACCTCTACTTTTATGGAAAAAAAATTTCCTCCTAACTAGATAGGAAAAGAGGAAATAAACTCGGGCGGTCTAAATGATAGTCCATCGGAAGTGGTTAACAAAGTGGGAGAAGGTGTGAGATCTGGAGAGCCAATAAATTTCTAGTAGGATAGGGACATGACACATGTCAAAGCGCGCTTGTCTATGACAATCCTCCCAATTACATGTTTTGTGTATACAACATCAATATGGAAGGTTGGATGATAAGGAAGATAAGGTGGCACATCACTAGCATCAAACTTCATATTCAGTTGGTTAGAAGAATCTGTCGCTCTAATCTGGATAACAATGTGGTGCGTTGCTTAGGGAAACTTTGAAGCACCTCTAAAGCAGACATCACACACGATGTTTGAGAAAAATCCTCAACAATGGAATAGCTAGGTGTAGATCTAGCATTAAGGTTATACGACATCCGTTTGTACACACCCTTTGGTATGTGCAACATCATTTCCTTCTTAGGTTTTTCTACGTGGAGAGGCCCATGAGGATAAAAAATTTCTTTACCTTTCAATGTCGACTCTGGATTACCATAATTACGAGTTCTGGTCGACAAGTCTACCTCCTCATATTTTAACATCATAAAATTAACCATATTAATGAACGAGAATGATCCATCCGACAAAGGTGTACTAGAAGTGCCCCCCTGCGGAGTGGAATTGGAAGAGCCAACCTACATATTTTGTCCTTGTGAGATTGATTTTTTCAATACAACAAGTTGTTGCTGTTGCTGTTGCAAATTTATTAGTCGCTGGGATTCTTCCATCTTCAGGAATTGATGGGTAAGGTGATTGTCTCCACAAATATTGCATGGAAATTTTTCCTTTCTCTTTTCATATTCCCCCCCCTCAAAATTTGTATTAGGATTTTTATCTTTTCCCCCACTACCTTTCTTGTCCTCGCCTTTATTCTTATCTCTGGGTTGTTCAGGACCCTTTTGAGTGTTCAATTACATAATGTGTACATCTGAGGACTGGGTGGTAGGGGTGGTCGAGCTAGGGACTGGACCAACAACAATTTTTTGTATAGAAAACTACTGCATTTGGATAGAGACCAGATATATGAATTTACTTTACGAGGAACCGACAATACCATCGACATGTGCTCCCGATTTTTATTTTTCCAAGTCGAGAGTCAACTAGGTGCATTGGGCATGATCTCATAGAGCATACCTGATTGAGAGTAAATCAACTCCAACTACTATGCTATAAATATTGCCTGCTGTTCTGTAAACACCCCTGAAGTGGCCACATCCTTAGAAATGTAAGGAAGTAACGACTTCAAGAACCATTCTAAGAGAAATTATGGCAAGACCATGGCTTTAATCAATATCTTCTGTCTCCTCCATTCTTGAATATGATCAGAAATGTGCGTAGCTTTATCTTGTTCAAAGCTAAAATCTCCATTCCAACATCATACTAGATAGGGAGTTGGAAGTGGTTGATAAAAACCATGGCGATATCAACAAACATTGCGTACTTAGATCTCTATAGTTCTATATACCACTTACCTGTGACCCCAGTGAGGGTGTGTGGGAAAAATCATAACCAGATCAAGTCATCGTTCAATGAATTAGATGAGCACCACAAGTGAAACATCATTATGTGATCCTGCAGTTCTTTACCACTCTTTCCTTCGAACTTTGGTATGTTCGACGTTAGTTTGGTTGGGATGGAATTCCAACTCGGGTGATGATGAATCAGGTCATTCATAAACTTAGAAAAATATGGAAAATGAAGATTTGGTAGAAAGGGTATCCTAGGCTACGACATCGATTGATTAACAACCTAAAAACAAGGTCCTGGTTTGAAACTAGCACTAGGTAACTAGCACCAGGTTGATAGGAAGAGTTTGTGAATGAGCCAGAGCCTTGGGTAAACCTCTAGTTCTAGTTAAATATAATAAAAATCCCACCTATCTGATTCCTGAACGAAAAATTAGGGTTTCCCCCTACGAATCCTTTTTGTGAGTGAAAAACACCCTACATGGGGTTTAACTGAACGAGAAATGGGTTTCCCTCTGACGACATCTCTTGTAAAGGAAAAAAACATGGCATGGTATTCTACTGATCTTGGAAGGGGTTTCTCCCTACCGAAACTTGAGACATGGCAAAAGGATTACTCCTAAACCCATCGTATAATGTGAATGGGGTCGAGGTGTATAACATGCTAATGTATTACAATATGCTACCGATAGAAGTGCCACAATCCCCAAGTGGGTTAGGGCTAGAAGATGAGAATGTCGTGCTTTCGATAGAAGAGAATGACATAGGTGTATGAGCTCCACACCAAGGAAAAACTTGGTAGGGAATTGAGGAATTCCCTAAACCAACATTAGGGACTTGGGATGTCGACTGAGAGCCAGTCAACACGTTTAGTATGTTTATCAATGACATATCAAACAAAAAAGCATTGGTTATTAAGGGTAATGACATGGACACACTAGAAGGATGGGTTGAGCCAACAATCAACGGAGTACAATTGTTGATATATGTGGCAATGGTGGATTGAATCAGACCAATTGTTTGATTCAACATGTTAGGGGGAAATATACCACTGGTAATTATTTCCAAAGTTTGAGTCACAATGATTCCCGACCCAAACACTTCTAAAGTGCCTTCCATCGTGGCCCAATGAAGAGGGATACTGTTAGTGAATATCGACCCGGGAGGCGGAACTTACATGACAATTGGAGCGTAAGGCCTAGTTAACGAAGAATTGGCAGGTGGAGTGAATTCTCCGATCCCAATATCATATACTATTACAACCTCCGGCTCAGAAATGTTATTCTCTGTTGGTTCCATATGAACGGTCTTGACTAGACTTGTCGGTACAAAGGTGTCAGATTGTTCAACTTGATGCCTCAAAGGAGGCAGTGGAGGATTCAAACCTTATTTAGCAGGTGGAAGACCTTGAATTCTCCTTGACCGATGAGGTGGTTGGTCAACCACTTTGAGTTTTCAAATCTGGGTGACTACGTACATGCATTCCTAAGAAAATCTATGATCGCTAAGCACACCACTAGAAAAATCCTGAATGGAAACAACATACACAAATGACCTTGCTAATATCTCGACTTAGGTGGATTAGGTATTGAGATTTCAATAGTAACTAGTTAAGGTAAGTACTTTTTCGACGAAGGCACAGGTTGATTAAGTCTTGTGGACCAATAGACAAAGGAGTGAGAAGAAGTTATCCCAACCTCCATTGACCAAAATTATCCGATGTAAGTACCCACTCTTCGTGGGGCACCCTCCAACTGTACTGAAAAGTGTGATATGAAATCTTCCCCAGGTACCATGGGAAATCCCCCACAATCACCTCTAATATCCATAGGAAAAGAAACCAAGGTACCCAACTCCCAGTCAAAATTCGGTGGGTACAGTCGACAACTAGGATCGAATGTATGGGCATGGTAACTAATCTCAAAACTCTTCTAGAGGACTGTCTACAAAAGAACCAGTGTCACTTCAGAAAATCTCAAACTAGGTGAGAAACTTCCAGAGGACTTACACTGAGAGGGTCAATATCCCTTCAGGAAAACCTCGACCAAGTTTGAATTTTGCAGAGGACTGACGTCGAATGAGTCAGTTTCACTTCAGGAAAATCCCCCAAGATACGATCTCTCCACTACATTTTGTTAAGCTTCGAAGGGGTTATCTCCTTGACTCTCCTTCATGCGACCTCATGTTTAACTCTTGTGTTAGAGAAGATTTCCAGCTATACTTATACGATAGTTGGATTTGAACTCTCCCTAGCTCAGACTCCTATGTTTGTTTTATGGCCTTGGAGAAATTAAATCTCTAACCTAAACCAAGGCCCTGGCTTACAACTAGTCTATTCACCCTACGAAATGAAAATTTCTAATAAATTTTAGTTAGCGTTCATTTTATGGGGATTTACTCAAAGAGGTACAAATGAAACTAGATGGTGTTTTGACAAACACAACAGAAAAACACTTAATAACACAAATGCATGATGCAATTGATTCACTGAAAAATGACTGTAACAACGCTTCAAATAAAATGAAAACAAACTCTTTCTTTTATATTTTTTCAAAAATGAAAACATTGCACTTTTGATTGTATGCAAGATCTTAAACCATTTTGCAATGCATATCTAATATGATTTTTGAAAGGAAATGCATAACATAATGAGAAAGAACTTTGCAAGACTGGATTTCTTTTCTTTTACAAACGCTACCGAAACACATTTTTTTTTAAAGCACAAGAGTAAATTAACGAAGCAAAAATTCTTATAATGAACTTTTCTTTTCAAAAATGGAAACACAAAACGCAAGGGAAGAAGTTTAAAAAGCATACACTCTTATACTTTAATTTTGAATCAAACAAGAAAACAAGAAAGGTATAGGGGGAGAAAGATTACATAATGAACGACTAAGAACCTGATGAACCACTGTACTAATAGTAAACATAGTGTAAGAAACACCCTAGTAATCTTTCTGAAACCCTAAACCATAACAAAAGAAAAACAACTTGGAACAAACACAAAAGTTGACCAAAATCTTTAAGTTTTCCTTGTAATCTTGGAAATAAAGAAACAAATTTCTGGAACCAAACAACACTCCTATAGACTCACAAAAGACCCACGAAGATATCAGAGCATAACCACATCAACTTCCAATAGGATGGGAAGGGAAAACCCCTTCTTTAGAACATGTATGTGACTGTGTAGAACAAGAGATGCATATGTACGTGACCTCTGTGAAGGAAACCCACACACACCCTTTAAAACCCCTCAAAAAGAGAGAAAAAGGCACTGGAAGGCTTAGGTAAGATTTTATAGACTTAGAGAGTGATGAAAATAGGCTTAAACCACACAAAAAATTTTCAACAGAAATGCACAAAGACAAGCACCCTTAATGATCCAAAAAGGGAGAATCCCTAGTATGGTCGCCAATTACTTTACGAGAAATTACTCCCTTTGGTCTTTGGTCCACAACCACAACAAATCAAAACCCAATGAAACTTATCTCAAACTCTAATTAAACAATCAATTAGGAATAACTACCTATGATAACTAACTTTCATGAAAAGGGAAAAAAAGTGCACTTGGAATCTTACGTTTGGGGTAGATCCCACTCGACATATTTCGCTATGGAATTCTTCTCAACAACCCTCTAAAAGTCCCAGAGATAAAGAAAGATGCAACTGCAAAAATGTAGTTATCCGCTAACCAACTAATTGCAAACAATTTATATTCAATGTTAGATTCAAAATAACATACATATAATATCATCAAAATCATAAAATAACACAAAGAATTGGATAAGAATGAGAGTTCTTTTATTGATGACATAAAATAACACAAAGAATGCGGTGCCATCCTGGAACTAGGATCCTAGTTCCTCCACCCAAGGTTGAAAATTTATAGGAGTGCCTCCAACACTGTGCACTCTAGTAGGTCCAAGGAAGACAAAGGGATTCTCCCTGACAAGATAAGGCGAATGCAAATTCTTTTAACAAGGGTTTCCGGGTAGAGGGTACAATCTCAAAAACTAGGGAAACATGGCACTTGCAGGATAATATTCAAAAGGCCAACATAATGGTGCATTTCTTAGCCATGTTTTTCCTCCACCCCAAGGCTCTCTTTTATACTCCATTTGATGGTTGGTGTTGTTATGTATGAGATTTAGGAAGTTAAGGAACACAAAATACCATAAACTCCGCCCAAAATGTCGATATTATATATTTTTTGATCCAAAATTAACATGTACGTGGGTTGCTAACAGGGAAGACGCATATGTCATGAGTTTCTTTAGGGAAAATTGTGTACACTTTGATAAATGGGGTTTTTAAATAAGATTTTGAGGAGGAAAAAGTGGATTTAAGTCCTACAAGCAGGGAAAGGTATGTAACATAGGCCAATGAGTCATCATATGCATGTATAGTAGCAAATGACACTATAACAACACTGCCCTAACAAAACTTTGAACTTCAGTGACCTTTGTAGGAAATGGCCATTTCATGATGGCCTCTATCTTTGCGAGATCTATCTTGAGCTCCCCTCCATAGATCACATACCCCAAATACTGCTGAGAAAATTCACATTTCATGAGATTGGCCAGTAGTTAGTGCTTCTTGAGTGTCTCTAACATCTGCATAAGATGTGAGATGTGCTCCTCCCAAGTAGCATTATAAACCAACATATCATCCAAATAAACAATAACAAATGAATCTAGATAAGGGCGTAAAACATCATTCATTAGTCTCATAAATGTAGCTGGTGTGTTGAATAAAACAAATGGCATAACCAACCACTCATATAAACCTTGTATTTTCTTGAAGTTTGTCTTCCCGACATATTCTTCTTTGAATCATACCCTGTGATATCCTTATTTCAAATCCATCTTAGTGAAGTACTTGACATATTGTAGCTGGTCCAATAGATCATCAATCCTTGGAAGAGGGTATCGATTCTTCAGTGTAATCTTGTTCAATTTCCTTTAATCAATACACATTATCTGAGCCCCATCCTTCTTGGGTACAATTACGATGGGTGACCCACAAGGTGAGGTACTTAGTCGAATCACACCCCATTCCAACAATTCCTTCAACTGCTTCTTCACTTCATTCGCTTCTAGAAAAAAATGTGTATATAACCCAATATTCGATAATGGAGAGTTTGGAAATAACTATATTTCATGTTCCACATCCCTCTTGGGTGCTATCCCTTTAGGATCCTTGAAAAATCCTCTGTATTCCTATAGAAAATCCTCCAACTGATGTTTATTTTCTTTAGTACACCCCTCCAGGGATTCCTTCACTCTCATTGACTCATCATTAGACTGATTTTCCGTTAAGAAAAGAAAAACATATTTCTTACTAGAACTAATCAACTTCTTGGCTTGATTGACACTTACCTGTGAGATCTTTGACTTTCTTTTATGTGTATTAATCATGTAGGACTTCCCATCCTTGATCAGTCGGTACTAGGTTGCTCTTCGCATGAAGATTGAATTCCTCATATACATGTAGGTTATTCCAAACACTACCCCACATATATCATGGGGTACTACATTGAATTCCACTCCATCAATAAAATCAACACTTATAGAAAATTTAATCTTACACTATTTTGTTACCTTTATCCCTGCATCCTTGTTTACCGGACCCAATGAATATGGGATAGGATGATCACAAACCTCCAATCCAATATTGCTAACTAGATCCACTGCTATGAGATTAGCCTATGAAATAGAGTCAAACATGGCATCTATCTTGGTATTCTTGACCTGAATATTGATGTGGAAGATCTTGGTCATCTCCTTCTCTTCCTGGTGATGAAGGCTACTCAGATTCACCTCCTTCTGCACATATTTGTAGACAATATTTTCATCCACATCCAAGCTACTTTCAACCCAATTTCTTGAATATGTGGCTAAAAGGTTCTTTTTCTTTCCATCCTTCTTGTGGTTCTTCGGGTTCATCTCTGGATGTAATTTCCAACGTTTTTCATTAGTGTGGCAATCAATGTTGCAATGATTTCAATGGTTAGTGGGATATTTGCACTGATGTGTAGTTGTTGTTGTCTTCTTATATTTCCCCCCTTTCCACTTCTTCCCCTCCTTGGAATCTTCCTCATCCTCTTTTTGCTTTGAACCACTTGGATACGCCTTCTTTTGGCCTATGTTTTCTAAGTACTATGCTTGTTCACATGCCTCATTCACTTCCCTTGGCTTCAAGAGAATCACCTACTTTTGTAGATGACTGTGTAAACCCCCCAGATACTTGAGGAGTAGATCTGGCTTCTTGGGAGAGATAACCAACATGATGGCCATATTTCTGAACTCAATGGTGTACTCCTATACACTCTACCCCTGCCTCTACCTGAAGTAGTGCCACTAGATCCATTGGTCCTCTACATACCCGATAAGGTAGAATTGGGACTTGATGATGGTTTTAAATTCCTCCCACCTAGTCACTGGTGAATCACCCTCCAACCTATGTGTTTATGTATGTCTTTCCCACTAGGTTAAATCATGTCCCTCTAACTTCAATCTATCAAATGAAATCTTTTGCTCTTCATCTATATGGTGAACGCTAAAATAAAATTCTAGTTGTTGCAACCAATGATTCAGTTTTAATGCGTCGATCTCACCTTAGTATGGATTTATGTCCACTTTCACTTCCATATTGAATAGGGAATGTGAAGGGTTCATAGAACTCAAAATCAACTTCTCTTTCTCAGATTCTTTCTGCGACTCCTTTCTTGAGTCTTCCCGATCTCCCGACTTCCCCTCTGATTTGATTTTTGAGTTAAAGCCTCCATCATATACAAAGAGTCTGAGATTTATTTCTATATCCACCATGAGGAGGTTCATATTTTAAATGATTTCAATGACTTGCACTTCCAACCTCTCAAATCTCTCTTCTAATGGATCTCAAAGTTTATTATGAACATAATCATCCCCCATGACTAGGGTTTCTACGAATTCTCTTTAAGTTGATTCTTGGATATTACAACTTTCCACAAATACCTAAAAGAAAAACCTGCTCTGATACCAATATGATCTGTATTTTTTTTTTGGATATTCCACCGGAACAGTTCGTCACAATAGATCTAATAAATAAAACTGAAATCTACCTATGAAGGCTAAAATCCTTTAGATTTCAAGAATATTTAGTTACTGATTTTCTGCTTATGCATGAAATAGATAAAATGCGAAAAATAGAGAAAAATAAAATACAATCACACACCATTCACAAAATGACACAAAGATTTTCTCCGGGAAACCCTTATGGGAGAAAACCCAGCTAGAAGCTGAGGCTACTCTGCTCTCTTTTCCATGGTATGGAAATAATGCAAGTACAAAGGAGAAGGAACTCACTATGGAGTTACCTGAGACCTATGGCCTATATGCTACTATAGAACATTAACCCCCTCTTTTATTCTCTCTAATTACCCACTTCCAATTGTTCTTCTCTTCTATGGAACAAAATACAATAACATAGAAATGGAACCCCTTCTCCTCCTAGTGCCACAATATTTAACATAGCCTGATATCCATCTAGGGGCAAGTTTTTGACTTCCTCAACCCTCAATTGTGATAGGGTTGTAGAATTTCTAGAATCTTCTTGAAATTATTCACGTGGCTATCCCCATATGCATGAGTAATGGGGGTTGACGTGGCATCCTCTCATACCATGGTTTTCAACACGATAGGTCAACTTGCGGGAGGCATAACTTTTGCATACGAACTCCAATTGATGCACAGTCTAAACCTTTGGAAAGGTCTTGGAGTGTAGAACATTGTTAAGGGGGTGAACATAATTTTTGGACACAAGAACCCAAATAAATTCCATTTAATGCCTCAAAATGGATATGAAAGGTTCTAGACCCCAATTTTCCAAACTGGGGCCTGCCACTAAAATGAACTTGATAGTTGATTCCTCTAATTTTTCCATTCTGAAAGCATTGAGATATATGAAAAATAATATAATGATCTAATATGGATCACATACTTCACAAATATACTCTTCAATCAATGTTAACTTGTTTGCAAGTGACGTAAGCTAAAGTTATAATTCTTCAAGCACAATCTTAATTACTGAATGATGAGTTGATAGATGTCAAAATTCAACAACCCGTGAAGTGTTAATAACTAGTTTTTTTTCAAAAAACTCTCTATGATAATGATTTTGATCAATAGTCAGTGAAGGAGAAACTTAGCAAGAAAACTACAGATGTAGATGAGCATGAAGTTGTCCAAGTTCAACATGACCAAGTTCATCTTTCTCTTTCGAAGCCAATCATCGGACCTTGGGTAGAAATTAGAAAAAATAAGCATATAACATGTATTATATATGATAAGGAAGTAACTTTTCATATTCCTGATTATTCCAAACCAATCTAGTTTCAAAGGGTTGGATTCCTTCAAAAATATTCCCTTGTTCTAGTTAAGCATCATAATACAAAATGACAACATTGCAATTGAGTTGGTCACATGGAGGATCAATGCTCTGATCTCCATCATTGTCCACATTGTGACAAGAAGAATCATCCATCCTACAAATGTTCCAAGAGAACCAAACTTGCAAGATTAAATATTTACTGTGAGTGTATTGATCCTTGACAGTGGTCATCTACAACGAAGCAATTATTACAGTCTTACTGAAGAATTCAAACTCGAGTAAAGAATCATCTTGCAGTTGAACACAAATCTAATGAACCTTAAAGGGGGGGAGTTCAAAAATCAATTGAAGATGGTTCATGAACCACTTTTGGTCTCTCCATTTATCTTGAAAAGGGGGGAATTGATCATGGAATTGAAGATGGTTTTCAAACTAAAATTTTCGACAACAAATATGCCATATGGGAAATTATAGTGTGTAGATAGAAAATTTTGAAAAAAATATGGTTCAATGACTTGCAATTGAATCATACACATCATACAATATTGTTATGCTTATTTTGAGAGAAATGATGTGGACATTTTTTTTCACCTATATGCTCATTCGACCTAGTAGAGGACAAATGGATCCTTCTTCATTATAGCTTGAGATTTGATTGTTTTGTCAGACATTTTTTAGGGATGTGTCGAACTTGCAACTGATTCGCTTCTCTTGGTTTGCTCTCATCATATTGGATTTCACATTAGTGAACAAATTACATGCATTCTAGCTCATGATTACACAAGGATATTTTCCATAGTTTTTCAACATATAGATTTGGTGGTTTTTCAAGCAGTTTTTCATTGAGGCTCAACTGAGGAGTTTCAACATGAAGACTTGGAGATGATACCGATTTATGCTGCATTGTTGGTATTATTGTTCATAATTATGATTGAGGGGGGTATTGTTAGTCTATTATATACACTCATGAAGTACTAGTATACCACTGTTATACAAATTTATGTCCTATGGTTTTTGGGTCAGAACCACAACATATCAGAACTGAAGGAAAATTCTCTCAAACTCTAATTCGATAGTTAATTAAAAATAACTACATACAATGACTAAATTTTGGAAGATATGAAGGAGAGCATACCGTGAATCCTACATTTGAAGTAGATCCCAATTAATGTCTTTCTCTCTAGGACTCCTTCAAGACAATCTTTAGAAAATCCTACAAACAAAGAAGTATTCAACTGCAAATAGGTAGTTACCTGCTAACTAACTAAATATAACTAGTTCAATTTAGAAGTTAGATTCACAACAAGATAGATATAATATTATATAAAACACAAATCAACACAAATATGGATGAGAATGAGATATCCTTTATTGATATCAAAAAATAGGGTTTGGTTACAACCTATAACCGCTTCGACATGGTCCCAGAACTAGGCTCTGAGTTTCTCCACCAAAGGATGAAGATGTATAGGAGTGCCTCCAACATTTTGCACTCTAACATGTCCAAGGAAGACAATGGTGTTCTTCCTGAAAATATAAGGAGAATAAAAATTCTGGAAACGAGGGTTTCTAGGCAGAGGGGACAATATTAGACACTAGGGAAACATGGCACTTGCACGACAATCTTCAAGATGCCAGCATAATGGTGCATTTCTTGGATCCTCCCTTCCTCCACCCCAAGGCTCTATTTTATACTCAATTTTGATGGTTGGAGTCATTATGTACAAGATTTAGGAAGTTAGGGAAAAAAAACACACGTAAACTCTACCCAAAATGTCAGGATTATATTTTTTTGAGCCAAAATTAACATGTACACGAGTTTCTAACAAGGAACTCGCATATGTATGTGAGTTTCTTTATGGAAATTTTTTTACACTTTGATAAGGGGTTTTTAAATAATTTTTTGGGGAGGAAAAAGGGAATTTAAGTACTTCAAGCAGGGAAATGGATGTAACATAGGACAATGAGTCATCATATGCATGTGTAGTGGAAAATGATGCTATAATAGATGCCCCCTAATGTGTGAGGTTAGCAGGGAGACTGATGTCCGAAATACATTACAGAAGTCATGAGATAGTGGAGGGGCCATTAGGAAGGAGTAGTTGAAGAATGGTCCCGAAACCATACCTCAAGTCAGGCATTCCCATGCTTGAGTGTGATGTAAGAATTTCCACCAAAGCAAGTACACTACGGATCCATGAATGATAAAAATATAATTGATGTCCATGGCCATGAAAACTACACACAGTGGATCCATGCAAATGTAGATCATAGTCATAAATAGATACACAGTGTAGCCATGTCTTAGAATCAAATAAGAGGATATTTGGAGCTAGGGAAGTAAACAAACTAATCCTCTACAAGTCCCAATTTCAGTGAGGGTGGTACAATCAATATAAGTCAGGTAGGAGCACAAAATAGGTGATGCTCGTACTTCACCTGAAGTCTTCAATCCGATGACCATGGGACGATTATGCACTATGTGAATAAATGAGTTGAAGTCGAACATAGTGAGACATAATTTGATTACCACTCATTGATGTATACTATTAACAAATTTGAGACAACCCACCAATGATGATAATGGGTGTGAAGGTACCTAGTACAATCTAGCAAGTGTGAATAGAGCATTTGATGTTGAACACATGATATAATATATTGATCATGAGACATTGATGTATTCCCACTGACAATAGCAAGGGAACCTTCCGCTGATGACTGCAAGCCCAAACGTACTAATAAAAACTCTAAATCCCTATCCCAGAGATCCAATGGAAGGAAGGAATTAAGGAATCCTCCATCATCCAACACGAGGAGTAGCAGAAGGCCAAAGATTTGGAAGAAATCAGATGAAAAGATTGTAAGGAACACACCAATGTATGACTCTGACATGCACTAGATGGAGTAACACATGACAAAGACTCTTTGAATAGTAGCCAATGACGAAGACTACTGAAAAATATGAGGAATCTACAAATAGGGTCAAATGAAATCCAAGGTACCTCATGAATCCCTATGTGTGATGATTGTTGTTGACATCAAACACAAGGGAAATCACTTAGTCAATGACCAATGACAGTTTGTCATTTACTGAGCACAAGGTCACCTATCTATAATAGAAATAGGCCCAGGGTGAAACTCTAGATCATACTCTTAGAGCAATGAGTCATAGTCTATAATAGAAGACCCTCCAACAAGAAGTCAATGAGGACCTTCTATACTGGCATGTGTGAAATAGAAAAATATTTGTGAAACTGATAAATATTTGATTGACACGGGAAGGTTGACTTGGAAAGACAAGGTTTCTATAGAACGGACGATAGAGGTTGGCTTCCCTTGAACAAAGAAATGAAAAAAAATGTGACTTAGGTAGCATGGATTATAATCCGGGATACATCTATGACATAGGAGGTGTCAAAAAATGATCCATATGAGTGGAAGAATAACCAACTAGAGGAGATTCATCTCAATAACAAGGAAGGGTCTCCAAAATGCCATATAGGTACTAACTAGTACACCTATGAAGAGTTAACCTCTACCATCCATAAATGACACCTTTAAGGCAACTTGAAGGTATAATGACATGAACAAATTGGGTTGAACCTATGGTAGATATGTGATCGATACAAATAAATGCATTGTGCAAGCAAAAATGGAACCTACGCTATATGTCAGTAAAAACACAATACCTGCTGAAGAGTCCAAAAAATGATGACATATGTAGAATAATATGTTATAGGGAGTCCAGTAGGAAATGGACAGAAAAATATTGAGAATAAGATATGCAACTTCAATGCAAAGTCACAGTGGGTCTAAACAAGGCTCCTGAGCCTATGAAAGTATTTAAGCATGGGTGCCAAATCTTGAAAAAGCTTCTAACTAGGGAACCCATGAAGGATAGGCTCTACCACATGAATTGCAACACTTATAAACACCAAATAAGGTTATGTGTTGCAACTCAATGGGGTTGATCCTAAGGTAAAATGAAACAAGAAACAAATAATACAATAATGCATGAAGGGGAAAGTATAACCTATATGCCAGTTTCAATATCATTACCTGTTAGAACATATCGACATGGAAGAAAAGGTACTAAAGAAAAATGTCTTCATAGTCTTGTGTATAAGAACAAAAAACACTCACACAAAAGTTAATAAGAACAATATAGAAACCTCTGATAAAAACAAGTATTATGGGATACAAAACTTGAAAACAAGAAACCCTAAAAGTACAAAATGTACAGAGAAATGCACAACCTTACAGATTATGCATCGTAGTGCTCCCGGTAGAGCCCATTGATAGGTCAATCCAAGGGTTTCTTTGGTAACAAACCTTTAAAATTTCCCATTCAGGAAGAGGTCGAAAATCCATAAGCATAGATTCAAGGATGGCCTCATTTGAAGGAAATTCAACATCCATGAAACTAGGACTTGAAGACTCACCAATACCAGGGCTCGAGGTATCACAAATGATAATATTTGACTCAAGAGGAAAAAATAGATTACTCGGGACAATATGTGGAAGCAAGATCTCCCATCCCCCTATTGGATAAAACATCTGATCAATTTCCAAGACCTTGTCTCGAGAAGGTGAACATAATTGTAAATATCCCATCTCAAGAGCAATTGAACACTGAGGATAAGATGCCACATAATTCACCCATGGCGGGTAAGAGTCTACTCGAACACTAGGAACACACAAAGGGGGAACCTGAGATGAAATTGAACTAGGATGCCGATTATCAGATGAAATATGATCAATAATGAAAATGCTTCCATTGTGAGGGAAATGCATCACACGAAAGAGCGTACACACCACAACCTTCATAGCATAAACATAATCACACCCTAGAATCATTTAAAGTCTAAAGGGTCTGGAACCACTAAAATATCAACTAGGACAATATTTCCACCTAACGTGATAGACAACTGAGGAAGAATCCCCAAACATTCACTAGTTATTTTGTCGAAAGCCAACAACTCACTGGTAGTTGACACAATCTTGGGAGAACCTAAATCTTTCAAAGTCAAGGAGGATAAAATAATTACAAAGGATCCTTCATCTACAATGCATTGATGAATGCCTTTCAACATAGATTCAACTAGAATCATTATTTTGAAAGGTGCAAAAGAAGGAAGGCAAGGATCCACAAGATCATTCCAATCAAAGGAAACCATCATAATACTTGGAGGGAGATTACTCGAAGAGAGTGGAATTCCCCCTTTTTCAGAAGGTACTGAACTGGAAATTCTAAAGACATAGTCGAAAGATGCATCAATCCCTGAAACAAGAGTGATATTGACCAAATATTACATCAACTCGACCACTTTGGAAGACTAGTAACTCTCTAAGAGAAGAGTGGGACCGGTCAAAGATTTCATCGACACAATCACTTCATCAACCCATGAATGAATATATTGTTGGGAAACCAAAGATGAGCATAACTAGAAGAGCCTTTAGACAAGGACCATGCTCTTCGTACCACAACAATAGCAGGGGACACATGATTAAGGTGATATCCTTTGAAAATATTACAAGGGAACTTGTGCTTACGTATTATATGTCTAGGATTCTCAACTATATCAATGCTCCCATCATGACTTTCAGTGACTAGGTGCTGATCTCCAACATGACTTGTAGAGGTTGGTGACATTTGTCCAGAATGAATAGCAGTGACAAGACTTGTGCTTCCTACATGACTAGCAATGACAAGACTTGTGCTTTCAACATGACTTGCAATGGTTGATTTCTTACCCCAACATGACTCACATAGGCTATTGACATGTATCCAACACGGCTAGCAGAGGTTGGTGAATGGATGCCAATATGAATTGTAGTGACTGGACTTGTGTCCCCAACATGAATTGCAACGACTGGTTTCTTGTCTTCAACATGAATTGTAGAGGTTGTTGACAAGTCTCTAATGTGACTAGCAAAGATTGGTGACTTGATGCCAGTATGACTTGTAGTGACTGGAATTTTTCTCCTAGCATGACTTGCAGAGGTTGGTTGCTGGTCTCAAACATGACTCACAGAGGTTGGTGACTTTTTCTTCTTACTCTTCCTCTTCCTTTTAGAATTTTGGTTACTAGTAGCCAGACTTTCACCAAAAGAGGGAGAAGGATAAGGAGTAGAATTTGTGGATGCAAAAGATAACATATCAAAATCCAGTCAATGCCCATGACATAAGGTGATTATTTGAGAAGCATAAATATAATTCAGGACATTCATAGTGGTCCATAACCAAATTGGTAGTTCTACATTCACCCCATGAATGTTCAAAGTAGCCATCAAAGGGGCACCAATGTTTCCAAAGAACTAAAAAGCACAAGAATTCTCTTGGGAAGGGGTCCCTTGGTTGGTATCCTTAAGAACTTTGGACATGACTTTCATATGCACAGGTTCATCCCTTGAGGGATTTATCATGTCCATAAGAGTCTCACACATTGACTTTGGTGAACCAATGGTATAAAAACCCATGCCTTCTAGGAGGCGACTCCACGCTTTCAAGAGAAAGACCAAAGGTCCTTCTCGACCAACGGAGCTATTCGTTGACCACGTTGAATCAGCAATCCAAAAGAGGTGATGATGACACAACATAAGGCCAACTATACAAAGCAACACTTCACTAAAAATTTCCAAGAGAAACAACGCAAGAAAAACACTTATCTAAGTCTTGAGTCCAAAGCAATGAAAAAGTGGAAAGGAACCTTCTGGATGAAGGGACATGTTGATTAGTCCCATGGACCAACAAATGAAGGAGTGAGAAGAAGTTATACTGACCTCCATTGACTAGCCTTATCCGATGCAAGCACCCACGCTTCACGGGGAACCCTCTAGAAGTAATGAAAAGCATGATACAAAATCTACCCTAGGTACCACGGGAAACCCCCATAGTCACCTCTAATATCCCTAGGAAAATAAAATAAGGTCATCAACTCACAGTCAATGTCTGGGGGGTACAGTTGATAGTCAGGATCAAATGTATGGGTAGGGTAACTGAACTCTAAGTCTCAAAGGAACCACCTCTCATGGAGGTAATGACATTGAAGAAACCCCCAATTTATGATCTCTCTACTATGCTCAGTTAAGCTTTGGGGGGGTTATCTCCTCAGCTCTCCTTCAAGTGACCTCATGTTTGACTCGTGTGTTAGAGGAGCTTCCTAGATATAATTATATGACAATTGGGTTTGATTTCTCCCTAGCTCAAAATCCTATGTTTGTTTATTGGTCTTGGAGAGTTATCTCTCCAATCCTAATCCAAGGATGTAACCCTAAACTTAATTTTTAGTTAGCGTTCATTTTAGCAGTTGTTCTTACTAAAAGGGTACGTAAGTGAAACTGATGTTGTTTGAGACTCTTGAAAAAATGAAACTTATTAAAACACTAGAAAAAAAAAATTACCCTAATTATTCATTGAAAAAGAGTTTCAAAATAGAAAAATGTATGAACAATCCTTCAAACCTTGAAATGCAAATTTTTCCTTTTTTGATGCAAAATGCACAATGCAACTTTTAAGAGAGATAAGAGAAGCAAACAAAATGATTTTCTTTCTTATTTTTCTTTTGAAATGATTTCAATATGAGAATAAAGAAAAATCCTATGCTAATATTGTTTTCTTTTTCAAATAACAATGCAAAAACAATGCAAAGAAAGAAAGAGACCTAACTAGCAAAACACTACGTTTTTTTTTCATTTTCTTCTTCTTTCCACCAAAGAAAAAACTAACAAAAGATGCTAAAAGAAAGAAATTTTTGTCCTTTTATGTTTGAAAAATCCAAGGAACACACAAAGGAAAAGTATTGAACTCAAATACAAACTCAAGTTTCAAAAATGACCGCAACAACGACCAAAAAATTGAGATCTTGAGAACAAGACTAGTCTTATAGTCATGCAATCCAAGGGATAAAAGGGAGACAAATATGGTTAAACAAATCTGTTTTCCAATCAAATTTAAGGCCTTTCCAACCTCTTATAGGCCACAAAAATTTTTGGTACCAAACACCCTAAAAAAGACCCTCAAACTAGCTGAAACATGGCTTCAAAAAGGCTGAATAATAATAAAAAGTTACTTTTTGGGATGTGTACGCGACTATCTCCACTACAGGGCACATATTTAATATTATGTACGTGAATTTGTTCAAATCAATTCACATATGTACATGAATGTACTCAAGTAAACCCACGTATGCCCAATAAAAACCCGTAAAACCCAAGGGGGGAGGGAAGGAAGATTCATAAAAGATCAAGGAAATCAAGAGAATTCCGAACCAAGGTCCAAACCATTGAAAAATATAAAACAAAAAATGTAAAAAAAAAAACACCCCTAATGGCCCAGAAATGGAGTATCCCCAGTATGGTCGCCAATTCTGTGATGAAAATTTATGTCCTATGGTTTTTGGGCCAGAAGCACAACAAATCAGAACCCAAGGAAACTTCTCTTAGACTATAATTAGATAGTTAATTAAAAATGAATACTTACAGTGACTAACTTTTGGAAGATATGAAAGAGAGGATACTGAGAATACTACGTTTGAAGCAGATCCCATTTAAGGTCTTTTTCTCCAACACAATCTTCTGAAAAATCTTGCAAAGAAAGAATTATGAACTGCAAATACGTAGTTACCTGCTAACTAACTAAATATAACTATTTCAATTTAGAAGTTATATTCAAAACAAGATACATATACTATTATAAAAAACATGAATCAACACAAAATGTGGATGAGAATGAGAGATACTGTATTGATATCAACAAAAAGGGGTTGGTTACAACTTGTAACTATTGCGACATGGTCCTGGAACTAGGCTCCAAGTTCCTCCACCCAAGGTTGAAGATATATAGGAGTGCCTCCAACACTCTACACTCTAATAGGTCCAAGGAAGACAAAGGTGTTCATTTTGAAAAGATAAGGAGAATGCAAATTCTGGAAATAAGGGTTTCCAAATAGAGGGGGCAATCTCAAACACTAGGGAAACATGGCACTTGCAGAACAATCTTCAAAATGACAACATAATGGTGCATTTCTTGTCTCCCCCCTTCCTCCACCCCAAGGCTCTCTTTTATACTCCATTTTGATGGTTGGAGTCATTATGTACGAGATTTAGGAATTTAGGGAATGAAAAAACCCGTAAACTCCTCCCAAAATGTCGGGATTATATTTTTTTGAGCCAAAATTAACATTTACACGAGTTTCTTACAAGGAATCATCTTATGTACACGAGTTTCTTTATGGAAAGTCACGTACACTTTGATAAATGGGGTTTTAAAATAATTTTTTGAGGAGGAAAGGGGGATTTAAGTCCTGCACGCAAGGAAATGGATCTAACATATGTCAATGGGTCATCATATGCACGTGTAGTGAAAAATGATGCTATAACAACCACCTTTGTATTTCACATTCTGCGATATAGTTTTTATCCTAAGTGTGTTTCTTGATTCCTATTTTGCCTCCTCCTGCCTTATCTACCGATGAGGTGTCGATGTGAGAGAAATTGAGGTGGTTTAATTTATGTATTATATATTATATCATTGAAATGAATAAAATGAATGAGATTATGGCTTGAGGCCTTTTCTGCCAAAATTTTTGTCTCTCATCTTTCTTGTGCTCTATATTTTATCAACGTTGGTGAAGAAGTTTCTCTACTTTGACAACCTCGTAGAGTTGTGTGTTTTGTTGGTAAGTTCCCTTCATGTTGGTTCATGATATAATCATGGCCCACTGCCAAATCTACCCACCTTTTTCTTTTCCTTCCTTGTCCTTTACTATTCTTATCGTATTGTCCTTATTTGCATGTTCTGTCTGCTTGCTTTTCTCTGCCCTGCCTTTGTAAACCCTACCTGCACCCTTCCTTTGAGCTGTTGTCAACCGCTCTTAGTGTGAAGCACTAGTGGTGAAACACTAAAAGTGTGGCTTATTCGGCCCTATACAGTGTTCCATACCGTACCGTACTAGATTCATACTGTATTGTGCTAGGTTCATACCGTCATGAACCTCGCCCCTTTCTTGGGGTATGGGGGAACTATATTGGGTATCAATTGTAGCATGCTTAATGTAGTCAAGGATGATTTTTGTATGGGCCAAGTGCTTTGTTACCTCAGAGGTGGGAAACATGGTTAAAGCAATTCCACATTAAATACATGGTGTAAACTAAGGAAAGGTGAAATACTCAATTCAGAAGCATTGTCACCCACAACCTTGGTGATGATGCAAGGCCCATATAGGAGTGGTTTAAACATATTGTGGGGTCCCATGAGTTTATATTCATGCAAGTAAAACCATACCTATAAACAACCTGGAACATATGCAGAACACGATGTTTATCATGTCATTTCTTGTACTTAGCACTAACTACTTGCAAAATATCATAAACTTGTGTTGTTGTATGTGTTGGATTCATTCAAAAAATTTGGATACTTTATGTTCCTCCACTTGAACATGGGAGATGCATATTCCTCTGTATATGCAATAGACAGAGCTACATCGATTGGGGTCGATGGTTGGAATCCCAGTCATACTTGAAATTGATTATGACAAATAGAATTACGAAGGGATCTATTGTAGCCAGGTTGAACATAAGCAAGGATTTCATCCCATGTATGTGAATTCTTGGAGTTGTGCTTTGTGAGGATAAATACAATCATCCTATTGACTACCTTTGTCTTTCGATTGGTCTAGGGATGGAAGGTGATGATCCCCAAAATTAGCCTATTATGCTAATATTTTATGGCCATTCACCCCCTAAAAACTTTGAATAATTCCACCATTAAGCTCAATAACTATTTAACTAACCAATTTTGTAGCCATTGATGGTTTATTGATT
Source organism: Picea engelmannii (assembly GCA_009831015.1). Lineage (NCBI taxonomy): Eukaryota > Viridiplantae > Streptophyta > Pinopsida > Pinales > Pinaceae > Picea > Picea engelmannii. The sequence goes on along the minus strand of ML776652.1, from coordinate 744,702 downwards.
AATTACTTGCAAATAGTTATTTGGACAACATTTTATAAGTTTTTTTGTTGAAATGTCGAAGTTTTCATGTATGTTGTTGAATGTGTGTTAGTAATAGGTATGCTAATAATTTATGAACGATATTTTTACTTGATATGGAGTGCATATTTGTTGTAGAATGATAATTTACTTATTTCATCGGCGTAAAAGGTTTTTCACCAACACTCATGTACATTTTCCAAGCTATATGCCAAAAAAGGTGTATAGGTTGTAGATTCCTTTCAAATCCACAACTCATCATATACTCATAAAATGTAACACACCCAACAATATCCATACACTAATGAGGCTATAGGGTACTTCAGAAACCATCCAAATTAATCTAATACCATGTTGTAGCATACCCATTTCTACAATTTATGGCCAAATATCAATAAGTATCCGAATAACATTAACCATTCAACCATTTTAAAACATAAACCACATTTCTCCTCATACATAGAATGTTATCGTCTAATACATGGGAATTTATGGTAGCATACATATACAAACAATTTCCCATAATAGTAATTACATTTCCTTCCTGATTATGGCCTCTTCTAAGATACCCACAAGGCCATTTACAACAAATTAACATAGATAGAAATTAATATACAAAACAAAGGGACAAATATGTCCCATTCACTACAAATAACAAGTATAATAACTTTAAATATGCATTTGAATATCTTCCAAACATACCATAATTTCTTTCCCAAGCCAATACTAAATTCCAGACTTGTATCTTTCCCAAATGAGAACATATTACTCATTTACAATAACAACCACAAGCATTAGTCATCACCATATAATTAACAAAGACCAAATTAATTATTTTGTATATGTTGCACTTGGGGAAATAACTCCATGGGAGTGTTTTTCCTCCCAATGATAGATATTAGCTTGTGTTAGTGCCACCCCATGTCAGGTAATAAAGCAAGAAGGGTGAATCTACTAGCTATGGCTCAGGTTTTCCTAACTCAACCCAAATTTTAGACATCTCAAGAAATTAGTTAACATCTCAAACCTCTTTATATTATAACCACCACACTCAAAAACCTATATTTCCCCCTCATCCCTACATAACAAAATGAATGGGATCCCTTTCACTGCTAAGTAGTCCCTCAAGTTATCCCACTTCCCTCAAGTGCTCCCACAAAAGTTGGAAATGAAATCTCTAATTCTAGGAACCAAGGAATCTCAATGCTGTAACTCAACCATAATTTCCACATACATGCATGAAAACAAATAATGGAAGCATAACCCAATATTGGTAGAATGAATTCTCAACACACCATCACTAGCATACTAGCATACCCAATCAATGTTTAACCATGAGAGAATGAATGAAAGAAATATGTTTCCCAAAGGTTAGAAACATCCATCCCCAAGGCTTACATAAGGAGCATGTGCCCACCCTTAAGGAACATAAGACAAAATATTAGGGGGGCTTAGGATAAGGACACTTGACAGTAGGAAAAAAATAATGTTTTATGGACTCCCCTTACTTATCTTCTCACTGGTTCATTGTTCCCATGATTCTCCTAGGGAGTTATCACCCCAAGCACACATTTTATTATATTACTATTATTAAACATTAACTCAAATATAATCAAATGGTAATTTAATTATCCAACTTACCATATACCTATTATGGTTGATGCTCATAGGGGTTATTACATTCCCTCACACCCCCAAAATAACATTAGCATTGGTGTTCTTCTTTTCAAGAGTAAAACCATGTCTTCATTCTTCAACTACACCCACAAAATCATCAAAGAAAACAACACATATTATAGCCATTTTTATGCAACAATTACCCTATTCATAGGAATTTTCAACTCCACAATGTAAGCATGTATATTCATAACACAAAAAAATGTATGCAATTCTAGCCCAACAATTATCTATATGAATATTTATCTACTTCATAAGGCCACCACATGAAATATTTTAGGTCAATGCCCTTTCTGACACGCCCTCCTTGATCCCAACAAACTTTCCACATGAATATCTCATAGAAAATTCATTAAATTTGCCTCTTCCTTGCAACAATTAGCCGTTCCAGGTTCAAACATCCCCTTCTTTGCTGAACACTCCCTCTAGCAATCCATCTTGCTAAGGATTTCACATATAATAAGAGTGCCAACATATAAAGTCTTACTACCGGACATCCCACTTGCAACTTCTAAACAATAGATAACTTATGGCAATAATAGTCATCATTTTCCCTTAGTAGGTAGATCCACCATCCACTTGTGTCATAAATATAAACATAAAAATATTATGAGTCATCTCTATATCTTTCAACCAATTTTTGAAATAGTTACTACAACAATAATATTACAATTAATATAGGAAGTTCCACACAATACTTAACTTTCAACTGTGTAGGCAATAGTCATGTCTTCATTATGGCTTAATTTCACTTCCATATCCAAAATGTCCCTTTCTATAACTCCTTTCTCCTTGTAGAGATTTCATGTAGTAAAAAAAAATATGGCTACTTAGGCATACAGTCCTTCCACTACAACATCCACAACAACTCATGAAATGATATCATAACTATTAGATATCAATAATTCCATCACTTTAGTTGTTAACAAATTAATTGTAATGAAACACAACACAAGCATCTATTCACTGTTGGAATACTGAGAAGGGGGGGGGGAGGTGAATCAATATTGATCCATTTTTACCAATTTCAATCACAACATTAACTGATCAATAATTCCATTCATATATGATTACAATTAACATATCATAAACATATGACCATAAACAATGCATCACATCATAACCACATATACACAATACACCAATATTTTATGTGAAAACCCAAATGGGAGAAAACGATAGAATGATTTCTTATGTATCAAAATATTACATTCATAGGAAGAAACAACTTCCAAATTCTCCAGCAAAAACTGTAAGGAGGCTCCAACCCCTTGTTTACAAACTCCAACCTAAAGGAAGCTACAACTCCTTAGATTCTCCAGCTCCAATTGGAAGGAGGCTCCAACCTCAAGGAAGCTACGACTCCCTATATTATCCAACTCCAACTAGAAGGAGGCTACGAGCCCCTAATTAACATGCTCTAACTTGAAGGAAGCTCCAACTCCCTGTATTCTCCGGCTCCAACCGGAAGGAGGCTACAACCCCCTTTCCTTGCCCCTTTCTTCTACCCTAAAATATAAATGTAGACTCAACCTCTCATTGAAATTGTTAATAAAAATCAACCTATCATTGCCTCTATCACTATCATTGGATCAAACTCATAACCATATATAGCTCATGCCAAGATCACAAAGAATGTCTCCAACCCATATGACCAAATTCACCAAGATGTGCATCTAACAATGTACCTGAAATATGACTCTAGTATGTGATAAAACATCAAAGATATTCCTCGATATGCCAATACATGCCTCAAACCGTGTACCCAAGTATCTATAATATAACTCAACCATGTGCCAAATGTATGTGTCAATACATCCAAAATATGCCTCAAGCATATGCCAAACATTCCCAAGATATGCCTCAAGCATGTGTCATAGCATCAATATATAACAATCAAAATCACGTATACAGACATACCTCAAATATTGTAACAACCTTGTTGCATCATCATACCTTGATGCAACCTAGAACGAGCATCCCCTTTGCTTTACATTAGCCTTGCTACCTCAGATTTTCCAATAGATCAAGTGTTCACTAGATAGATATTCAATGAACTTGTGTGTGTAAATGAGAGACTCTTGATTTGTATTTATACTTTTCAAGTGACTTCTTTTAGGGATAACTTGTAACTGTTTTACCCTTTTCCCTGATTTTAGGTTTAACTCATTATTTCTTGTTAAAACTATTTTACCCTTTGATTAATGATTATTTTACCCTTTTTCCTGATTTTAGGGTCAACTCATTATTTCTTGTTACAATTGTTTTACCCTTTAATTAATTACTTGTAACTTCTTGTTGCAACCATTTCTCCTCATATTTCTCTCCTGATGTTTCTCTCCCCCTTTGACATCAATGGAAAAGGGTATCTCCCCTTCAGAATGCTCCCCCTGTCTTCATGCTTCTGATATTTCGCTCTTGATCTTTCTTTTTCTCCCCCTTTGACATCATGGGTAAAAGGGTAACTCCCCCTGTCTGTATGTATTTCTCCATCTTCATGCTTCTGATCTTTCTTTCTTGATCTATTTCTCTGATGATTTATATCCCCTTGACTTCTTTGCAAGATTCATTGTAGATCAGTGCAGGGATTATTGTACTTGTTTCCTTTCCTCTCTTCCAGTGCTTCTTGTCCATTGGTTCTTCCTCTTGTAATTCACTGACATATATAAAAAACATTCAAATTTACTTGAATTCAAATATTTATGGCTTGTTGTATTTACTTCTTATACATCAATGACCATATCATTCAACAATTTTCTTATTACGATATAACTTCTCTTGATGATCCATCTGCTTCAACTGATTACAACATATTCCTTCTCTTCAAACTCGATCAAATGTGTCGATTAGTCTGCTCTATATTCAACACATCCTCGAGTCTGTATGTCATTGCTTGGAATCTTCTATACATTCATGAACCTCTTCCTGAAAAGTGTGCCAATGATATTCTTCGTAACTATCAGCTAATACCTGAAAGTTGCTCCTCAAACAATCAAATTTTCAGAAGACATTTTGCACTTTTGTGATCAAACCACTCTGAAAATAGTTCAGACTGCTCAAAAGATAGTTCTCTGATCTGTAGAGCTGATGCTTAGAATTCCCCTCTTCAATATTCATATTTACTTGGAGTCTCTAAGCTGGATGACTCAGAAAGGTGGAGGAATCTTCCCTAATCTTGAGTAATCTTCCTCTTGGCCTATGGATTCATCATCTTCTAGAATTATGATATTTTCCTCTTCATCCTCTTCTTGAATTATGATATCTTCCTCTTGGACTGTAGATTTTTCATGATCTCGTGCTACTGCAAATCCTGAGAGTATGATTTCTGGGATTTATTCATTCACCTATTCTTTCTTTCTTTTCCAAACCTTCTTGCATATGATATCAGTGTTTTCCTTCATGGAAGGTTCCATCACTCTTCTACAATATGTGTCCATATTTGTGGCATTTGTAACATTCAATATTCTATGGATCCACATAAAAATTTCTTTCTTAAACATTTCTTACATAAGCTCCACAATCTAAAACTTTGTGTCCAAAGTTATTACAAGTAAAACAATGACCACAAAATAAACTTTAATACCTATGAGAATGATTTTATTTGTGATGTAGTCCTTCTGAATTGATGCCTCAGCTGATAAAAATATTCTCTTCTATTGTTTCCTTCACAATGATTGAAAATTCTTTGATACCTAGAAGTAGAAGGTCTTCTTGGTGGTGCATCTCTTATGTAATATTCTTCTTGAGTCTTCTTCATTCATGGAATGTTCTCCTTTATGGGTTTACATTCTTCCTTCTTGATAGAGACTTTGATAAGTTTTGAATAACTCTTAGCCTTCTCTTCATTCTTCCTTTCCAGAAACCTGTAACACTTCTCTTCAACTTTCTTTACAGGCTGAGTGGAGCTTCCTCTTTCTTCAACATTCTTATTGATCTTGAAAATTTCAACCCTTATTGTGACAACTTATTCTTCAAGTTTCTCACAATTTTCTTCCTTCTTCTTCATCTGGATCTTCATAAATTATTCCGTTCTCTTTGCTTTTTCAAGTTGGGTCTTGAAGGAGATGATTTATTCTTCAAGTCCTCTTTCTTGTTGACTAAATTCCGCTTCAATCTTGTTTAAGTCCCGAGATCTTTCCTTTGTTGGACACACCGACCACACTGAGAGGGGGGGTGAATCAGTGTAGGTTCTTTTTAAAACTTCCCCTTCACAAAACTCCTTAGTTAGCAATCACCAATTAATCATCATGTATTTCTATCATTTATAACCAATTAAATGTGAACATACATCAACAACATATACCAAAAACAAATATCATCAATAAGGCATCACCACAAGGAAAACAAAGAACACAAGATGTGTGTACATTTTTCTTTTTATTACAGACTACAATCCTTGGGTTATCAACATCAACTGAATAGAGTTACAAATCCACAAGAGCACCGACTCTACAATGCAAGACTCAACATACACAACTCAACACCAACTGAGAAGAGGAATCAATCCTCAACATATACCAATCTATCAATAGGTACACGACTTGTCAGTAGTGCAACACATGTATGTACGCGTCCTACCAGTAGTACAACTCACATATGTATGCGACTAGTCTGTACTAAAGCCTGCATATGCCTTCTGAGTAATTAGGGTTTTCTCTCTATGAAAAACTCAGATCCTTTACAACCTTCAGTCACATCTACTTATGTATTTCATTGTCCAATTTGAACCATAACCAATCACAACACATCTATGCTCTCCCACAACTTACTCATTCTCCTCAACCATACAATATGAATTCTACTTAATCATGTATAAAAAACCAATATACTATGGCAATCATATCAGTACTGAACCATAAGAGTGCTTCTCACACTATCAATCAACCAACATAACCATATCACAATAGCCATACCAAGAATTCCTTAGGAATTCACCATACAATAAGAAAGAGTATCTATCAAGACAACTATGTAACCATACTAGAGTTTTTATGGAAGATCTAAGACTATAGAATGCATATTTGGAACTTCCTGCAGACTTCAAGAACCTAGTATCAGCTCACACTCAAGTCTCCATTGGCATACATGAGAACTTGCAATCCCTCTCTTACTCATAATAGATCTTCAAACTATGCTCAAGAGATTATTTTCACAAGAGACCCTTGCTTCTTATTTATACTCTCCAATTAGCTTCCTTAGAAGCATCTTCTAGGCCACTTTGTCCACATAGTCACCTATGTCCAAATTTTCCCAATTTTCCACTTGTCCATGTATCCAATAGCCACTTGACCACTTAACCCATTTTCCTCATTTTAGGGTTAAACTTCTTATAACCACTTTCCATAATTATAAAGTTCTCCATTTATTTAAATAATCCTCCTTGACTTTGTCACTTCACTTTATTATTCAAATAATCCTCTTTAATTTTGTCACTTCACTTTATTATTTAAATAATCCTCTTTAATTTTGTCACTTCACTTTATTATTTAAATAATCCTCCTTGACTTTGTCACTTCACTTTAAATAATCCTCTTTGACTTTGTCACTTCACTTTATTATTTAAATAATCCTCTTTGATTTTGTCACTTCACTTTATTATTTAAATAATCCTTTTTTACTTTGTCACTTCACTTTATTAATTAAATAATCCTCCTTGACTTTGTCACTTCACTTTAAATAATCCTCTTTGACTTTGTCACTTCACTTTATTATTTAAATAATTTCTTCTTTGCAAGAACTTTGACTTCTTTGACCTTTTGGGGCTTCAAGCCAACATATGAGGGCCCTTCAACTTCGTAAGGCCATAACTCTCAAACCGTGAGGATTTATGTGACGTTCCACATACCACCGGAAATGGCTTGACAAACAATATCCATATAGGATAGTTTCACTAACAAATTCACTGATCTTCATCTCATTATTCCATAATTAAGAATGGATTCTCTAACCATACTTCTAGGATAACTCAACCGCAAAGCATCTTCCCATGAGGGATTTCACCATAAGAGGACCACTTTGGAGTTCACCGCAATGCATCTTCTCGTGAGGGCTTTCACCATAAGGGGACCACTTTGGAGTTCATCCATTTGTACAACCATGACAAGACAATAACCACTTTGGAGTTCATCGTAAAGTGTCTTCCTGTGAGGGTTTTCACCATAAGGGGACCACTTTGGAATTCATCCATTTGTACAACCATGACAAGATAATAATGATTCATCTTTACATGAATCCAAGTATGCATCATATAACAATGACAACTCATTGATCCATTTTCATCTATGCATACAACTATGACTCCTCTTGGCATCAATCCATTGACAACAAGGTCAATACATGATCCATCAATCACTACATCAATATACTATGAAAATACATTTTTCCTTTGACATCAATCCTTTGGAATCAATGAAAACATGATCCAATAATCCCCCCCTTTGGAATTGATGGCAATACAAACATTGATGTCAACACCAATTATTGATGTCAACATGTAGACAAGGAATTTCTCTACATCAATAGGCATCTCAATCACATCAATGTGACTATCTCTCCCCCTTTGACATCAATGGAAAAGGGTCATTCTCTCCTTGGGGATGCTCCCCTGGCCTGAAATATCCTTGGGGCTGCTCCCCCTGTCTGAATTCCTTTCATCTTCCTCTGAATAATCTACCCACTTTTGAACAAGGGATATCACTCCGATGTAATGCTGAATATATATAGCTCATGCTCCCCCCATGACCATCGGTCCCCCTAGAACTATGCCCTTGTGTTATTTCTCCAAGTATAGGTTTCTTTTTCAAGTATTTATCTTCGCAAATGATAAATCTCTCCTCCTGGAATCATGGGAAGAAGAATGTATCCCCCTATGGGTATGTCTCTCCCCATCTTCTCTACAATATAAAAAATATGCTACCACTGCAATATGCTTCTGCTGCAAATGCTACTGCTCAACCAGAACATAGATCAACTGCTCTTTTTATGATGATCCTTGGACCTGTCCATGCATCAAAATCATGCCATACCATACATTATGAAGAAAAATATATGTCAACAATGAATAGAGAATCATGAACAAAACATCAACCAAGTACATCCTATGCCAACCATGCACAATACCCATGTACATCAACCATGTACATCAATACCATACCATATGCCATAAAATATCATCAATGGAGTGCATCAACCATATTCCTCTGCCAAAATGCAAACCATGTTCCTCAAACAAGTGTCATATCATTCATGATATGCCTCTACCAAGAACCAAGTGCCACAATAATGTATCTTAATCAATGAAGTGTTTTAACTATATCATCCATATATCAACAAGTGCACCAAACATGTATGCCAACATGTAATCATGAAAACCTGCAACAAACCATGTCAGACCCTGTAAAACAAAGTTTTACCATCATACCATGCTGCAACTCATATGCATAGCCCTTTTCCCAAGGCTTTTTACCACAAATACGCGGCTTGCTGCACAAACAATTCACGTATGTACATGACTTATTCATAGGTTAGCTTGCGTATGCACATGACTGTTACCATTGTAACCTACGCATGCTTATGAATATGACAAACTTGAGCTTCCCTTAAGGATGCCATTATTTTCTGACTGTTTAGTTTTCTTCACCCACTTCTGAATGTGTCCCAGCTTTTTAGCACTTGAACTTTGATCTTCCATATTTTCAAAAATGTCTTCCTTCCTAACTTCATGCCTTCTTCTAGTCATGCTATATGAAGTCCTCATCATGGAATTTCTTCTTGTGTTCCAACAATCCTGGGATTTGTGGCCAAATCCACTACATCTGTAGCATCTCATGGTGTGACAATGAGCAACAATATGTCCTACTTGATTACATCTCCAACACCTTAGGGTGTTATGAAATCTTTCATTATCTTTCCTTGCATAATATATGCATTCCAAATCTTTGTGACCAAATTCATTACATGAGTAACATTGACCATGAAAAACATTTTGATACCTTTTCTTTGATGTCCATCTTGAAGGTGTCTCTCTTCTTTGAGGTGTAAATATGACTTCTTGATATCTTCCTTTCTTTGTTCTTTTGAAACTTTCCTTGCCTTGTGTAGATTGAATTGCAACATTATTTCCATATTTTGAGAGCGAGGGACTTACCTCATGCTTCTTTGAAGTGCTTGCTTCAACATGTGTAGCTTATTTCTTGTATCCAAGACCTGATTTATCATTTGGTGATTTTTGACTATCCAAGATCTCATTCAAGATTGTTGATCTATTCAAGAAATTGTTTGACTTCTCAACTTTCTTTCTAACATCAACAACTTCAGCTTCCAACTTATGACATGAATCTTCCTTTTCATTTACTTGATTCTTTATTAATTCCTCCACCCTTTTGGCTTATTCAATTTGGGTCTTGAGATGGACATTAACTTCAAGACTTTTGCTAATCTCATCATCTAGTTTCTTATTCTCTTCTATTTCATTCTTTAGTCTTTTGATCTCTTCTTATTTTTCTTCTAATTGAGTCTTTTTACTTTCTTCTTGTTCCTTGAGCATTTCCTTTAACTTCAATATATGCCTTTGATTATTTTTAAGAAACCTTTTAGTGTTATCAGAAAGATAGCTATATTCTATGTAACAATGGTCATAGTTGTATTCAAATAGACCCCATTCAACTTTCCTTTTAAGCTCTGATAGTTCTTCTTCTACTTCTTCCATGGGATAACTATCATTTGATTCTACACATACTATATCTAGATTTTCTTCTTCACTTGTAGAGAAATATTCAACATCATCACATTTTGAAATATTACAATCAAGGGTTTTTGGAGATTATTTACCTTCATTGTTCTTGATGGATTTGTCCTTAGTGTCTTCCTTATTGCTTTGGTATGTTTCCTCTAGCTTTAGCCATAGATCCTTGGTGGAAGTGGATTGTCCTATGCTCTCTTTTGTAGAACTTGAGAGTCCACTAAGAATGGTCTTGAGAGCCAATGCATCATTCTTCTTTTATTCCCTTTGAGCTACAAAATTTGACTTGTTCTTCAAAGGAACTAATCCACCAATAACTACTTTTCAAACACCCGCTCCTATTTCCTTCAAGTACACTTTCATTTCTATTCTCCATGTAGAATAATTTTCCTCATCAAGGATTGGAACTTCATCATCCATTTGTGTGTCCATGGATCTCCTTGATGCAGACCCCCTTCTCTCCTAAGGGCCGTGTGACCTCCCAGTCTAGGATCGATCAAGAAACTGAGTCAGATCGACTCTTTGGGTCTCTGCTAGACTCCAAACCCACATACATAGGTCCTTTCTCGAAAATGCACAGGTTGTATGAGACCCGCAGGTTCTCTCTCCTGAGCACTGTCCAAATTTCACACGAACCAACCACTAGCTCCTCCCGGACTAAACCCCTTCCCTTTCATGATTGTGACTATGACCACCCGCCTGACCAATAGGTGCTTCACAACTTTGCTTGTCGGGTTTTTGCAACTATGCCAACCCCAACTCTCCGACTCTCAAATTCCCGAAGTGGGGCCTATCACGTGCTAGCTCCTCCCTTAACCTTCGACGATGTGACCTCTCACTATGACCTGGGGTCAATCTCTTGAGCACTTTGTGGTTTCATGTTTCGCATCCCCGGAAGGTGTTACTCACTCATCTTCTCGATTTCCGAAATCCGAAATTGGAATTCTCCTCATGTCATATCAACGGTCCACAATCCATGTGATCCGACAGTCTCATTTTATCCTTCGCAAACTCAGGACTTTGTAGTTCACGAAGTTGGAGGACTGCTCCCCTCTCTTCTCTCGATCTCCAAATTCACAATTTTTCTTGGAACCAGATCTACGACCCACACCTTTCTTCAATCAACGACTATGATCGTTTCATGAACTTGGGTTTCATGATTTTTTCTTTCCCTGTGCACTTCCAAGGGTTAAATACCGTGCACTTATTTATGGATCCAATGAATGTTGGTCCATGTGTTCAGATCTAACGATCCAGATCTGATATTCTCCCCATGCTTCCTCTAGTCACTGGGCATTAATCTAACGGTCCAGATTCTCTCTGCAACCGATCTATCAGTTGTTTCCACTACTCCTCTTGAGCTTTGATTCATCTGACTCAGAAGGTTTCTAACTCTTCAAAGGTCTCTAACTCTGAACTTATTGTGAGTCCATATCTTAGACTTCAACTATACTTCTGAAAATATCTTCTCCTCCTGAGCTTGGTCTTGTGAAGACTTTGACTTCCCGCATAATCCTTGCATTCAAGAATCTCGATAACTCGGATCCAAAGGGTTTCTCGAAGAGAAATTCCTCTCGCCCTCCTGGCATTCTCCTTTTTATCTGTGCACACTTTGCACCAGATTCTTAAGCAGGTTCGAGTTCTTGCGGATGACCGTGCCCTCCTTGCAACAGTCACTTTGCACTCCTTGCAAAGGGAAAGTTTCGTGCTATCTCTTCTGAACTTCGGAATTGAAACAGATCCCGTCAAGGCACTTCTTGCGTTCTGTGTGCACACCTTTCACCAATCGACATAAGAAAAACAATTGAAACTTATCCTAACATTCACAGTTCCATCTACTCATAACGGAATTCATTCATTCATTCATGAAAACACAATAACAGGGAATTGCAAACAATGTCCACACCATGCATTGGATCAATTTTCCTCTGTTATATTCCAAAGTGAAAGTGGTTACAACTATAAATGAAATACCAAAAACTAAAACTCTGAAATCTCCTACTAACTTCTATCTAATCCCATACAGCCTCATTTGGGTGTACAAAACCTATATTTATCTTATAGGGCTCTTAGGGTTCCCCCTGACTACTTGTCTACATGAAAACCTAATCTACAACTATCTTAGTCCAGTCGCATTCCAGAGTCGGAGTGGAAACTCCCACTTCGCTCGCGATCGCTCAAGAATGCCTCAAAAGGATTTTTCCGGTGTTGAGTTAAGGAAGTCTTCAAAATATCTTCCGTACTGACAACATTGATATTTCATACCGATTCCCAGATGCTGATAGGTCTTGCTCCATGTGCTTGCAAACAATGCTCCTACATCATACTCCCTTTGACAAAAATTCATGGACTCCTGTCCATGAGATCCTTCACCGACTTTCCATGCTTCTGAATAGCAGCTTCATTTTCTAAACTGGCATCTTCTATTGGGTGTCCCTTCCACTTGACCAGATATTCAAAATAGGTCTTTGTCCTAGTCTTTTTGTTGATCCTCCAATTAAGAATCTTCTCCATCTGTGATTTCTCTTCTATAGGCATTTGTTTCTCCCACTGAATCTTCTCTTGATCTTCTGATCTCTCTGTGTCATATTTCCTGTAAGGATACAGGTCTGAAACATTGAATATGGGTGATATATCCACATCATCTGGTAGCTCAATCTCATATGCGTTTGAATCAAACTTCCTCAAGATATTACAGGGTCCTATCTTTTTCATCTTTAACTTGTTATATGTTCCCCTAGGGAACCTTTCTTTCCTAAGATGTACAATAACCTGATCTCCTACTTCAAATTGAAGTTCTCTGCGATGTTGATCAGCTCTACTTTTGTACTCCTGGTTAGAACTCTCCAACTATCCCTTGATTTGGCTATGGAGCTTCTCTATTTTTGCAACAAAATTGTTGGCCCTTGACCAAGTTTTGAGGAACACTTGGTCATATTTGACCATTTTTTGACTTCAACACCCTGTCAAAGATGGAGCGTCAGGCAAAGCAGAGATCATGGGATCTCATCCCACTTTGGGCCTCTTTTAGGGTTTTGGGTTAATGTAATGGGAAAGGGATGTCGTCCTATGGATTTACCCACGCTTAGGCCCACTTTTGTAATATATAAATAGGTACTTAGGCAATGTAAGGATGTCGATGGATTAGTGCTAGTAAGTAGAAATGTGTGATTGGATGTGGATTGTAAATTCTCTATGTGTGATTGTAAGAGGCTTGTAGAGCTAAGTGCAAGTTGTTGTAGGAGGTTGTGAAAGGCTTTGTGCTGAAGCACAAGGAAGAAGGATCTAGCGAGCTGCACAAATATTCTGTCCTGTGGAGAGTAAGGATTGTTGAGGCTCTATGCTGTAACTACTTGACCGAGATAATAAAGAAGAAGAGTTGGTGGACGTAGCCCCAGGGTGGGGGTGAACCACACAAATCTGTGTGTGATGCTTTGTGCTTTGGTTCAATGTGTTTATTTCTTCTTCTGCTAAGTGCTTTGATATATTTAGGTAGATCTACTTATGCTTTGTGCTCTTAGATGTGTATGAATGTTAGATCTGATATGTATGAATATGCTTAGTGATGATCTATTGGATTTGATCTATTTAATGTTGCTAAGTGCTTGGATTAGTGTGGATGTTATGAAGCTCTGTCTTATAAGAGAAGTGGTTATTGAATGTATCTTGAGGAACTAATGGTGCTAGGTTCTCTAGTAAGCTGTATAATCACATATATGTGTCCCAACTAAGGTTGCAGACACTTGAGTCTTGCAACCACCTCTACCTCTACCTCGGGTGAGACTTCATCTGCTTCGTAGGTGTTGCTGAAAGGGCCGGTAGTTAGTGTTTTGTTGGTGTGCTCTTTAGATTTGAACCCTGGGTCTACCCCTGTGCCAGCAAATGGTTCTGTTGTTGGGACCTGAAACTGTGATTACTGGGAACTAGAGAAGAAGAAACTTTGTGCAAAACAAAGCTTTGTGCATAGATCTGTTTCCCTAGTGCACAACATTTTACTCAACCTGTGAAGCTTTGTGCCAGTAATAAGGTTAGATCCGAGGAAAGGAAGATCGGATCTGAAGAAAAGAAGAAAGATCTGAATGCTCTGTGCTCTAAGAAAAGTAAAAGTGGAAGTTTCTGAAAGAAAGAGGTCAGATATGCAGAAAAGAGGTAAGATATGTAAGCCCTGTGCTCTAATAAAGGTAAGAATAGTTAAAAGTTCTTAGATATAAAAGCTTTGTGCTCTGTAGAAGTAAGATAAGTGGAAATTTTTGTTTCTAAAGTATGGATCTAGTTATTTTTGATAGATTATGTCCTAGCTTAAAACCTAGGGAATTAATAGATGAAAGAAAGCTTGATATGAATAGATATGATAGATATGTTATACCTATGCATAGAAAAAATGTTTGGACTAACAAATGGATGCAGGATCCTAGAAAGAAATTTTGCAGGCTAGTTACCATGATCCTGATGCGCAGTACAAAAGAAGTTGGGGATCATTTAAGAGAAAGAGAGGATTTCCCTAGAATGATTTCTAAGTTTGAAAGAATTAATCTGCATGAAGAAAACCCTAGGGAAGCCCCAGAAATAGCAGAACCCCAGAAGGAATCAGAGAAAGTATTATTACAGATGAAAGAAAGACCGAGGGAACATAAAGATGTCTGATACTAGATATCTTCAAAGAAAAGGAACAAGTCGAAGTAAGACTAGGGGACTTCGACATTGACTGTATTCTTGATGAAGAAACACAAGTGAACATTATGCCAGAAAGAACCTGGGAAGTTATAGGGAAGCCTGCCATGTTTCCTTCACTAGGAGGAATAAGACTATTCAGAGGAAAACTGGTGATGTTATGTGGAAAACTCGCTCAGATACCTATGACAGTCAATGGAACTTCAACTGAAGAAGATTTTGAGATTATTAAATTTATTGAGGACAACACCCCGTTCACTATGTTACTTGGAAAACCTTGGATTGAGAGAGATCAAGCTAGAAAAAAGGAAGAAGAAAAGGTATTACAATAGCAGAGACAAGAGATAAAAGATTTCATGACCTGAAGGATCACACAGTTGATTAAGGAATAGGAGAATAAATCAAAGCTAATTAACACTTAAAGCTTGGATGTCAAAGAATTAGGGAACTCACAAAATATTGGCATATCTATACCAGATATAGACGAAGTAGTTCTCCTGAGTCTTGGGAAAGAACCTCAACAATGTGAAGTGACTATGCCCAAGGAAAATAAGAGCCAGATCGAGAAACGAACTACTGAGATGAAGCTCAATGTTAATAAGGATAGAAATATAAGTAAAAAGAGAGCTCAGATCGACAGGCTACAGAGGGTCCCCGAGGGAGCCTATCCGAAAGAAACTTTACAAAATTCGAGCTTCACCAGGATAACAGAATAGCGACATGGGTCACTTCACCATGGCGAAGCAATATAGCCATTGGAGGTCGAGATGTCCGTTCGAATGCCACTCTGAATAGATCGAAAAGAATTGATAGCTCATCACCATATCGTTAGAACACACCATAAAAGATATAACCAGAGTTAAGGAACCCCTATATCCGTTGCAAACGATCCGTTACAGAGTTACTTACTTAATCCATCACGCCATGCATAGAAGACACTTTTTCTAAATCGTGAATTTGAGCCCGCATATTACCTGAATTCTGAATGGTAATTACTCCACCCTTACTCTCTAACTTACTACAGTGCCTACGTCACTGTGAGAACTTGAGATATTGATCCTGAGTGTATATGTTCGATGAATTTAGTGCAATTGAAGAATCTGTAAGAGAGGTACTTGCTAGCCTTAGAGTCGAAAGAGTCATGTCAGAACGAGGATTGTCTACAGGTTTATAGGCATCATCGACGAGAGGAGTGAAAACCTCCTCGTTGACTGCTCAAGCAGGAACATCCCGAGCCGACGCAGAAATAAGAACCAAACATAAGGATGATATGGCCAACGCGAAGTTGGTTCCATCCATCCTACTTGCTTACATACCACCTTTGAGCGGTGCGATCAACCGAGATAGTGTGCCTAGAGACTTTGAGTACACTTTGGTCACTGCATACCTGCTAAAAGGGGTACACGCAATCCGCGTAGATCATGATAAGATCACAGCGTTGAATTTTAGTGAATTCAACCTGGGGGATCGAAAAGTCTACAACACACTTACCCTGTATAAGTACCTAACCAAAACCAAGGGAAATAATTTGAATATCGTCCCTTAGCAATGGACGATGAACCTCACATAGTCCACTTTGCTTAATGTTATGAAGATACTGCACTTCGACAGACACAAGGAGGTGAATTCTTGTGTGAAGCTGCTGCAGGAAAGTTACCATGGAGGATACTTATGGCTGAACCATCATATAATAGTTGATCCAATGCTGATCAACTAGATCACCGGGCTTAGCATGCAGGGCCCTGATCCCCACGAGTACTATCCTGGAAAGATAGCGGACCATGCTCTTGGTCAGAAAATCAAAGAAGCCTATGGTGATGTTGAGAAAGGAGCGCGGGGCTACAAGGTAAATTCCATTGAAAGTGGCACAATGCACCTCGCTTGTCAAATGATCACAGGGAAGTTGGTACGCAAGAATCGACCCACGCAAGTATCCGAATTTGTAGTCGACCTCGTAGAAAAGTGCATAGAGGGACTACAGATGAACTGGGTGAAGTATCTGGTGAATCAACTAGAGATTGATTGTAGAGAATCCCAGGATCAGGGGCATGAATTTTATTTTAGCTGGCTTTTGATACTTATGGATTTTGTTGCATGAGAGCTACCGGAAGGTGAAACCTTAACTGACATTGATCCCTTTGAACCACTAGCTGTGAAGTTCAGTACACTATGGTACTTGAATGACATGAACAAGAAGTGACAATCCAACGTCGTATTTCATACATACTACACCCAGTTGAAGCTCTCCATCTAGTCTGAGCCACGCGTGACCCCAAATACTTTACACAGGTTTCGACCTTTGATAAATTTCAGTGAAGACCTCCATTTTATCTATCTTACAGCACGCGCTGATGAGAACAAGGAACAACTTCAGTCGTATTATAAGCTGACAGAAGAAGACATGGAGGAAATCACCAAGGAATGGTTGGCGAACCTCCTTATTCCAACTGACCCCGCAGAAGTGTCCAACATTGACATCCCAAAAGCTACGTAGAATACACCTGGATCCAGTAAGAAAAATAAAACAAAGCAAACAAATAAGGATGAGAAAATCCAGGATGTAGACAATAGATCTGTAAGAACCGCATCCATTACACCAGAGCAAGGAGGTAATGGAAAATACTTAGAGGAAGTTGAATAGAGGCCAGGAGACAAAGTAGAAAACATAAAGAAAAGGAAGGGTTTGCCTCCAAAATTTTCCTCCCGAAAGAAATCAACAACACCTGTGACTAAGCTGAAGACCACGCTCACTCCAGATGACTTCAGTTTTCTCATCGCAGCTATGAATGAAGCCATAGAAGAGATAACAAAAAATAAAGAAGCTAAGCAAGACACAATGTACCACAGAGTCAAGATAAAGCTCCAAGGAGTACAACAATCTCTCTAGTCTAGACACACAGTCTCCTCTGCGCCCCTGCCATAAGGAAGAATAGAAGAAGTAAATGCACCGGTTCAACCCCACAAGATTGCTGACATAGTCAAAGTACACCTTCAGAAAGTACAAGAAGAAATAGTGCAGGCCACCTAGGCCTTAAAGCAAGCACAAGAGGAAATCATCGAGCAACGCCGAGCCACACAACAAGATAAGGACACTCTCCAAGCAAAATTTGAAGAAGATAGAGTGAAGATCCAAAAAGAGAAAGAGTTGCTACTCGTGAAGCAGATTGGGATTGAAGAAGTAGTCCACAAAGCATTTCTCTCTATGACCGGCTTAGAACAGAAGGCAAAGGACCCCATAGAATGCCAAGTGATGACGCTTGCTGAAGTTATTCAACAAATTCAACAAAGAGTCGCGGACTTAGAGCTTCAGACCATACCATAGACCCCATAAGAAGTGCGTGACCAACGAGAAATAACTGCCCTGAGCATTGTGGAAACAATTAAATCACTCACTGAGGAATGCAGACAGTTAAGTAGCAGAAGTGCGCAGATCTACGAGAACCTAACTGAGAACCCATAATTGCATCAATTAGAGTCACAACTCCAAGAGGCGAAGTACGATGTTGGAAATCTACAGGTGCAACTGAAGGCCCTGCCACTCATAGAGAGAATGAATATATTTCCATAGAAATGCACATCCCAACAACAGATTCACATGCTTCAGAGTAAAGTAATGGAAGTCTCTCAACGACTTCAACCAGTGCAAGAAAAGGCATGCCAACTGTTCAATGAAGTTGAAATCCAAGGAGTAGAACTTGAACAGGTTGTGAACACAATAGAACAATGCCTAGAAGGGACGGTGAATGAGGCACTCATCCAGGAGTTCGCCGAGCAAGAGGAAGTAGAAAGGCGACAACTCGAAGTAGCTCGAACCAATATTGAGGAATTCAAAGCAGAATTGGTCAGACCTGAGTGACTCGGGATGAGTCACAGGTGAGTTTTGGGGGCATGTTGGCCCTTGATCAATTTTTGAGGAACACTTGGTCATATTTGACTGTTTTTGGAGTTCGACACCCTGTCAAAGATGGAGCACCAGGTGAAGCAGAGATCACGAGATATCGGCCCAGTTTGGGCCTCTTTTAGGGTTTTGGGTTAATGTAATGGGAAAGGGATGTTGGCCCATGGGTTTGCCCATGCTTAGGCCCACTTTTGTAATATATAAATAGATACTTAGGAAATGTAAGGATGCTGATGGATTAGTGCTAGTAAGTAGATTTGTGTGATTGGATGTGGATTGTAAATGTTTTGTGTGTGATTATAAGAGGCTTGTAGAGCTAAGTGCAAGTTGTTGTAGGAAGTTGTGAAAGGCTTTGTTCTGAAGTGCAAGGAAGAAGGATCTAGCGAGCTGCACAGATCTTCTGTCCTATGCAGAGTAAGAATTGTTGAGGCTCTGTGCTGTAACTGCTTGACCGAGATAATAAAGAAGAAGAGTTGGTGGACGTAGCCCTAGGGTGGAGGTGAACCATGTAAATCTGTGTGTGATTCTTTGTGCTTTGGTTCAATGTGTTTATTTCTTCTTCTGTTATGTGCTTTCATATATTTAGGTAGATCTACTTATGCTTTGTGCTCTTAGATGTGTATGAATGTTAGATCTGATATGTATAAAGATGTTTAGTGTTGATCTACTGGATTTGATCTATTTTACTGTTGCTAAGTGCTTGGATTAGTGTGGATGCTGCGCAGCTCTGCATTATAAGTGAAGTGGTTATTGAATGTATCTTGAGGAACTAACAATGATAGGTGCTCTAGTAATCTGTATAATCACAGATCTTTGTCCCATATAATGTTGTAGACACATGAGTCTTGCAACCACCCCTGCCTCTACCTCAGGTGAGACTTCATTTGCTTCGCAGGTGTTACCAAAAGGGCCGATAGTTAGGGTTTTGTTGGTGTTCTCTTGAGCATTGAACCCTGGGTCTGCCCTTGTGCCAACAAAAATCTTCTGCTCCAACGCTCCCGATATCACTTTGTTCTAAGTCTCTCAACTCAGATACAACATATGGAATGGGCTCTTTCCAGTGCTCCTATTTGGTGAGTCATTGTATGCAAATTATGATTGTGGAAGAATCTGATCCCACTGATTATGGTTCTCAGTGACCAGACTCTTCAATAAGTTTCCCAAACTTCTGTTTACCACCTCAGTCTATCCATCTGTCTGAGAATGATAGGATGAGATGAAGGAAAAATATGTCCCCAACTTCTTCCATAGTGTTCTCCAAAAGTGACCAACAAATTTTGTGTCTCTGTCTGAGACAATTATCCTGGGTAGGTCATGAAGTCTTGCAGCTTCCTTAAAGAACAGATTTGCAACATGTGTTGCGTCACTGGTCTTCTAGCATGGGCTAAAGTGTGCCATCTTTGAAAATCTATCCACTACCACAAATATGGAATCAAATCCTCTTTGTGTTCTTGGCAGTCCTGACACAAAATCCATGCTTATTGCATCCCAAGGCCTCTCTATTATTGGCAATGGTTGATACAATCCAGTGTTCTATCTTTTTCATTTTTCATGTTGGCAGATTATGCATCTGTTCACAAACCTTATCACTTTTTTTCTCATACCTAGCTAATAGTATGAACTTCCCAATTGTGCAAACATTTTATCGTGGCCGAAATGTCCAACCAATCCTCCACTATGCTTCTCCTTCAAAAGGTTATCCCTCATTGAGCATTTTTGTATGCACAACTAATTTATTTTGAACAACAATCCCTCTTGGATCATGTACTCTATCCACTGGCTTTTGTCTCTCARCACAGGATTTGTACATGCTTCATATGCTTCTTTGAAATCTGTATCATCACAATACATGTCCTTAAGGTGTTCAAACCCCAAGGTCTTCACTTGAAATTCCTGCAGAATCAAGCATCTCCTGCTTAATGCATCAACAACYTTRTTAGCATTCCCAACAATATGTTTTATGACAAAAGTAAAATTCTGCATAAACTCAACCCATTTTGCATGCCTCTGATTCAATTTTTCCTGTCTGGTTATGAATTGTAAAGCCTGGTTATCGCTATACAAGACAAATTCTTGTGGGCCAAGGTAATGTCTCCACTTCTTCAAGGCTTGAATTATGGCATAAAAATCCGTATCATATGTGGAGTATTTTCTCTTGGTCTCATTCACTTCTCACTGAAATTGGAAACAGGTCTATTATCCTGGCTCAAACATTCTCCAATTACAACTCCACTTGCAGCACATCTCACCTGAAACGTTTTCTCAAAATTCGACAAGACTAGAATTGGTCGTTCTGTTATTTTCTCCTTCAGTATATTGAATCTCTTCTCAGCTTCCTCTTGTGCTTATTCTTCATTGTATCCATCATTGGTGCACAAATTCCACTGAAGTCTTTGATGAACTTCCTATAGAAACTCACTAATCCATGGAAGCTCCTTACCTCAAACATACTCCTTGGTGACGACCATTCTTTGACTGATTTCACCTTCTCTGGATCCATCTTCAGTTCATTTGAAGAGATCACAAAACCCAAGTAAATGAGTTATGTCTTCATAAAAGAGGACTTATTCATATTTATTAATAGCTTTTCCTATTGTAGTCTCCTCATCACTAGTGTCATGTGTCTCAAATGCTCCTCTTTAGTCCTGCTAAAGATTAGTATATCATCCAGATATACAACCACAAAATTGCTAATGAAACCTTTCAGTATCTCATTCATCAGCCTCATAAAAGTACTCGGGGCATTCGTTAAGCCAAATGGCATAACAAGTCACTCATACAAACCTTCGTTTGTCTTAAAGGTTGTTTTCCACTCAACACCTTCTCTCATCCTAATCTGGTGATATCCACTTTTCAAATCTATTTTGGAAAAGAAATTTGCTCCACTTAAACAGTTCATTAAATCATCCATTATTGGTAAAGGAAATCTATACGTGATGGTGATCTTGTTAATGGCTCTTGATTCTGTACACATTCTCCATCCTCCATCCTTCTTTGGACTCAACACAGTTGGTACTGCGCATGGACTCAATCTTTCTCTGACCAAAACCTTGTCTAACAATCCCTGGACTTGGTTCTTCACTTCCTCATTCTCTCGAGGTGTTAATCTACATACTACTTTGTTTGGCAGTATTTCTCTTGGTATCAAGTCAATATGGTGACTGATACTTCTGATGGGTGGAAATGAGTTAGGCAGCTCATCCAGCACTATGTTAGAAAAATTATCCAACAATTCTTGAACTTCTTCAGGAAAATCCTCCATCTAACTACTTGTAAGGATAAATCTAGGTTTCCTCACCCCAACGAACTACATCTCTTATTCTTTCTTGACTTCTTTCAGGAGTTCCTTCCCACTCATGAGAAGTATGCTTGTGTTGGCTTCCTCCTTCAATTTCTTCTCCTCTATTGGCAACAACATGTGTGTCCTACCATTCTTCTCTAATGTGTATGTATTCTTCCTCCCACCATGAATGGCATTCCTATCAAACTGCCATGGTACCCACAACAAAATATGGCATACATCCATGTGAATTACATCACACAATGATCTCTATATCCTCCTATCTTGAATTTAACCAAGCATTGTTTAGTAACCATTACCTGGTGTCCTTTCTGCAATCATGAGACTTTGTATGGCTCAGGATGTGCAGTTGTTTCCAGCTCCAATTTCTCCACCATCTCTGTGGATACTAAGTTATCAGTTCTACCACTGTCAATTATCACCTTGCATACTCTGTCTTTAGTCTTGCAAGCTGTTCTGAAGAGACTATTCCTCTGCACTAGCCTTTCAACTTTTGCCTCCGGTTTTAAAAGAACTTTCCTCAACATCATGGATCTTCCATCCTCTACTCCTTATGCTTCTGAAATGTGAGATTCACCTCCTCCTTCTTTATTTTTCTTAGGAAATTCCCAAGACACGTGCCCTATCTTTCTATAGGCATAACATCTTACTTCTCCTCCTCCTCTTCTTCCTCTTCCTCTATAATAACTTCTTCCACCACCTTGTCTTTCTCGAGAACTTACTCCTCTTTCCGAGTGACTATGTGGTTTCTCAGTTTCATCCTTAGACTTATGTGATCTATCATGGGTAACTCCCCTTTTTTTTTTGGGGACTAGGCTTTTACCTCTTCCTCACTGGCTTTGTTTTCTGGCTAACTTCTCCTCTGCCTTCAATGCAAACTGATAAGCATCCTCCACTTTCCTCACTAAAATCACGCTGAGCTCATCCTAGATTTCATACTCAAGCCATTTATATGTCTAGAAACTTTTTATTCATCTCTCTCTCTTTGTCTAGTTCGAATGTTCAGTCTATAGAAGTCCTCTGTGTACTCCTTAACTGTCATCCCTTTCTATCTTAGGTTCTGCATCTTCCTGAATAGATTGATTTGATAATATTTGAGCATGAAATTAGCCTTCAACTTGGATACCATTCTATCCCATCTCTTTATTTTCTGTTTTCCTTTGCTCCTCCTCTCAGTCTGTAGTTCATGCCACCATAGTGCTGCATTTCCCTTTAGTTTGGTGACATCATGTCTCACCTTTATCTCCTCATCGATGTCTTCATAGTCGAAATATTTGTCCATGGATCTTATCCAATCCAATAGATCTTCAACATATAAATTGCCTTCATACATTGGGACCTCTATCTTGGCTCTGCCTCCCAATATGGAAACGACTCTCAACAAGCGTTCTTTGACAACATCCTCTCCTATAGCTTCTTCAATGACATTCTCATCCACAACTTCTTTGCTCTTTGCATCACTAATGTCTCCAGCATCATGTGATCATATTTGTGCTACCTCCATCGCCTCTAGTCTTGCACAGAGTTATCACATCTCCCTTTCTACAACTCTATTGGACAAAGGTGCTTCCCCTCATCTCTTTGGTGGCATTGTGTTGAATGTCTGTCACACATAGAGTACAACTTCAATTTCATTTTGTCTCCTCTCTTTTGCCTACTGTTTGGAAGAAAATTATGCTCTGATACCACTTGATGCAGACCCCCCTTATCTCCTAAGGGATGCGTGACCTCCCAGTCTACGATCGATCAAGAAACTGAGTCAGATCAACTCTTTGGGTCTCTTCTAGACTCCAAACCCACTTACACAGGTCCTTTCTCAAAAATGCGCAAGTCTTATGAGACCTATGGGTTCTCTCTCCTGAGCATTGTCCAAATTTCACATGAACTGACCACTATCTCCTCCCAGACTAAATGCCTTCCCTTCTGTGACCATGACTGTGACAACCCTCTTGACCAACAGGCGCTTCACAACTTTTCTTGTCGGGTGTTTTCACCTACGCCAACCCTAACTCTCTGACTCTCGAATTCCTGAAGTGGGGCCTAGAGGGTACTAGCTCCTCTCTTAACCTTTGATGATGTGACCCCTCACTATGAACTGGGGCCAATCTCTCGAGCACTTCATAGTTTTCTGTTTCGTGTCCCCAGAAGGTGTTACTCGCTGGTCTTCTCGATTTCTGAAATCTGAAATCAGAATTCTCCTCACGTCAGATCAACGGTCCACAATTCGTGTGATCCAACGGTCCTATTTTATCCTTCGCAAACTCGGGAATTTGTGGTTCGCGAAGTTGGAGGACTACTCCCCTCTCTTATTTCGATCTCCAAATTCACAATTTTTCTTGGAACCAGATCTACGACCCACACCTTTCTTCGATCAACGACTATGATCGTTTCGCGAATTTGGGTTTCATGATTTTCGCTTGCTCTGTGCACTTCCAAGGGTTAAATCCCATGCACTTATCTCTGAATCCAACAACTGTTGGTCCATGTGTTCATATCTAATGGTCTGGATCTGATCTTCTCCCCGCGTTTCCTCTAGTCACCGACATTAATCTAACGGTCCATATTCTCTCCATAACCGATCTATCGGTTGTTTCCGCTCCTCCTCTTGATCTTTGATTTGTTTGACTCAGAAAGTTCCTAAGTCTTCAAAGGTCTCTGCCTTCAAACTTACTGTGAGTCCGTCTCTTAGAATTAGACTACACTTCTGAAAAGCGCTTCTTCTCCTAAGTTTGGTCTCATGAAGACTTTGACTTCCCGCGCACTCCTTGTGTTCAGGAATATCGATAACTCAGATGCAAAGGGTTTCTCGAAGAGAAATTCCTCTTTCCCTCTTGGCTTTCTCCTTTTTCTCTGTGCACACTTTGCACCAGATTCTTACGTAGGTTCAAGTTCCTATGGATCACCGTGCCCTCCTTGCAATAGTCACTTTGCACTCCTTGCAAAGGTAAAGTTTCACACTATCTCTTCTGAACTTCAGAATCGAAACATATCCTATCAATTCTCTCCTTGTGTTCTATGTGCACACCTTACACCACTCGACAGAAGAGAAACAATTGAAACTTATCCTAAAATTCATAGTTCCATCTACTCATAACGAAATTCATTCATTCATTCATGAAAACACAATAACAGGGAATTGCATACAATGTCCACACCATGCATTGGATCAATTTGCCTCTGTATATTCCAAAGTGAAAATGGTTACAACTGTAAATGAAATACCAAAAAATGAAACTATGAAATATCCTACTAACTTCTATCTAATCCTAGCCCACCCCATTTGGGTGTACAAAACCTCTATTTATCTCAGAGGGCTCTTAGGGTCCCCCCTGACTACTTGTCTACATCAAAACCTAATCTATGACTATATTAGTCCATTCGTATTCTAGATCTGGAGTGGAAACTCCCACTTTGCTTGCGATCTCTCAAGTGTGCCTCAAAAGGATTTTTTCGGTGCTGAGTTAAGGTGGTCTTCAAAATATTTGTTGTACTGCCAGCGTTGAGATTTCGTACTGATTCCTAGACGCTGATAGGTCTTGCTCTGTGTGCTTGCTAGAGATGCTCCGGTATCACTCTTCCAATCTTGATAAGGCTTATAGTGAAGGCCTTCTCTGATACCAATTGTTGGACACATAGACCACACTGAGAGGGGGGGTGAATAAGCGTAGGGGTCTTTCTAAAACTTCCCCTTCACAAAACTCCTTAGTTAGAAATCACCAATTACTCATCATTTATTGCTGTCATTTATAACCAGTTAAATGTGAACATACATAAAAAATATATACCATCAACAAATATCATCAATAATTCATCACCACAAGGAACATAAAGAACACAAGATGTATGTACAATTTTCTTTTTATTACAGACTACAATCCTTGGCTTATCGAGTTACAACTCCACAAGAGAACCAACTCTACAATGCAAGACTTGACTTACAAAACTCAACACCAATTGAGAAGAGGAATCAATCCTCAAAAGATACCAATATGTCAACACGTAGGCCACCTGTCAGTAGTGCAACACGTGTATGTACACGTCCTACCAATAGTACAACTCGTGTATGTATGCGACCAGTCTGTACTACAACCTGCATATGCCTTCTGAGTAATTAGGGTTTTCTCTCTATGAAAAACTCAGATCCTTTACAGCCTTCAGTCAAATCTACTTATGTCTTTCATTGTCCAATCTAAACCATAACCAATCACAACACATCTATTCTCTCCCACAACTTACTCATGCTCCTCAACCATACAATATGAATTCTACTTAATCATGCATAAGCAACCAATATACTATGGCAATCATATCAGTATTGAACCATAAGAGTGCTTCTCACTCTATCAATCAACCAACATAACCATATCACAACAACCATACCAAGAATTCCTTAAGAATTCACCATACAATAAGAAAGAGTATCTATCAAGACAACTATGTAACCATACCAGAGTTTCTATGAAATATCTGAGCCCATATAATGCAGATATGGAACTTGCTTCAGACTTCAAGAACCTGGTATCAAGTCACACACAAGTATCCATTGGCGTCCATGAGAACTTGCAATCCCTCTCTTACTCATAATAGATCTTCAAGCTATGCTCAAGAGATGATTTTCACAAGATACCCTTGCTTCTTATTTATACTCTCCAAGTAGCTTAGAAGAATCTTCTAGGCCACTTTGTACTCATAGCCACTTTGTCCACATAGTCACCTATGTCCAACTTTTTCCAATTTTTCACTTGTCCCTGTACCCAATAGCCACTTGACCACTTAACCCATTTTCCTCATTTTAGGGTTAACCTTCTTATAACCACTTTCCATAATTAGAAAGTTCTCCATTTAATTAAATAATCCTCCTTGACTTTGTCACTTCACTTTATTATTTAAATAATCCTCTTTGATTTTGTCACTTCAATTTATTATTTAAATAATCCTTTTTTACATTGTCACTTCACTTTATTATTTAAATAATCCTCCTTGACTTTATCACTTCACTTTAAATAATCCTCTTTGACTTTGTCACTTCACTTTATTATTTAAATAATCCTCTTTGATTCTGTCACTTCACTTTATTATTTAAATAATCCTTTTTGACTTTGTCACTTCACTTTATTATTTAAATAATCCTCCTTGACTTTGTCACTTCACTTTAAATAATCCTCTTTGACTTTGTCACTTCACTTTATTATTTAAATAATTTCTTCTTTGCAAGAACTTTGACTTCTTTGACCTTTTGGGGCTTCAACCCAACATATGAGGGTCCTTCAACTCCGTAAGGCCATAACTCTCAAACCATGAGGAGTTATGTGATGTTCCACATACCACCAGAAATGGATCGACAAGAACTATCCATCTAGGATAGTTTCACTGACTAATTCACTGATCTTCATCTCATTATTCGATAATTAATCATGGATTCTCTAACTATATTTCTAGGATAACTCAACTGTAAAGTGTCTTTCCATGAGGGCTTTCACCATAAGGGGACCACTTTGGAGTTCATCCATTTGTACAACCATGACAAGACAATAACCACTTTGGAGTTCACCACAAAGCATCTTCATATGTGGGCTTTCACCATAAGGGGACCACTTTGGAGTTCATCCATTTGTACAAACATGACAAGACAATAATGAGTCATCTTTACATCAATCCAAATATGCATCATATATCAATGACAACTTACTGATCCATATTCATCTATGCATATTAATATGAATCCTCTTGACATCAATCCATTAACAT
The DNA here is from genome assembly GCA_009831015.1 of Picea engelmannii. Taxonomy (NCBI): domain Eukaryota; kingdom Viridiplantae; phylum Streptophyta; class Pinopsida; order Pinales; family Pinaceae; genus Picea; species Picea engelmannii. The sequence continues at coordinate 716,649 of ML776652.1, read as the reverse complement.
CAAGGTCAATACATGATCCATCAATCACTACATCGATATACTATGAAAATATATTTTTCCTTTGACATCAATCCTTTGGCATCAATGACAACATGATCCAAAAACCTTAAGATTATTTGTCAAAATCTCTTCTCTCTTCTCTGCTTCCTTTCTTTGTGATACTATTTTGGCTTCCAAACATTGTTTCTCTTTAAACTTATCCTTGAGAGTTTCTTCAATCGCTTTAGCTTCTTCCAACTAAGCTTTTAGAATCTTGATGATCTTATGGGATTCTTCAGAATTGTTATTAGAATCTTGAGAATCCTCCTTGAAATTGATCAATTCTTCCTTGAGAGACTTCTTTTTCTTCAATTCTCTATTTATCTCATTTAAAGCAATGATTAGTTCAAACTCAAGATCCACTATGCTTACTTCACAATATTCTTTTTCTAAATCTATCTGACATGATGAACATATTTATTCTTGTTCTGTCCCCGTATCTTCTTTAGACATCTCTGGCTCTGTGAAGCTATGAGATACCTTAAAATAAAGATTATGTAGATTATCCCAAATTTCTTTGGTTGATGAACATTTTCCCACTTCGTCTTTTACCTGATCAGGTAATCCTTCTAGGATGAAATCCATTGCCATTTTGTTGTTTCTTTTTAATTCCTTCTTGGCTATAGTATTTGGTTTCTTTGAAGTGGTCTATCCTGTAACAATTGATTTCCAAATGTCATCCCCGTTCATGTAAAAATGTTTTCATTCTTTTTCTACATATCTCATATTTTTGACCATTATGCCCATAAAACATTGGTATTCCATTTTCTGAGTATCCATTAGACATGATCTACCTTCCAATGGTTAGTCTGATTCTGAAGGACCTGCTCTGATACCAATTTTTGGAATACTAAGGGGGGCGGGTGAATTAGTGTTGAGCCCTTTTTACCAATTTCAATCACAACATTAAATGATCAATAATTCTATTCACATATTATTGCAATTAACATATCATAAACATATAACCATAAACAATGCATCAAATCATAACCACATATACATAATATTTTACGTGGAAACCCAAATGGGAGAACACCACATAATTCTTTCTTATTTTTAAAAATATTACATTCATAGGAAGCAACAACTTCCAAATTCTTTAGCACCAACTGGAAAAAGGATCCAACCCCCTATTAATAGGCTCCAACCCGAAGGAAGCTACAACTCCATAGATTCTCAGCTCCAACTGGAAGGAGGATCCAATCCGAAGGAAGCTACAACTCCTTGCATTCTATAGATTCAACTAGAAGGAGGCTATGACCCCATGATTTACATGCTCCAACTTGAAGGAAGCTCCAACTCCATGTATTCCCTAGCTCCAACCGGAAGGAGGCTACAACCGCCTTTCCTTGCCCCTTCCTTCCACCCTGAAATATAAATGTAGACTCAACCTGCCACTGAAATTGTCACTGATAATAAACCTGTCACTACCTCTGTCACTGTCAGTGGATCATAATCATAACCATATATAGATCATGCCAAGATCACCAAGAATGTCTCCAACCCATATGATGAAATTCACCAAGATGTGCATCTAACAATGTACCAAAAATATGCCTCTTGTATGTGCTAAAAAATCAAAGATATTCCTCAAACAATATGCCAATACATGCCTCAAACTGTGTAGCCAAGTATCCAAAATATACCTCAACCATGTGCCAAATGTATGTGCCAATACATCCCAAATATGCCTCAATCATATGCCAAACATTCCAAATACATGCCTCAAACATGTGGCATAACATCAAGATATAAAAATCAAAATCATGTATACAAACATACCTCATATCTTGTAACAACCTTGTTGCCTCATCATACCTTGTTGCAACCTAGAACAAGCATCCCCTTTGCTTTACCTTAGCCTAACTACCTCAGATTTGCGAATATATCAAGTGTTCACTAGATATATATTCAATGAACTTGTGTGTATAAATGAGAGACTCTTTATGTGTATTTATACTTTTTCAAGTGACTTATTTTGGAGCTAACTTGTAACTGTTTTACCCTTTTTCCTGATTTTAGGGCCAACTCATTATTTCTTGTTACAACTATTTTACCCTTTAATTAATGACTATTTTACCCTTTTTCTTGATTTTAGGGTCAACTCATTATTTATTGTTACAATTGTTTTACCCTTTAATTAATGTCTTGTAACTTATTGTTGCAACCATTTAGGGACTTCTTAACTTTTAGTTTCAACTCATTATTTGTTGTTACAACCATTTTACCCTTTAATTAATGACTTGTAACTTCTTGTTGCAACTGTTTAGGGACTTCTTAACCATTCTTTGGGGCTTTCAACTTCAATAGGGAATATCTCCTCAACCGTGAGGAACCATGTGGCATATCACCTACCATTGGAAACAACATGATGAGAACTATCCATATATGAGGGTTTTACATGCATTTGAAATGTCCTTCATCCTATTTTTTTGTCAAACAACTTTGGGATTCATGACCACACATCTGGGGATTCCAGACTTCTCCAAGGGTTGACATCAAGTGAAACTTACTTAACAACAATCTCACCCTTTGGAATCGATGGAAACACTCATACTCCCCCCGTGACTATTTCTCCTCATCTTTCTCTCCCCCTTTGAAATCAATGGCAAATAGTATCTCCCCTTCAGACTGCTCTCCTTGTCTTCATGCTTCTGATCTTTCTCTCCTGATATTTATTTTTCTCCCCCTTTGACATCACGGGTAAAAGGGTAACTCCTCTTGTCGGTATGTCTCCCCCTATCTTCATGCTTATGATATTTCTTTCCTGATCTATTTCTCTAATGATTTATCTCCCCTTGAATTCTCTGCAAGATTCCATGTATATTAGTGTGGGGCTTCTTGTACTTTCTTCATTTCCTCTCTTTCGGTGCTTCTTGACTATTGGTGCTTCCTCTTGTAATTCACTAACATATATAAAAAGAATTCAAATTTACTTGACTTCAAATCTTTATGGATTTTCGTGTTTACTGCTTAGACATCAATGACCACATCATTCAACAATTTTCTTTTGATGATATAGCTTTTGTTGATGATTTCTCTTCGCTTGTCTTGCTATTCCTTTCATTGCTTGTATTCCCTTGACTGAATGATTCCACATGTGAATATGCTTTCATCCACTATTATGCATATTTTCTTACTCATCTATTATGTACCTGCCAGGTGTCTCATGAATTCATCTTTTTCCATATGTCATAAAACTGTCCATGAATCTGCTACTCAACCACACACAATTCTAACCTATCTGCTGCAACTGATTACATCATATTCCTTCTCTTCAAACTGAATCAAATATTTCCATTGGTATGCTCTATATTTAACACATCCTCAAGTTTGTATGTCACTACTTGGAATCTTCTATACAACCATGAACCTCTACCTGAAAAGTGTGCCAATGATATTCTTCGTAACTTCCAACTAATACTTGAAAGATGTTGTTGGCCCTTGACCAAGATTTGGAGATCCTTGGTCACGTTTGACCTCTTTTGGGAATTTGACAAGATGGTCGAAGGCAGAGTGCAAGTCGAAGTGGAGATCAAGGGATCTCGGCCCCATTTTAGGACACTTTTGGGTTTAGGGTGTTGTGGTGGGAAATCCCCCTATGGACTAGCATTTAGGGTTATATTATGCATGCAGATAAGACTGAAATAATCCTACTTTCTACCGTCGTCTCGGAATTAATCCCCATTTCTTTCAAGAAAATACATTGTTAAACGAACATACCTTGTTCTGGATGTTCGATGTCGATCCTTCTTCATGCTTGATCGCTTGCTAGCAGCTATCCTCCCAAGACTGAATTGCATAGAAAACAAGAAACAAACTCTACATGCATTTGTTCTACAGATTAATGGGTTAGAGATTCAAACATATATTCACTAAAATATGAAGAACTCATATAGTGGGATGGAAAAAGCATTTCTTTATTATTAAATTTAATGAATCAACTTACAATGTCGAGACCAACCACTGCTCCGTGAACCTAATCCTGGGCTCCTCTTCAAATGTCCTCCAACTTCTTTGCTTTGTATCTCTCTTTGCACAAGGATGGCTAAAGGGTTGGGACAATGGGAATGTGCAATTGGGTAGAGTTTCTTTACTCTTATTTTCCTCCTCCAAATGGGACCCCTAACCCTTCTTTTATAGGCTAGAAGAAGCTAGGTATTTGGACAAACCCTTGGCCATGCATGGCCAGGAGTTTCAGTTAAATCACCCAAAGATGTGTGTTTCGTCGACAACTTTCCTTTTTTCGTGCTTTTGTAGGTCCACGTGGGTTGTTTTAGGTCAACTAGTGTACACACGTGTAGTAATGGAATAGGGTGCGTGGGCCCTTATAAAAGAGGTTTTTTTAAAGAGTTGTTCAACATTGCTTTGGCAAAAAAGGGATATGAGATGGCCTGATGCCAGGTAAGCATGTATGGTGCAAATTAGGGTTATAACATAGGGTTTATGTAACAAGTATGAGATGTCAGCCCATGGGTTTACCCATTTTTAGGCCCATTTTGTAATGTATAAATAAAAATCTAGGCGATGTAAGTGGAGAGACCTAGTATGTTAAGAAACTGAATATATCTACCAATATAATAACCACAAATACTGAATACACAATAGATCCACAAAGCAATATAGAATAAACCACACTTTATTATTACCAAAACCCTTGAGGTAGGGCAACACCATAGAATGGATCCTATTATGGAAGGGATCCTCTCCTGTTCACTTGCCTCTTCGAGGGGGCATCCTTTTATTGAGCTACTGCTCCAAATATAATACTTCTATTCATGTCCCATTACATTGCTTGAACCCCTTTATATAGTGCTACCATAACCTAAGAACATTTTAGAAGAGGAATCTTCTAGAAGTAGAACCTTCTAAGAAGTCCTCTTACATTTATTATATCTAATTACCCATTTATTATATCTAACTACCATAGTGGGCCTTATTTAATAATATAGTGGACCTAGTCCACCTTACATTTAATGACCTCCACTATTATCACTATGGGCCCTCTGGGCCCCCCCACTACCTCTCTATCTACCTTACATTCCATCCCCCTTATGAAAGCGTTGTCCTCAACGCTTGATGTACAACCATATACTAGGGTCCCATGGATAATCGTGGACCGTAATGCTGAAGAAGACTGAAGAACCAAAGTCCCATGTAGAAAGGAAATCCACCATGCTGAAGTAGTCCAACCACCATTGTAAGCCCGGGTCCCATGTCCAATTGCTCATGTGAACTCCCCGTAGAATATTTTTGAACTCAATAACCAACTCCAAATGATGCTCCAAAGACTGACACCTATCATGTGGATCCAAATAAGAAGATCCATCCACATAGTGGAAAATGGTCATAGCAGAATCTGGAAGAAATAATACCACTGTAGAATATGCAGACTGAACGCTG
>ML776652.1:699575-711157 GCA_009831015.1 Picea engelmannii | reverse complement strand
TTGAATACTATGAAAACTATCATTGAGGCCATATGTGAGGCTGGCTGTGAGGCTACGTGTGAGGCTGTTTGTGAGGCCATGTGCAAATGCATCCAATCTGTCATCCAATTGGGATTTGAATGATTCAAGAATTTCTTTCAAGGTTTGAGAATAAATAGCCATATGAGCACCCTATGAATCTTCAGTCCTGCAGCCATCACATAAAAACTCAAAAAATAAACCCAAGAAGTTTCGACAGAAAATCGCGGCTTTTTCTGGAAAACCCTAAAAAACTGCTGAACTTAAAATGCTCATAACTTCACTTCCCAAACTCCGTTTCGACTGATTTGTTTTTTGAAATTGGGTGAAATTGTGAGAAGAACTCAGATCTGTAATTTACTTGGGCAAATTCGGCCTCCAAATGCTACAGAAATTAAAATAAATCGCGCCGCCGTCCGCAGAAAAAAAACCCTGAAAAATTGCAGATTTAAAAACCTCAATATCTTGACCTTCCGGACTCCATTTCGGACGATTTTTTTTTTTTTTTTAACTTGGGTGTTTTTCTGAGAGGAAATCATATCTACAACCCTTTTCTGTAAATTTTGCACTGAAATATACTGAAAATGTCTGGAATGTCGCGGCCCTTTTTTTTCTTCTCCGAAAAAAAAATACTTTGTTATTACCAAACCCTTGAGGTAGGGAAACACCATACAATGGATCTTATTATGGAAGGGATCCTCTCCTGTTCACTTGCCTCTTCGAGGGGGCAACCTCCTAATGAGCTTCAGCTCCAAATACAATAATTCTCTTCATGTCCCATTACATTGCTTGAACCCCTTTATATAGTGCTACCATAACCTAAGAACATTCTAGAGGAGGAATCTTCTAGAAGTAGAACATTCTAAGAAGTCCTCTTACATTTATTATATCTAATTACCCATTTATTATATCTAACTACCATAGTGGGCCTTATTTAATAATATAGTGGACCTAGTCCACCTTACATTGAATGACCTCCACTATTATCACTATGGGCCCTCTGGCCCCCCCCACTACCTCTCTAGCTACCTTACATAGTAGAATCGACTTAGTGTGAATCTAAAGGCTTTGTGCATACTATGTGTTAAGACTTGCAAAGCTAAGTGCAATTTATTGTAAGAAGCTTGTGTGCAGACTGTGTAAGAAGGACTTGTGCTCTGACCTAACTTGGGGAAGGATGATATCAGGAGGTGCATGCAGATCTCCTATCCTATGCGGAGTAGGGTTTTTGGGCTTTGTGCATGTAGGAATATTGACAGAAGATAATAAAGAAGAGAATATTTGGTGGACGTATCCTCACATTGGGGTAAACCACGTATATCCTGTGTTATGGTTTCTTAGTGCATTATGGTTGTTATATTGTTCATATGACGAAGAGGATAAGGTGTAGATCCAGAAAGAGAAAGAACAACTGCTCGTGGAGCAAGTTGGAGTTAAATAAGCAGTCAACATAGCACTTCACTATGTGACAGGCTTAGAACAAAAAGAAGAAGACCCAGTGGAGAATCAAGTGGCAAAGCTTGCTGAATCCATTCAACAAATCTAATAAAGGGTAGTATAATTGAAGTTACAAGCAGTACCAAACACTCCGCAGGAAGTGAGAGACCATTGAGAAGAAACTGCATGAAGCGCAGTCCAGAGAATCAAGGCATTAGCCTTGGAATGTAAACAACTTAGCAGTCGAAGTGCGGAATTATGAGCACCTTACCAAGGACCCTGAACTAAAGACACTGAAGTCATAGATATAGGAGTCAAAGAAGTAAGCAACACCAGTACAAGTGCAGTTCAAGTCCTTGTCAACGGTTGAGAAAATTAAAATATACCAAGAACAACACATGACTTAGAAACAAGTCCATGCCATATAGAGCAAAGTCATGGAAGTGACTCAGAGGCTCCAACCAGTGCAGGATGCAGCTTGCCTACTTTTTGAGGAGATTGAAGGATGAGGAGAAGAACTAGAAAAAGCAGTCACTGTAGTCGAACAATGCTTGGAAGGACCTGTGACCGAGGTAGTTATTCAGGATTTCACCGAGCAGGAGACCCTAGCGAAGCAACATATCGAAGCAACTCGAGCCAAGCTCGAGGTGTTTGAGGTAGAGTTACCCAGAGCAAAGTGACTCGATACAAGTCACAGGTGAGTGTTGGGGGCCTGTTGGCCCTTGACCAAGTTTTGGATATCCTTGGTCATGTTTGACCTCTTTTGGGAGATCAACAGGCTGGTCGAAGGCAGAGCACAAGTCGAAGCGGAGATCGTGGGATATCGACCCCCTTTTTAGGGAAAGTTTGGGTTTAGAGTTTATATAATGGGTATGGGATGTCGGCCCATGGATTTACCCATGTTTAGGCCCATTTTTTAATGTATAAATAGAAATCTAGGTGATGTAAGTGGAGAGACCTAGTAGAATCGACTTAGTGCGAAGCTAGAGGCTTTGTGCATACTATGTGTTAAGACTTGCAGAGCTAAGAGAAAGTGATTGTAAGAAGCTTGTGTGCAGATTCTGTAAGAAGGATTTGTGTTGTGACCTAACTCAGGGATGGAGGATCTGGCGAGGTGTGTGCAGATATCCTGTCCTATGCGGAGTAGGGTTTTTGGGCTTTGTGCATGTAGGAATATTGACAGAAGATAATAAAGAAGAGAAGAGTTGGTGGACGTAGCCCCACATTGGGGTGAACCACGTATATCCTGTGTTATGGTTTCTTAGTGCATTATGGTTGTTATATTGTTCATATGATTTAATATTAGTGTAGTAATGAATGTTTATATGAATTTGGTATGATAGCTTAGTGCTTAGTGATGTGAATGAATGCTAGATCTGATCTCTTTCCATGCCCTAAGTGCTTATATGTGTTAGATCTGGTTGAATAATGCATTGTTCTGTAATTAGGGTTTGGATATACAATGTGAATAAGGGTTTAGTAATGATGAATGTTAACTGCTAAGTGCTTTGTTAGAGTGGTGTAATCACATATCTGTGTCCCAGCTAGGTTGTAGACATTTGAGTCCTGCAACCACCCTTGCCCATACCTTTGGTGAGACATCATCTGCTTTGCATGTGTTATCGAAAGGGCCCATAGTTATGGTTTTGTTGGTGTGCTGTTGAAGCATTGAACCCTGGGTCTGCCCCTGTGTGCCAACATATTCTCCTAAAAAAAAAAACTTTCACAAGACATTCTACAGTTTTGTGATCAAACCACTATGCAAACAGTTCAAATTGATCAAAATATAGTTCTCTAATATGTAGAGTTGTTTCTTAGACTCTTTCTCTTCAATATTCATATTTAATGGGAGTCTCCAAGCCGGATGACTTAGAAAGGTGGAGGAAGTCACCCTAATGCAGAGTAATATTCCTCTTCTTCTATGGATTCATCATCTTCCTGAATTATGATATCTTCCTCTTGGACTATAGATTTATCACGATCTTTCACTACTGAAAATCTTGAGAGTATAATTTATGGGAGTTATTCATTCACCGAATCTTCATTCACGTGTTCTTGCTTTCTTTTCCAAACCTTCTTGCACATGATATCAATGTTTTCCTTCATGGAAGGTTCCATCATGCTTCTACAGTTCCAAGCTATGTGTCCATAGTTGTGGAATTTTTAACATTCAATATTCTATGGATCCACATAAGCATTCTTGCTTGAACATTTATTACATAAGCTATGCAATCTACAACTTTATGTCCAAAGTTATTACAAGTAAAACAATGATCACAAAGGAAACTTTGATACCCAGGAGAATGATTTTATTTGTGATGTAGTCCTTCTGAATTAATGCCTTAGCTGGTCACGATCTTTGCTTCTATTGTTTCCTTTACAATGATTGAAAATTCTTTGATACCTGGAAGTAGAAGGTCTTCTTGGTGGCACAACTCTTCTGTAATATTCTTATTGAGTCTTCTTCTTTTCTTGAATGTTCTCCTTTGAAGGTTTGCATTCCTCCTTCTAGATAGAGACTTTGATGACTTTTTCATAACTCCTAGAATTCTCTTCATTCTTCCTTTCCAACAACTTGTAACACTTCTCTTCAAATTTATTTATTGGCTGAGTGGAGCTTCCTCTTTCTTCAACGTTCCTGCTGAGTTTGAAAACTTCAACCCTTAATGTGACAACTTCTTCTTCAAGCTTCTCACAATTTTGTTCCTTCTTCATCATCTGAATCTTCATTACTTCTTATTTTCTCTTTGCTTCTTCAAGTTGGGTCTTAAAGGAGATGATTTCTTCTTCAAGTCTTCTTTCTTGTTGACTAAATTCTGCTTCAATATTGTTTATGTCCTAATATCTTTCCTTAAGATGATTTGTCAAAATATCTTATCTCTTCTTTGCTTCCTTTCTTTGTTATACTATTCCGACTTCCAAACACTATTTATATTTCAATTGATACTTGAGAGTTTCTTCAATCACTTTAGCTTCTTCCAACTGAGTTTTTAGATTCATGATGATCTCCTCGGATTCTTCAAATTTTTTATTAGAGTCTTAAGAATCCTCCTTGAACTTGATCAATTCTTTCTCAATAGACTAGTTTTTCTTCCTTTCTCTATCTATCTCACTTAAATAATTGATTAGTTCAACCTCAAGATCCACTATGCCTACTTCACAGTCTTCTTCTTCCGAATCTGTTTGACATGACGAAAATATTTCTTCTCATTTTGTCCCTGTATCTTCTTTAACATGCTCTGGCTCTGTGAAGCTATGAGATCCCTTAAAACATATATTATGTAGCTTATCCCAAAGTTATTTGTTTGATGAACATTTTTCCACTTTGTGTTTTACGATATCAGTTAATCCTTTCAGGATGAAATCCATTGATATTTTTCCGTTTCTTTTTAATTATTTCTTTTTTGTAGTCTTTGGTTTCTTTGAAGAGGTGTATCCTGTAAAAACTGATTTCCAAACATCAAATCCTTGTGCCTGTAAAAGTGTTTTCATTCTTGTGCTCCATATCTCCGATTTCTTACCATTCTAACCATCAAACATTGGTATTCCATTTTCTGAGTATCCATTAACCATGATCTACCTTCCAATGGTTAGACTAATTCTGAAGGACTCACTTTGATACCAATTATTGGAATACTGAGAGGTGGGGGTGTGAATCAATATTGAGCCTTTTTACCAATTTCAATCACAACATTTACTGATCAATAATATTCCATTCACATATGATTTCAATTAACATATCATAAACATATAACCATAAACAATGCATCACATCATAACCATAGATACATAGTACACAAATATTTTACATGGAAATCCAAATGGGAGAAAACCAGATAATGATTTCTTATGTATCAAAAGATTACATTCATAGGAAGCACCAAATTCCAAATTCTCTAGAATCAACTGAAAGGAGTCTCCAACCCCTTGTTTATAGGATCCAACCTGAAGGAAGCTACAACTACCTATATTCTCCATCTCCAACTGGAAGGAGGCTCCAACCCCTTATTTATAGGATCCAACCTGAAGGAAACTATTACTCCCTGTATTATACAAATCCAATTGGAAGGAGGCTATGAACCCCTAATTTAAAGGCTCCAACCTAAAGGAAGCTCCAACTCCCTGTATTCTCCAGCTCTAATCAGAAGGAGGCTACAACCCCCTTTCCTTGCCCCTTCCTTTCACCCTGAAATATAAATGTAGACTCAACCTGTCATTGAAACTGTCACTGATAATGAACCTATTACTGCCTCTATCAATATCATTGGATCAAAATCATAACCATATATAGCTCATACCAAGATCATCAAACATTTCTCCAACCCATATGCCCAAATTCACCAATATGGGCATCTAACAATGTACCAAAAATATGCCTGTAGTATGTGCTAAAACATCAAAGATATTCCTCAAAAAATATGCCAATACATGCCTCAAACTATGTACCCAAGTATCCATAATATACCTCAACCATGTGCCAAATATAGTGCCAATATATCTAAAATATTCCTCAAGCATATGACAAACATCCCCAAGACATGCCTCAAGCATGTGTCATAAAATCAAGATATAACAATCAAAATCACATATACAAACATACCTCAGATCCTGTAACTACCTTGTTGCAACCTGGAACAAAAATCCCCTTTGCTTTACCTTAGCCTCTCTACCTCAGGTTTTCCAATAGATCAAGTGTTCACTAGATAGATATTCAATGAACTTGTGTTTATAAATGAGAGACTCTTGATGTGTATTTATACTTTTCAAGTGACTTGTTTTGGGGCTAAATTACAACTATTTTACCCTTTTTCCTAATTTTAGGGTCAACTCATTACTTCTTATTACAACTATTTTACCCTTTAATTAATGTCTGTTTTACCCTTTTTCTTGATTTTAGGGTCAACTCATTATTTCTTGTTACAACTATTTTACCCTTTAATTAATGACTTGTAACTTCTTGTCACAACCATTTAGGGACTTCTTAACTTTTAGGTTCAACTCATTATTTCTTGTTACAACCATTTTACCCTTTAATTAATGACATGTAACTTCTTGTTGCAACCGTTTAGGGAATTCTTAACCATTCTTCGGGGCTTTCAAATTCAAGAGGACATATCTCCTCAACAATGACGAACCACATGGCGTACCACCTACTGTTGGAAACAACATGATGACAAATATCCATCTATGAGGGTTTTACATGTATTTGCACTGTCCTTCATCCTCTTTTTCCTCAAATAACTTTGTGCTTCATGACCACACCTCTAGGGATTCCGAACTTCTCTAATGGTTAATATCAATGAAAACCAACTTACCAACATTCAAACCATGCATTCAAACATATGTTCTAACATATATGTGTGAAAAACCACAATGTTTACATAATCCACTTATGCACATCCACTTAATGCATCCTTGCATTGATTCAAGAATACCATGTTATCATGTCATTCATTCCACCATTATGAGTTGGAAGGTTTATCTAATTCCTCAACACATCATCCTTCCACCTACCCAATACATGCTCGACTATATGAACACCTTCCTCTTCAGCCCAAACACAACAATAGGGATCCACCCTCTTAGTGTTCTTTACTATTGGAAATAAGGTTACAATCTAGGACACCAACACAAGAATTGAGTCCATTGGACACTTGTGCAATGATAGACTTTCCATATCTGACAATACTATGGCCTCACCCATGACTATCTCACATGGCATTCAATCTCACAACATAATTCCTTATTTTCCTTGGTTATTATCTCATAATTAGCACAACATGAGACACCATTTTATCTCATATGAATGCACTTAAAATAATTTAACAATATTATGTCTACAAATTTCTTCCTTTACCGCACCCTACCCAAGTATCATTTACACAAATGTGTTCAAACAACACAAACATATCAATGTTATGATATCAAGTCATGAAGAAAGTTATTCTTACCTAAATTTTCTTAATCACATATGCAATATAAACATACTAAATTCATACTTGCATGGATTCCATCAACATCTCTGATGTCACCTAATTATTTCACCAACCTTTTAATAATCACATTCTTTTCCTTATCCTTTCTTCACAAGGCCGATTTTCATATGTAGAAATATCATTAACATCTTTAACCATGCTCTCAACTTGTTCTAGATACACAACCACTATCAACGATATTTAATCATCATGCTATACTCGTGGCATATGCAACAACATACTAGTCTTAACCAATATCTATATGCATTATAAACATATCTATATGCACTATTCATCATTATTCTCAACATTTTTAGTAGTGCATATTCATTCTAGTTATTTCACTCTCTTGCATTTTCCAACATTCCCATGCCTACATATAACAAATTCCTCATTCTTAATAAATATATAAATAATTCAGCAAGAGAAGAGTTAATAAATTCTCCCTTCCAACTCCTTTGCATAGCATGTAATTCCACATCATAGTTATCCAATTCCAAAGGCTTACTTCCATCCAAAACATGGATCATTAACTATCATTTTCTCATCCAAGTAGCAATTCAGATAATGCATACATATTTACACTTGACAATTTTAAAGCACAATGATACTTCTTATAAACAAAATTAAGTTAAAGGTGAGAAAAGCTTCCTTATTATTATGGTTTCCTTGCTATCCATTGTTATCTCATTCACGCTTGTGCGCATCCTTCTTAACACTGGGGGTTGAAGACCCAAGATTCATCCAGATTTGACCAACAAAATCCCAAGGCATCGACATATCAATCCTCAACCAAAGACTAAAGAAGGTCTCACCCAAGACACCATGAGGATCGCAGAGACCATATGGTCTTATGTTGATGATGATGAAGAGCTAATGCACAGAAATCCATTCGGGTTGGCATTCAAGAAAGCCATTAAAAAATACTTAACAACTAACAATATACAACAACAACAACAACACACACACACACACACACACACACACACACACACACATTCAATTGACACATGAATAACAAACCATAAGACCGAAATTACTACATCTTGATTATTTTCATTCCACCATCACAACATATGTTAAGAAACTCATTAATTGACAACAACAAAACCTTTCTCTCTTACACATTTGACCAGTGTTACATTACATAGGACCATTAAATTCTCTTCAGACTCTGCAAATGTGATAGACTCAAAATTACAACCACAAAAATTACAAAACATAGTCTCAAAGCGAGCTGAAGGAAAACATTACCCACAACCATCAACCAACAACCTACTGACTAAATAACTAACTCACCTTCTATTGTCATTGCTCCCTTCTATTTTCTTCTCATCTTTTCCACTCTATCACTTTCAGTTCTTCCCTAGTCTCTCCTCTGACTGTGAGTCCCGCATTCTTATATCATCCACATGCATTCTGCGTAGCCTCTTTGGAATCGTGACAATATCAACTACCTTTCTAGATCATCTTCTTTCTTCTTGCCTGTAGTAATCATTCAGGGATATTTCTCGAAGATTCTATTCTTGATTCTGACATGCATGCGATGTCTTCTTTATTTCTGGAGTGCATCACAAAACTCAAACCATTGCGTATTGGTAAAAATTTAACTGGCGTGCAAGAAAAAAACTTGAGCTGATGCATGCACCTCCTGCCACCTTTCACGTAGCTGCTTGAGCACACCAAAAATTGGAATAGGCATGCACAACTTTGTTTGTGTGTGCACATGATATTAAACCAAAACTTTGGGTGCCAACAAGACCCCACCACTATTATTTGGCTTATCTTTGAGCCAACTTCCTCATGGAGTGACTAATTTGACAGAGTAACTATCCTTGTAAAGTATCCAACTTGGCGGCACTGGCTTCATTGATCTAGACCAGGTGGAAAGGGCCCAACCAATGCATGCGTAACTTAACAGGGTGTTGTAAATATTTACTGTCATATAACAAGACCAAAGACCCTGGCTGCAAAATTTTATGGTGGATGTTGCGATCATTCCATGCCTTCTGTCTTTTCTTCTTGACAACTTAGATGAATCCTACTACGAGATAGTCCTCTTCGAGCTCCATGAGTTCATCCAACCTATGTTGAAGTGACTATTCATTTTTCATTTGAGTAGCAAGAGAAATCTGTAGGCTAGGAACAATAAATTCCAATGGCATGACTACTTATTTTCCATAGACCAATCTGAATGGAGTGCACTTGGTAAAACTTTTGCAGGTTATTTTATATGCTCATAATACTGTGGGGATCCTCTGATCCCAGTCGCCATGCTACACATTACTAACTTTGGTTAACATATGTTCTAAAATTTATTTGAAATATTCAACTGTACCATTTTATTGAGGATGATAGGGAGTGCTCTTTTGGTGATGGATCATGGACTGCTGTGTGAGTTCCTAAATCGTCACATTCAAAAAATGAAAGCCCTAGTCACTCATCAACATCTTCAGAAAATCAAATATGGTAAACACATTCTTAAAACTGAACTGTGCCACCATTTCTACTGTGAATCCTTAATCGGTGTGTCTTCGACCCATATTGTTAGATATTCTATGGTAGTATTAATGTAGTAGGCACCTGTCCGACATATGAGAGCATTGATTGGGCCCACAAAATCAATTTCCCATTTCTAAAACAATTCTAATGCAATGACTATAAACAAAAGGAGCTCATCTCTTCAACAAGGATTTCCAGTCCATTAGCAGACATCACAACATTTACAATACTCCTTGGCATCGACGAAAAGTGAGGGTCACCAAATCCCTATGCACAAAAACTTTCACACGATGTCCTTACCTACATTGTGTCTTTCTAAAATACCCTGATGTGCTTCAGAAAAAATGGGGTCCTGCTCATGTTCTAAGGCACACCTACAAAAAATTCCATCAACTCCCAACTTACATAGTTGTCCAACAATTAATTAAGTTTGTTCCATGAGTCACCAGTTGATGGCACTGGGCCGGAGTATACCCCATTGGAGCCTATCCTGATGTGAGGAATTCAACGATATCAACTAATTGGTCAAGAAATTCTTTGACATGGAAGATTTTCATGTTGGGGAGTTCATCATCGAGGCTTAAACTAGCCTCTCCAGACTCGATCCTTGATAGATGATCGGGTCCAAAATCATATTTCCTTAGTTTAACGACTACTTCAAACTCAAACTCTTGAAAGATCAACAACCAATGATATATTATTCCTCCCAACATGGGCTTGTTGAAAATATACTTGAGTGCAAAATGGTTAGTGAAGAATTTAAATGAGGTCCTGATTAAGTAATGGAGAAATTTCTACAAGGCATATATCATGGATATGCCCTCACAATTAGTTGTTGTATAATTATTTTTAGCGTCGAAAAATGTTAAGAACCAAATATCAATATAGCATAGAAAAACCTTAGAAAAAGTACTCAACGCCTTGAAAAAGATATAATTTCAGATAATAAGCCTCTTCTAGGGGGAAACCTCCTTTTACCCCACTTAAATGTTCAAGTGCAAGATGATTCAAAATGAAAATGTCTCCTTGGTATATATAGGAGACTAGGAGGTATAATTACAACTAATGGTCTAAAGCCGACATAAATAAAATAACATTACTAATATAATATGCCCCAATTAAGGGGTAATGAGCCAATATTAGGGCTTAACATGCCCCTCCCCTTGAGAAAAGTGTTGTCCGCAATGCTTGAGTAACTCTGGATGCTTCTATATAAAAGACTCATCTTCCCAAGTGGAATCTTGAAACGGTAGTTTCCTCCATTTAATGAGATACTCTGAAATGGATCTATTCCTCAGCTGGCGAATTCTTGTGTCAGTGATGGCTTCAGGCTCCAATATGATTTTTCCTTCCTCGTCAAGTTCTAGAAATATAGTTTGAACTGGGATTTTGTCGCCTATAACCTTATTTAAGCATGAAACATGGAAAACTAGGTGTACTTGTGAATATGCAGGCAACTCCAATTTGTATGCCATAGTACCAATATTTTGCAACACATTATATGGGTCATAGTACTTTGGTGATAATTTATTATCCTTCTTGGCTTGCTTGAGGGACATCTGTTTGTATGGTTGTAGTCTTAAAAACACCCAATCCCCTACTTCAAAACTTCTTTCACTACGATGTTGATCTGCTTGTTGTTTCGTGCGA
>ML776652.1:657627-695511 GCA_009831015.1 Picea engelmannii | reverse complement strand
AAGCAATTCATACCTTTTGTGTATGTGGCACATTATGGAGATCAAAGAATTGCTCCATCTGAAGTATCCATGTGATTGGGTCCTTGCCATCAAGCTTCCTCATATCAATCTTAGGAACGTGGTTGGTCTTCAAACCAAAGTTGATGTTTCTCCATTCTTGATTCACCTTCCTTGTGTCCTCATCATGAATTTCATGGGATGCATTTTCACTTTCAGGTGTCTTCTCTGTTACGAAATTTTTCAATACTTCCATGATCTCCCCGTTTAAACCCTCCATCATCTCTTGTAGTTCATATTTTGTTAGTATATTCTTTTTTAAATAATTTATGTCCCTATGCATTTCTTCACCTTCATGAAGATTCCAAGTAGGATTGTCTGGAGGCTTATTTGGTGTAGAAGTTCCCTTTTTGGGTGGCATGTTGGCCAAGTATCACTTTTGAACCTTGATTTTGAGGTGGTTATGCTAGACAATCTTTCTTATGTTGTATCTCCCAAGTTTTGGCCCTTTTGGGTATGAAACTTTATTTTATGTAGTTGTATGATATTTTTTCTCTGCAATGCCACAGGTTTGATCAAAATTGGATGTGCCAAGTGGAATTTACGGTAACTTCCCCACAACTCTATGATTTTTGTCCTTTCCAGGAGATCTCACTTGTATAGTGTGTCTCACACAAAATAATTGATATAAAATTATGAAACTTGTACAAAAAATACTGCAGAATGTCCACAATCCAATGTAACCAGTCCAACTCAATTTGGATACTCTAGGAAGAAGTTATGATTGTTTTACTTGGAACACCTTCTTTAGACTAGTCAATATGACTAGTCAGATACCCTATCTTACATAGGGTGTATCTACAAATTTAATATGACCCTGAATATAAACGTTTTACCATAGATACCTTACTAATTTTGGTGAATAGCGTTCGAAGTTTAGGGTCTGAAAAGTTACAAAATTTGTTTTATAGTGAAAATTTCGCAATGACTCAATTCAGGATGATTCCAAAACCCTATCTTGTACACTCTGTATATCTGAAAGTATAAGGCCTCAGGAGCTTAATTTTGAACCCAATGTACCTTGATCTATCTAATAAATATCCTCCAAGCCGTTCCTTCTGAAAAATTGTAGAAAAAAAGTTATAGCAGAAATGCCAAGGTGTCTCAGATGTAGCAGCGAAACCCCAAGACCTTGAGCTTTGATACCATATGTTAAGAACCGAATATCAATATAGCATAGAAAAACCTCAGAAAAAGTACTCAAAGCCTTGAAAAATATATAATTTCAGATAATAAGCCTCTTTGAGGGGGCAACCTCCTTTTACCCTACTTAAATGTTCAAGTATAAGATGATTCAAAATGAAAATGTCTCCTTGGTATATATAGGAGACTAGGAGGTATAATTACAATTAATAGCCTAAATCCAACATAAATAAAATAATATTACTAATATAATATGCCCCAATTAAGGGGTAATGAGAATATGCATAAGAAATGCCCCCACTCAGATTAATTATGGATGATCAATATTCCCTTCACTCAGATGCATAAGAAATGCCCCCAATGCAATGGAATATGCATCTACATGAACATGAAAGAGATTAGACTAGTCGGGGAAAACCAAAATTGATGCAGTGACTAGTTTCTTCTTTAGAGTATCCATGGATTCATGACATTTCTATTTCTATATGTACTTTGTATATTTGTTCAGAAGCTTCTCCAAAAGGCTGTAATTTTCTCATAGTTCTGAATGAACCATTGATAATACCTCATGTGACCTAATTTTGAATGCAACTCATGAACCAAAGTGGGGGTCACCATATCCAATATGGTGGAAATCTTAGCTTGGTTGACCAATAATCCATCCTTGCAAACTACATGCCCCAATAGTGTTCCAAAAGGCATACAAAAGATGCACTTCTTCCAATTTCGATAAATCTGAAGCTGATGAAATCGATTCAGAATCAACCGAAGGGCTTGCATATTCTCCTTTAGAAAACTAAATACTGTCTAGTTGTCCAAATAAAATTCAAGGAATTTATGGATAAATTATTTGAAGGCTGAAACCACTATCCGAGAAAAAACTACGGGTGCATTCTTTAGTACAAATGGAATCACAATGTAAGCAATGGAACCCCATTCCATCATAAAGGTGGTCTTGGGTTGATCCTCCTTTATGATTCGAACCTGGTGATACTCCAAGCCATCTGTAAAAGAGTAGGCTTCTTGTCCTCCAACATTCTCTAGAACCTCATCGGTGAAAGGGGTAGGAAAAGGGTCATGGAAACATGCTGCATTAAGTATTCTCAGACCTACACAGATTCATATATCACCTATTTTCTTTGGTTTCACCACCATGGGACTAATCCAATCTGAATCTTCCACAAGGACAATAATTCCAACATCCAACATCCGATCTAACCCTTTGCGCACCTTTATTTTATATTTGGGATTTAATCGGTAAGGCCTCCTCTTGACTGGCCTGGCATCGTACTTGAGATAAATATTCATCGCCTCAAAGATCCTACAATTCCATTCATTTATGAGAAGCTGTAGGGAAACAATTCCTCATATTCCTTAAGTAGGTCGATGACCTGGGTGATAGTCTCCTTATCCCAATAGTATCCAATAATAACCATTTTAGGTTCTTCCTCAGTGCCAATATTATGTATCTTTGTTTTAATTGGATGATCAAAGTCCAACATAGACATCTCTACTGCTTTCCATTTTGTGATTGATTTCCTTCAGATTCTTTAATCTGTATACCTCTAGGGTCATCATCGTCAATATCATCCACCTCCACCTTCCAACAATGGATGATGTCTTTCAACTTTCCATTGGTTGATGGTACGATCATACCACTTTTGAGGCTTCTTCCTTTGGTTGATGGTGAAATATAAAATTCTTTATTCGAAGGAGTGCCTCCCTTTGAGACAAATCCTTTGCGGTAAAGTAGAATGTTGATAAAAACTATGTGCTTACCTAAATCTAATATACTATTTGTCTTGCCCCTGGGGGGGCAGCTCAATTGGCAAGTGTCGTGAAAATGAAGTTCCATGAGGTTTCGAGTTCAACTCCCCCCGACTTACCTTGTGTGCCGCGTAAGGGGCATCGTGGGCACACCTAAAGGTTATAGTGGTAGCGGTTGGATAACACGGCCACGTGTAACGCGATCACATGCCCAACTAGTTGTTGATTCCTCCAGACATAAAAAAAAATAATATATATATATATATATATATATATATATATGTCTTCGGAGCTCCTCCTGAATGTACCAACTCCTAGGAACCATATTCATGGTATGAATGAACCAATGGACCCATTGGGTGAGAGGAATATTATTGGTAGTCCATCGCCTCTCATAGTAGTGAATGTGCTCTTAGGGATCTTTAGTGCCCTTATATCGATTTGCCAACTCAAAGTCAGAGATTGGTTGGAAATTGACTTTTATTAGTTCAACCACCTGTACCATGTTCTGTATGGCTGCGTGCTATGTCTCCCACCACCGCATAAGTGTTCCTCACACTAAGACTTCCATGGCTTAAACTTGTCGATATTACATAATGTTCTTCTCCATCTGTACCAAGAAATATTTCACCAGTCCCGTCCCACCAAATCATGATGCATCATATATTTCAGAGCCAATCCATCATATTTCTTTATTTATTCTTGCACACCTTTGGGTAGAGAACTCACACTTCCTCTTATGCCACCTCTCCATGGTGTCGTATGAACCAATATCATATGACTTCATGCTCCTCCAGCTCAGTTCCCCATCCACCATGGGATTGGCGTAATCTTCCCCGCATCCCATAATCTTTTATATATTCTTAATAACCGAGCTCCATGCATCCTCATCTACTGACTCATTGTACCTATCCACTTCATTAGGATCTAGAGGTGCAATCATGTGCAGGGTGTCAGTCTCAAATGAAATCTGTCACTTATTCAAATTCAACACAACATTGTTTTCAAAGGCCCAATCAATACCAAGTAGAGTTTAAGTGGGGATCAAAATCATCCATAATATCTATCACTTCAAAATCAACCTTCGTCTTCATCCCTTCTATTTTTACTCCGACTTACTCCAATCGACCTATAGGATAGATTTTGTACTGATTTTCCAACTATAGTTGAATGGGTGAACAACCAAAACTCGATTTAACCATAAATTCCCATGACTTATTCGTCATGATGTTCACGTTGGAACCTAGATCCAAGATGATCCCATCCATTTCATAACTACTGAGTTCAACTAGAATCTTGAACTCTCTTCTTGTGCACTTATGATTACTAACCTGACATGGATCCCTTTTTGGTAGGGGGGACAATATAACTCTCTCCATCCCCTCTTCCCCCCTGTAGGTTCCTAAGATCTGTGTCAACTTTCACATAACATCATGGTCTCTTAACAATCTTAAACATCAATGAAAGAAGTTACTTACTTGGTCTCCAATTTCTATTTCTCGTCCCAAATCACGTAGTGCTTCTTCATTCATTATGCACTTCATCTATTTATGCACATGTTCCTCTATTTCCCTTTTTTTGACGCATCACAACTGTTTCTGTCTACATGATTCTTCCAATGACCTCTATGTCACGCATTTTATTTCCTTGCACACAAGAGCTTTCTCCAAAGACCTCTACATGGCACGCTGCAAATATTCACGAGCACGAGTTTCTTCCAGAGACCTCTGCATCACTTATTTCACTTCCTCATGGATCTGGGCCTCTTCAAGTGAACTCTGTGTCATGTTTTTTTATTTCTTCTCATGCTCTTTCTTTGTTGATGGCCCTCTGAACATCGTGAAAAATATATTTATGTTGAGCAACATCAAATTTTGGAAGGGTATGCACCGCCTTTCTTATCTTCCCCTCCGACATTTGACTTGATATTTCACCATGCTTGGAGTCTCTTCCCTTCTTTTCTTCACCTCAGGTTATCACCCAAACATCAAATTCATCATCCTTTTTATTATTCTTGCATGAATCCATAGTCACCATGTTGCAATGTGTCTTCTTCTCTTCCCACTTTTTCAACAAGTTGGGAAAATCCTCAGTAACGTTCTTTGGGTTGTAACAAAACCTAAAAAGAGTGTGCAATTTGGTATAGAATCTTGACACATGACCTATATCTCTACAATTAAAACAAGTGGTGGGTCTACCTCCTCCTCCATATCCACATATGATGCCTCCTTGATACCCACCTCTCTCAGCACCACCACAATCACCACCCTTATGTTCCTCTTGAACATGAAATACAATGTGTGTATGGTCCTACATCATTTGTAGTGACCAAAATTTATTCACATTGTGTCCTACTGACTTGAAAAATTCAGAGAATAGAGTATGATGAATATTTTGATATTTTTCCAACATTGGGAAATAGGGTGGTACATGGCCCCATTGTCTACAGATTTTGCACCATTTCATCTAAGGTCCAACTAGAAATGGACTCGACACACTCATTTCCATATAGTTTCCAAGTATAGGACACTCATATCTACAATTCCCCTCATACCGACACATGGTACACCATACGTGATCATACATGACATTTTCCTTTACCATACCCTGTAATTGCATCATTAGGTTGGCTAGATGAGACTACACTTGCGTCAATCCTACCGACGTATCTCCCCCTCTTGGTGTAGCCTTCAAGCACATTGCACTTTCCACCACTTCTTCTTGAGTAGTCACGTTCTGTTGGGTGAGTGAGACTCATATATGGGGAAGTAACCACATAATGAACCAGTCTCTATGCTAGACATCCTAGATATGGAACATTAACCTATCTAGAAAAATATTGAACTATTGGTCATAATACCACATGTTTTCTTCTAGTTTCTGATTAATCTCTTTGATATCTGTAATGCATTGTGAATATGACTTAGGTTTCTATAATTCCTTAAGTAGATCTATCTTAATTTCTATCATGGACCTTTCCTGTCCCACTGGCATAGTGGCCTTGTACTTCATATACCATGTCAGGGATCTTTCCAAAATCTGGTCTTCAGTTTTGCAATCTTTGATGCCCCATTTGTGATCCTCTTCAAAAACCATATCACCTCATATGTGAACCAATGTTTTTCTGCATCATCTCTACCCATTCCATGGAACATGGGTAACCTCAAGGTACTATCTTTATTTTCCATCCTCAACCTCAAAATTTTTCCTCTGAAGTGACTATTGGGTATCTGGGATCTCAGTACTGATACTCTTCTTGGTGAAGTAGCACTGATTTTATCTTCTTCTTCACTCGTCGCTTATCTTATTTATTTTTCTACTCTTTCTTCTACCCCAATTGCCTCACTGTTCTTTATTCTTGAATACAAATGCACAAGAGGGTTGCTCAAAGGGGGGGTAACTCCATCTTCTCCTAACATTTCTCATGAGGGAACCCAAAGAGTTTCCTATCTGTAGCCATGCAATAACAACGACTATTGCTGACTCTTCTACCCCACCACTAGGGGATCCTCCATCTTCCTCTTCTATTTCGGTGCCTCTACTCTGTGCCCCATCTTCCTTAGAAGTTGTGGCACTGCACAACAACTAAGGGGTTCATACTTTGTCTTCTGGGCCCTTAATACCACTACTACCGGTATCTCCACTAGATACCCTACTCTCAATGCCACACCTCTTCGCAAGCCTATCCTCATTTGTTCTCCTCTCCAACACAACCCACTCTTCCACAATTTATTCTGTTACAATCTCCTTCCTCTTCGTCATGGCCCTGCCCCTTTCTAACTTCCTTCCAATTCTTTGTTCGTCTCTCCTCCTTGACTCAACTCTTATTGCGTACCTTTCATATATCTCTCTCTCCTATGCTCTTCTGGGTCCATCCTATTCCGTAGCTCATTTTACCAACTTATGGATCCTCCTTAAACAGATCCATATCCTCTCTCACTTTTCCCCCTTATTTTCACCCCCCATAAGTGTTAGGGGATTCTACTCAATGATCGTGTTAGGATCCATGCACATCAAACCATTCTCCACAAACAACATTTTTATCCAGCATGGGTTATCTTATAATAACCTTCTTATATGACCTTCCACAAACTTTCTTTCAGCCTCGCTAAAAGAATCAATGTACTCAAAAACAAATTAAATTATATACCATTCCTTCATTTGAGAAAACTAGAAATCAATGGCTCGAGTCCACTTGTTATCCAATGACTTCAACCTATCGATTGTGACTTGATCCTATACCAATGATACTTGCAGTCTCAATGCATTATTAGTAGCAATGTTCCTCTTCAATCATTCATACAACAGATAGGGAAATTCAATAAAGAAAACTTCATGCATATCAAAGTAGAGACACCTTGATGCAAACCCCCCCCTTCTCCCCTTGGGGCTGCTGACCTTCCGATCAAGGATCGATTAAGAACCCGAGTTAGATCGACTCTTTGGGCCTCTACTAGAGACCAAATTCATTTACACGGGCCCTTTTTCCCATGGCACAAGTTGTATGAGACCCACCGAATCTCTCCTTAGCGCTGGTCAAATTTCAACTCTTGATAGGCACTATCTCTTCTCTGGATAAGCCCCTCCTTCACGTGACCACTGCTATGACCAGTCACTTAATAGAAAGGCACATCACGAATTCACATATTGGGTCTTTGTGTGTGAGTCACCTCGACTCTCCCAACCTCCGAAATCCTGACAGAAGCCTAGCACATGCTAGCCCCTCTAATCTCCCTCACCGATGTGACCCTTCACTATGAATGTAGGCCAATCTTTCGAGCCCTTCATAATTTCGCGTTTCGTGACTTCGCATCTCACAAAATTTGCTTGCTTGTCCTTCTGAAACCTGAACTTGCGAGTTACGATTTCCATATCAACGGTCCACAATCCCTATGATCCAACAATTCTTCTCTCTTTTTCTCATATCGGGGCTTCACATTTCACGAAGTTGGAAGACTGATCACTTCTCTCCTTTGATCCCCGATATCCCAAAATTCAAGTGTGACAGATCAATGACTCACAACTCTCTGTGATCTCATGGTTGAGATCAACTCTTCGCGAATCAAGACTTCGCATTTCGCGAAGTTGGAGGACCGCTCACCTCCCTTCTCCCGATATTTGAACTCCCGAAATCTCCCTGGACAATCAATGATCCAGATCTCCCCTCGATCAATGACTGTGATAAACTCACGATTTCATGATTCGTGAGTTCCCAGAACTCTTACGTCTGATTTCTCAAGTTGTGAACTCTCGACTAGACCATATCTACGGTCTATGATCTCCCTTTGATTGGCAACTGTGATCAAATCATAATTTTGTGATTCGTAAGTTCTTATAACTCTTCCTTTGAATTCTCTGAGTCACGAGTCAATGAAATGATGATATCTCACCATGTGTCTTCCTTGACGATGGACAGTCCCGATGATTTTGGAATTTTGCAAGTCTGATTCTCCTGTAAACTTTCAAAGGTTTATCGTTAGTGCACCTTACCTTGATCAGACAACTACGATCCTTTTGCACGCAGATTGGACGACTGAGATCCTTTCTTTATGCTATGATCAAATGACTGAGATATTTTCTTTTTTCTTTGATCGAACAACTGAGATATTTTCCTTGGCATTCATATCGAGCAACTAATATATTTTATCCTTTGTGCTTGTCCTCATTGTCTGGACGCTGATCAAATGGTCCATATCTCTCCCCTTGATCTTACGCTTCCTTGAGACTTAGAAGATTTTTGAAAAATTCAAAGGCTTCGACCTTTGTCCTTCCTGCAAATCCATTTCTTGGATCTTGTCCACACTTCTTGTAAAGTGTTATGCCTCTTGAGCTTGATCTACTCAAAGATTTAGACCTCCCAAGCACTTCTTACTTTTCTGGGAAGTTCTTCAAACTCAGATCCAAATATTCTTGAAAATAATTCTTTCCCACCATCCTGGCGTTCCTTTGTTCTTTTCCTTTGACTTATTTACAGAGTCGCTTCGACTATTTGTTGAATTCCATATTTGTGCACTCCTTGCAACAAATCTTTACACAAGATTTGATTTCTTGCGACGACTATGCACACCTTGTGAAAACCGCTTTACACTTCATACAAAGAAACCTTACACTATTCCTCTTGAGCTTACGAGTCAAGACAGACTCAGTCAACGCACTCCTTGTAGACTGTATTCTGAATCTGTGCACTCCTTGCAACAAATTCTTACACAATATTTTTATTCTTGTGAATGACTATGCACTCCTTGCAGTAGTCACTTTGCACTCCTTGCAAAGGAAATCTTAAACTATTTCTTCTAATATTTACGAGTCGAAACATACTCTGTCAATGCACTCCTTATGGACTGTGTGCACACCTTGCACCAACTCAACGAAGAAAAGAGATTTAAAATTTATGCAAGCATTTCAAAGCTACATACACTCATAACAAGATTCATTCATTGTTGAGAATATTAATGAAAACAATAGGGAAATTGAAAACAATATTAACACCATACATTGGATCAATTTTCCTCTGTTATCTTCATTCAAAAGAAAAACTAGCTACAACTAAATCAAACAAAAATTACAACCTCAAAATTCTCCTACTAGCTTGCAGCCCCTCATTTGGGCGTACAAACCTCTCTTTATACAAAACAAAAAAACTAATTGTTATATAATTGCGGTTACATCGAGACTATGGTTAATCTCCCAGGTCAGGCGTGCTCATTTTTGTCTACACACATGATCTTTCCCTTTTATGTTTCTATCAACTGCAAAAGATCTACAGTACCGACTCACATTCGAGGTTCCAAATTGGTCCTCAGGCACTGAGTTGTCCTGCCATGTGTACTTGCTGACGATGCTCCTGCATCATAATCCCCTAGGCCAAAAATCATGGACTTGTGTCCATGAGTTTGTGCATCAACTTTCCATGCTTCTAGATATCATCTTCAATTTGTCCATCTGTCTGAGGGTGATAAGTTGGGATGTAGGACAAATCTGTCCCCAACTTCTTCCACCGTGTTCTCCAAAAATGACCAACAAATTTTGTGTCTTTGTCCGAGACAATGCTTTTGGTTAGGCCGTGAAGTCTCACAACTTCCTTAAATAAAAGATTTGCAACATGTGTTTCATAATTGGTATTCTGGCATGGGATAAAGTGCCATGTTTGAAAATCTATCCACCACCACAAATATAGAATTGTATCCCCTTTACATTCTTGGAATTCCCAACACAAAATCCATGCTTATTGCATCCCAAGGCCTCTCTGGTATGGGAAATGGTTGATACAATCTAGTGTTCTGTCTTTTACCTTTTGCATGTTGGCAGATTCTACATATTTTCATGAATTTTATCACATCTTTTCTCATACTTGGCCAATAGTATTAACTGCTCAATTGTGAAAATGTGTTATCATGTCCGAAATGTCTAGCCAATCCTCCACTATGTTTTCCCCTCAAATGGTCATCCCTCATTGAGAATTTTGGTATGCACAATTGATTTCCCTTGAACATCAATCCCTCTTGAATCATATACTCTATGACTGGGAAAATCATGAGCTCTTTCTCATGGTTCCCTCTGCTATGTTATTGAGTTCCTCCAGGGTCCCATACTTTCTCTTGGAGCTGTTCATCTGCTCCTTTTCCTTGCTTCTTCTTTTGCTGCCACTATTGTTTCTTCTATGATGCTATGGTAGGTCCTCCTCTGTTCAGCCTCATCCTACTGACAGTTTCTTGTGCTGACCCCAACATCAACCTTCTCATTTCTTCGATCACCTCGTCTAGCTGCTCAATTGGATGGTCCTTGTTTTGTAGACTGTTCCACTGCACTTCCTTCTTGTCAATGGGTATATCAACCTGATATCCCTTGATCCCTTCATCTCCTATGGCCTTATATTTCCAACCTGCTATAGACTCTAGTTCTGTAGTCTCATCACTAATCTACTGCTCATATATCTCCTTTGACATATTGGCTTCTGTCATCTCCTCTTATGTTGGTTCAACTCCAACTTCTTCCATCTTCTCCCTAGGTTGGTATGCTCTTCCACCTATTTCCAATTTGATTTGTTGGATATGCCTACTCCACATATTTATCCTCCTCTTCAAGGATTCCAATTCCTCATACAACTCAGCAAAATCTATGTTGTCTGCTTCCCCTTCTGCTGCAGGCTCCAATGCTGCAGTTGTCTCCCATTCAGCTTCCTGGCTGAACAATTTTGAGCAATTATGTTGAATGCTCTCCTCCTGAAATATGCATGTCTGTCTCCTGGCATCCATCCTCTGGGTTTATATTGTTCAACCAATCCCCCAGCATATTTAGCTCTTTCTCCCATTGAGTGAGCAATTCATTTGAATTCTCCTCTTTTTTTGTTGGGGTAGACATCAATATCTGCTCCTTCTCCTCATCTTTGACAGTCCTTGCTGGCTATCTTTCTTCTGTTGTACATGCATCACAAACACAGTTAGTTTTAAAATAATTTGGCCCCATGTCCTCCTTCTTGTATCCTCGTTGCGCTACCACCTCATGTGAAACTCTTGTATTAGTCTCTACTGGACTATTTGGCAGGAATATTTGAATTCCCCCAACGATCAGAACACACCTCTGATCCTCCTCCGTTGCGATGGGAGTATATAGCTTCTCATCATCTTCATTCACATTGTCAGCAAACCCACATGAATCTTCATCTATCAACACTCCTTGTTGATATGAACTCTCAACTAAGTTCATCTCTTCTCCCTTGCCCACCCGACACTCTGGGATTCCTCCTCTGCCCACCTGGTAGTCTATGAGATCCAATGATCCCTCTTCATTTCCCACCTGGAAACTTGAACTTCCATCACTACCCTCCTAGAAGTCTATGAGATCCTCCACTGATATCCTTCCATTTCCCACATGGAAACATGAATTTACATTGTTGTCCTCCTGACAGTCTAAGAGATCCTCACTTGATCTCATATCATTTCCCACCTGGTAATTTGAAAATTCATCTCTACCCTTCTGGAATTTTATGAGACCTGTAATTGATCTCCCTTCCTCATAATCACTGATATTTCTCCCAGTATATGGTTCACAGATGTGAATCAGTGCCTTCTCTATGTCACTGAGGTTTTTAGCATGCCTCAGCCGCTTTCTCCACTCTTGTTGCTGTATTTTGACCAACAACTTTTGAACATGCCATTTTTCTTTCCTATTCAGAGGCCATTCGTACCTCCAACATACCTTTACCTCCTATTGCATCTTCAATGTCAGTTGTTCCATTCTTGCTCTTATCTCAACGAGTTCCTCATCAATTTCTGCTTTACTTTTCTGTTGGTGGCCTCCTCTTCAGACAGACTCATGGCCTTAAGTAGCCATATTTTTTGTCTTCAACCCTCCTGGATATCTACCACTTGTTGCACAGCTTGAAACAGTCTTCACAGAGAATCAGTACTCTGTCTTCCTTCACTTGTTGTTCTACAGGAAAACTCCAGCTTTCTGATACCACTTGATGTCATCAGATTATTTCTTTTCACCTTCTCGCCTTTTTCTTCAATCTGTAGACATAGTTCATCTCTTGATACTTCTTGATGTAGCTGGACTATCCTCTCTATATACTTCGTCTGAAATCTACAGACGAAATTAACTCTGATACCTCTTGATGGTATGAGACTATCTCCTTTATCTCCTTATTTAATCTACCACCCTCTGCCTGTTGTTTACAAATAGAAAGTGGCTCTGATACCACTTGATGCAGACCCCCCCCTTCTCCCCTCGGGGATGTCGACCTCCCAGTTAAGGATCGATCAAGAACCTGAGTCAGATCGACTCTCTGGGCCTTTTCTAGACCCCAAATTCATTTATACGGGCCCTTTTTCCTATGGCACAGGTCATATGAGATCTGTCGACTCTCTCCTTAGTGCTGGTCAAATTTCAACTCTTGACAGGCACTAGCTCTTCTCTAGCCAAGCCCCTCCTTCACGTGACCAAGGCTTCACATATCAGGTTACGACTTCACATATCAGGTCTTTGTGTGTGAGTCACCTCGACTCTCCCAACCTCTGAAATCCTGACAAGAGCCTAGCACGTGCTAGCCCCTCTATTCTCCCTCACTAATGTGACCCTTCTCTATGACCATGGGTCAATATTTCGAGCGCTTCATGATTTCATGTTTCACGAATTCAAGTCTCGTGAAGTTCTCTTGCTCGTCCTTCCGAAACCTGAACTTGCGAGTTCCGCTTGCCAGATCAAAAGTCCACAATCCTCGTGATCCAACGGTTCTTCTCTCCTTTTCGCATATCAGGACTTCACATTTCGCGAAGTTGGAAGAATGATCACTTCTCTCCTCTGATCCCTGATATCCCAAAATTCATGTGTGCCAGATCAAATACTCACAACTCTCCCTGATTTGATGGCTCAGATCAACTCTTTGAGAATTGGGACTTTGCGTTTCGTGAAGTTGGAGGATCGCTCACCCCCTTTCTCTCGATATCCAAACTCTCGAAATCTCCTTGGACAATCAACGGTCCAAATCTCCCCTTGATCAACGAATGTGATCAAATTGTTATTTCACGATTTGCGAGTTCCCATAACTCTTACCTCTGATTTCTCGAGTTGTGAACTCTCGACTAGACCATATCTATGATCTACGATCTCCCTTTGATCGACAACTGTGAGCAAATCACGATTTCACAATTCACGAGTTCTTATAACTCTGCCTTTGAATTCTCAGAGTCACAAGTCAATGAAATGTTGATCTCTCACCATGTGTCCTCCTTGACAATGGACGGTCTCGATGATTTTAGAACTTCACAAATATGATTCTCCTGTACACTTTCAAAGGTTTATTGTTAGTGCACCTTACCTTGATTGGATGACTACGATCCTTTTGCACATAGATCGAATGACTGAGATCCTTTCTTTGCACTCTTATCGAACGACTGAGATATTTTATCTGCGCTCTGATCGAACAACCAAGATATTTTCCCTGGAATTCAGATCGAGCAACTAAGATATTTTCTCCTCTGCGCTTTCTGCTCGTTGTCTGGACGTTGAACGAACGGTTCAGATCTCTCTCCCTTAGCTTACGCTTCCTTTATACCTAGAATATTTTTGAAAGATTCAAAGGCTTCAACCTTTTTCCTTCCTGCGATTTCGTTTCTTGGATCTCGTCCACACTTCTTGTAAATTATTATCCCTCTTGAGCTTTATCTCCTCAAATATTTCAATCTCCCAAGCACTTATTGCTTTTCTGGGAAGTTTGTCAAACTCAGATCCAAAGATTCTTGAAAAGAATTATTTCCCGCCTTCCTAGCATTCCTCTGTTCTTTTCCTTTGACTTCTTTATAGAGTTGCTTCGACTCTTCATCGAATTCCATATCTGTGCACTCCTTGCAATAGATATTTACATAAGATTTGAGTTCTTGCGATCACTGTGCACACCTTGCGGTAGTCACTTTACACTTCCTGCAAAGAAACCTTACACTGTTCCTCCCGATCTTACAAGTCGAGACAGACTCAGTAATTGCACTCCTTTCAGACTATATTCTAGATCTGTGCACTCCTTACAACATATTCTTACACAAGATTTAGATTCTTGTGGACGACTATGCACTCCTTGCAATAGTCACTTTGCACTCCTTGCAAAGGAAATCTTACGCTATTTCTTTTGATATTTACGAGTCAAAACATACTCTATCAACGCACTCCTTGCGGACTATGTGCACACCATGCACTGGCTCAATGAAGAAAAGTGATTTAAAATTTGTGCAAGAATTTCAAATCTACATACACTCGTAGCAACATTCATTCATTCTTGAGAAGATTGACGAAAACAATAGGGAAATTGCAAACAAGATTCACACCATATATTGGATCAATTTTCCTCTGTTATCTTCATTCAAAAGAAAAACTGGCTACAACTAAATCAAACAACAATTACAACCTCAGAATTATCCTACTAGCTCCCAGCCCCTCATTTGTGCATACAAACCTCTCTTTATACAAAAGAAACAAACTAACTTCTATCTAATTGTGGTTACATCGAGACTAGAGTTAAAATCCCAGGTCATGCGTGCTCATTTTTGTCTACGTGTGCGATCTTTCCTTTTTCTATTTCTATCAGCTGCAAAAGATCTGCAGTACTGACTTGCGTTTGAGGTTCCAAATTGGTCCTCAGGCTCTGATTTGGCCTTCCACGTGTACGTGATGATGATTCTCCTTCATCACACCTGTCCTTCCATCGCTTCACATTAGTATTCATACCTTGAGTTTCCTGCTGAGCAAACTCATCTTCTTTTGCAATCAAGCAATCTTAAATTTATTCCCGTGATGGATGACACCTCATTCTTTGCCTTCATCACTCAATACAAAACCTTCATGTCTCGATAATAGAACCATTTCTTGGATCATTCACACTTGTGTGCGTCCTTCTTAACGCTGGGGGGTTGAAGACCTAAGATTCATCTAGAGTTTCCCAACAAAACCTCAAGGCATCGACATATCAATCCTTGGCCAAAGACTGAAGAAGGTATCACCCAAAACATCATGAAGATCACAGAGACCATATGGTGTTGCGTTGATGATGAAGGATTAATTTCACATAAATCCATCTAGGTTGGCATTCACATAATCCATTGGAAACTACTTAACAACTAACAATATACAACAACAACAAACACACACATTCAATTGACACATGAATAACACACCATAAGACCATAATTACTGCAGATTTATTATCTTCATTCCACCATCACAACATACATTAAGGAACTCATTAATTGACAACAACAAATCCTTTCTCTCTTATACATTTCACCAATGTTACATTACATAGCACTGTGCACTTGTTTTCATACTTTGCAAATGTGACAAACACAGACTTACAACCAAAAAAATTAAAAAACATAGGCTCAAAGCGAGCTGAAGGACAATAATACCCACTATTATCACCTATTATGTTCTACAAAGTTTCATCTCCCATCCTTTATTTTCTTCATTAAATGTTTTTGTATAGGTTATAAATCCTCATCATTAAGTTGTTAAAGGTTCAAAATATTTATCATGGGGGTCAAAATGATGTTATATTGAGAGAAATAAGATATAATAGTCTTGTAAAAGGAGATAGGAGGAATTATGCACATGTTTGTATGACTATCTCATGATATCATTAGTTTTTAATCTTTCCATTATAGTCATATGTCATGAAATAAATTATGTCTCATGATTACCAAAAGTTCGATAACGACTTTCAAGTCTTTTCCATCTAAAATATTCCAAAGGACAATTTATGCAGGGTGCTACACGAACTTCCATTTGTCCCTATTTTTCATCATCACGAGTATTGTTGGAGGAGTTTTAAGATGTGGATCGTCCTACTTGGCAGAATGAAAGACTCAAGGAGGTTATCAAGTACCCAATCAACATCAAAAAATGCAAAGGTGGTGGTACTTTCACTTGTTTGTATCTGTTTTCCAGGACATCACATAGATGGGTTTAAAAAAAACAGTTCTTTTAGCCCGCCATACTATTTTGTTACTCTAGTTTCACATTGCAACTGGTCAATTTAAATTTCATCCATATAACCAACAAATCCTGTATCTATCTCCACATAACAGGCATATCCCTCTCTTATAACAAGGAATCTAGTCATCTGGTTGTGACAATAGATATGGGTAAAAGTGGACATGTAAATAGAAAGGAACCAGAAGGACTCGAGATTATGGAGGCATATGAAAACAACAAACATATATTCGACTAGGATGGTTGGTATATGTTTTGTGCCAAATTAGATGGTTATCACTATGGTGTATCTTGGGCATTTTCTGAAGGATTTTATGGACAGAGGGTTCAGATTTCTAATCTGATTATGAAGGTTACATAGGAGTCAATTGCATCAACCTATAATCTCCCTACTGATGGTGAAATTTTTTTCAAGAACAAATTAATCACAGGTAGGGATGTAAATCAATTATTGAAACCAGAGAATAGAGATCCCAATTGGGCCAAGGGTATTCCCAGGGAATGGATAGTTGATGAATGGATGGAGGCCTTGCTGATGATCAAATTCTATATCACATGTGAAGGATGCTATTCTACTGTGTTCCTATTTCATTTATGATTCCTCCATCACCTGTCAAGAATTAAAAGGATGATCCTACCATATTATTTCTTGAGGGACCTGAATAAAATGGCCATGAAAATTCAAGAAAACCCTAAGATTCATGGTATCTATCATCAAGGGTTAATCAAGATACTCATTAAAGTAGAGCTGGAGAAAATACATAGGACATGGGATCAATTCTTTATCTGGTCAGGGTTTAAAATAGAAGTTCATACTCTTGCCCAAAAGTCGATTGATAAATTTGTTGAGCCAATGCACAGAGCATCATTGAACACAAGTCCATCTACTATTTCAAGGAAGAATAAAAGGAAGACCAGTTTGAATATTTTAGATGAACGAGTTGAGAATAATCCAAGCAATTTACAAACAGGTGAATGATCTTCTAATGCGCTAGGTGGAGGTAGGCATCCTTTTCCTCATGCTCAGAAGGTCTATATTAGAAAAAGTAATAGGTTAGTAGAACCTATGATGATGAATGAAATTCAAGAAACTAAAACAACATAGGTACGTACAAACTCTTTACAACCTAAAGAACCTATAACAAAGGTTGTTCCTCCTAGTTCAAGTTCTTCTGAAGATGATGTTGATAAATATAAAATTCTGATAAGGAAAAGGAGTACTAGGCCAAAAAACAAATTCAGATTGAAATCCAAAGCCATGTACGACCTTGCAGTCAAAGATAAGGTTATAGTAATTGATGAGGAACCCATAAACCCTAATGTGGAGCCATCATCAAGAAAGAAGGTTTCTAAAACCAGAGCTATAAAGAAGAAACTTAAGAAAGAGGATATAGTAGAAAATAAAAAGGTTCTTACAGAAAAAGACAGATTTTCTGCCAGACAACAGAGAAAACAGAGTAAACAGGGCAAGAAGGGCCCAAAACCTTTGACCGGATCCAAAGATGGTAAACCAAATAAAATGAAAACTGGTTCTTAAACGAATCAAATAAGAGGTAACAATTTGGATCTGCTAGCTGAAGCAACTAAATCTATCTTCCAGGGAGAAGTCTCAATTTAAGAACTTAAGTGTTTTTGCAAAATCTGTTTTTTTACTAAATGATGATGGATGCTTGGAGGAAGCCTTTTTGTTTTTCATGAACTTGAGGTATTATCTCCCTTTGAGTAATGATTTATTGTAACCTGGGCAAGAAAAATGTGTGAAGGATATTAAAATCTGGCTTTAAAAGAGAGCTATAGGAAGTTGCCGCAACACTCTTTACAGGAAATATATTGGCGCTATAGGAACACCTGTAGCAACCGATTTTGTAGAAGAAAGAACATAATTGCATTTTTGTGATGGGAAAAGTAGATGATAAGGTGAATATTTTGAGGAATCTGAAGAGAGAGTATGAGATCCCTTTAAAAGTTGATTTAAAACCTCTTTTTAGTGGATGAAAATACATATCAGTCATCTCTTATTGCCAAAGTGTCGAAACAAATGGATGATAGAGGATCAGGTGGATCTTGTGAAGGATGAAACATACCATCTAGGTGGAATCAAATCAACAAAAGAGATATCTTCATGCAAATATGTTGCCTAGATTATAGGATCAAAGTTGTAACTATTTTCTATTTCTATGTATCAATAGATATAGGAAAACTTTTCCCTTAGGGCATGTAGGAGTTAGTTTGAGATATCCCTAGATATCAGATCGATCATAAATGTATGAAACTGATGTAAAACTCTATATATTTCATGAAGTAGAGGAAGAAAGGGTTCAATCCCTATTTTGGCTTGACATTGTATATCTAAAGACTGTTTTGATTCATCTTGCCTATGTAAAGACTTCAACTACTAATAAAGTTAATGGTTAGTTTGTGTTCCCTCTATGTTTATCATCTTCTTGTTTTCTTTTGAAACACCCTGCTGATGTTATATGAGATTATGACAAATGCTTATGTGCTAAGAAGGTTGCTTTAAATGGTTTTTAGTAATATTTTCCACATTGGTGTTTCTTCTTCTTAAATCTTATTTGGAATGATTTCTAGATAAATATTTATTCTTATACTACATAAGGACATTAAGAAAAATATTTGTTTATTGGTGGATTTATCAAATTTTTTTTTCTCTTCTCTCAATCACATCACCTAAAAATTTAAGTCTCTAGCCATTAGTTTTATTTACCTAACTTGTTGCACCTAGGTAATTGATCTTAACAGATCATATCATTATTTCCTTTCAAACCAAGAAAGGATTTATCCATCTTAAAACCACTATTGAACATTTTTAAACAAGGTGTGCTAGGATTGAATCAATAACAGTATTGAGTTGACTTCTAGTGCTAACACCCACAACCATCAACCAACAACCAACTGACTAACTAGCTAACTCTCCTTCTATTGTCATTGCTCCTTTTTATTTTCTTCTCGGCTTTGGCGCTCTGTCACTTTCAGTTCTTCCCCACTCGTTCCTCTGATTGCGAGTCCCACACACTTCTATCACTCACTTGTATTCCACATATCCTCTTTGGAATTGTGGCAATATCAAATACTTGTCAACTCATCTTCTTTATACTCCACGTTCTCTTGTGCTGCATGTAGTAATCATTCAGGGAGATTTCCTAAAGATTCTCTTCTTGATTTTGGTGTGCATGTAGTGTCTTCTTGATTTTTGGCATGCATCACAAAACTCAAACCAACACGTATTGGCAGAACTTTAAATGGTGCATGTTGGTGTCTAAATATGTTTTAAAAACAACCTTAGTTTAACATTAATTTATCGACCCGAGGATGTGTCTTTTATCTCAAGAATATCAGCAAAATCTATGCAGATAGCTTATAGAGGCTAAAATCGTGTAGTCAGAGAAGAGCTGAGTTTATCAACAATAAAGTTCCTCAAATGTTCACTTAAAGATTCTAAGCATTAACGAAATTGAAATCTAATTACCAACATGTAATAAAAGGGATTTAACTTAATCTTTCTAACTAAAAAGAAGGAATTGAATCTAACCAAAGACTTGTAAAATTAACTATCAAATATTACTGGAAAGGAAATAGCATTTAGAAGCAATTTACTCTATCTATGGAAAGAAACAACAATTGTAATTTAATCGAAAGATACATTAAATCTAGCTTTACTGAAAAGAACAACAACTATAACTTTAACAGAAAGGAACAACAATCGTAAACTAATT
Source organism: Picea engelmannii (assembly GCA_009831015.1). Taxonomy (NCBI): domain Eukaryota; kingdom Viridiplantae; phylum Streptophyta; class Pinopsida; order Pinales; family Pinaceae; genus Picea; species Picea engelmannii. Next base: position 675,331 of record ML776652.1, on the reverse strand, counting down.
GAAAGGAATGACAATTGTAAACTAATTGAAAGGAACAAAAATTGCAAACTAATTTGAAAGGAACAACGCTAGCGAATCTAAATGAATAAAATAATGCATCTGAAAATATGAGGAACTGTAAGGTAGTAAACTACAACAATAGATATTTGAGCAGCAATCATTAATACTTGAAATAAATATCTACCCTTGATATGAAAATAGCATACTAGCACACTTAAGCATTCATTTTAAGTATTGCAAAAGAAGTTTAAATCAGAAAACAGAGATAAAACGGATACAATTACAGATCGAATAGTAACTCCTTCAGACTGGGCCCTTGGTCCTCAGAAGCACTGCTACTGGAAACTCAGTATATCGGAATGGTAAAAATTCTCAAAGCCTTTATTGATTCCATAGCTGGTATAACATTTTACAAAAAACTGTTTTTGCAGAGTAATTCTAAAATTTGAATACTTTAGATGCAATTCTCTTTTTTCTCCTCCTTTCTTTGGATCTATTACCTTCTATATATATTACAATAATATGGGAAAATTAAGCCATCCTGAGGATCGAAAGATCCTCAGGATTTCTTTTCTATTATAAAATTACAATATAGAAAGCCCAATCATCTTCAACTACTTTGTGCCAAAAAGTCCTCAACCTCCAATAGCTTGCACATCTTTAAGATCTCCTTTACTATCTTGGGTTTGAAAATATTTAACAAATCCTATAACAAAATTAAACAATTCCAATCGTATTTTAGAATCTTATTCAATATAATTTCAATAATGATGATAGGAGACATATTAACTATTGCCTATCTTATTTATTCCTAATTAATTGAAAAGTCAATCAAGATTACATCATGAACTGTAGAAATAAGGGAGATATTCGTACCTTTTCCACAACCTAATAGTGCGCAAGAACAAAATTTGATTTGATGCATGCGCCTCCTATCACCCTTCGCAAAACTACTTGAACATGCCCAAAATTGGAATAGGTTCACACAAATTCATTTTTTCACTCACACGATATTATCCCAAAAATTTGGGTGCCAAAAACCATGTTCACCATTGTTGCTACAAAATTTCCTTAGCATCCTATAACTTCTTTTTTTATTTTGTAGATTCCTTTATTGTCTTGGGAAAACCTCAAATCTCAATGAATTCAAGCAACATTATGTGCTCTCACTCTATTCACCTTTTCATTGTTGCTCCATTTTCTTGAGCACTTTCTAGACAAACCCAACTTGGCGAATCCTCCTTCCTGACTGTATTACAACCTCAATAGTTTCTTCCTTTTTCTTTGGCCAATCTAGCCCCAACCTTAACTTCATTTTCCATGATTTCTAACACACTATAATGTTTCATTTTATTTCATTCCATATTCATATGGACTCATTACAAAGTCCATTTTTCCACCAATACCAAGCATTGATATACTTTTCCTTTCATATTCATTCTTAATACTTCCTATTTAGTAGTTACTGCAATATATTATGCTCTGCTTTGAATTACTACTTATTTCTATATTTAGAATTCACTCAACATACTTTACCTTCATATCATACTAACAATTCACATTTATTGCTAGAATAATTTCTTCATGCCATTATCTTCAATTGTGTTTAAGCTTCATTGAAATGCCCTGATCTCTAGCTATCTTTAGGCTTCATTCAATTTTGGAACTTTATTTTCCTTTCCATGGAAAATTCTTCACCACAATATGACCATCATATTCTTCATCTCATTTCTAAACAACAAGATAAATCGACACACTGGAATTGCCTTATTCGACCATCATCAACTTCCATGTGGGGTTCATTCTTTAAACATAATTTGTTGGTTCATAACCTACAACTCTTCCAAGCATATATAAAACTTGGCCATATAGGTGTTTCACCAATCACATGGTTCATCCATCAATTCTTGCATGTTCTCTTTTTCTTGGTAGATCTATTCCTCTACCATACCAGACTTCCATAACCTCCTTTGGAATCATGCTCTGAAGCCTCTATTAATTAGTCGTCTCTCTCTATCTACTGGGATATTACATGATCTTTATAAATGCCACTATTTCTTTGTTGTATGTAATAACCAACTACCATGACCAATACCTCCCATATCTCTTCTTCTACAATCTTAATTGTACATATTGATCATGGTTAATGAATTACATCCATTATTTCTCAAAACTTTAGCAAGGATTATTGGTTCCTTCTTTTATCATGATTGAACCTAAAATCAAATCAGCATAAGCCTCAAACATCTTGCTTCAAGTTATCCATCTTGTTAATAAACACTTCAATATTACCAAGTACTCAACCATATTTGGTCTAATAATTTACATTACTAGTTAACAACTAACTTTGCCATGCTTTTTTCATCCAATTGAGTCTCCTCATCACTATGAAAGAACCATTATGAATTTATATGAAACCATCCTTAGTCAATTTCACCTCTAGTACACTCCTACATCACCATAAACATATTTTCCCAAATCAAATCTAGTTTGGTGATTATGTACGTTGGTCCTAAAGTTTGCACCTGACTCCTAAAGGGTAGAGCTAGGACACCTAAAGTTTGGAATGGTTGGTTTTATGATTATTTTGATTTGTTGGTCAGTTAAGGTTGGTTTACCAAGACAAGAACATGGTTGGGTTGGAGAAATGATATGGAGTAGGGTCCTCCTTGGTTGGTGGCACACGGATGAAAGACAAGTGAGATAATAGAAGGAAGAACAAAGGGAAACAACAAACAACTCAATGAATAATCTACTGTAAGAAGTTTAAGTCTTAAAATATTATTTCAAGGCATTAAAAAAGTATCCAAACATAATTACTCCGATAGTTTACAATAAAAACATATCTTCACCAAAGCATTAGCTGTTTTATAGGTTGCATATCAGTAAACATGAGTTATACAATAGATGAAAGGAAAATGAAATGTACTTTTCACACATCAATAACTGCATTCAAGATAAGAGAAAAACACATATATATTTGGACAAAAGCACACTATCATCAAGAGTATATTCACCAGGTAGAGTGATTTAATCCATTCATATAACAGGTTCAACCAGTTTGATGTATTGATATTCTTCCCAAAAAACCGAACCCTCAAAACATACAAAAATTGCATATTTATCAAATTTGTAGAGGCTCTCGTCCATATGGAACTGATGATTAAATCTATACTATCAGTTGGAGAAAAACGTATTTCCTTAAATAAATACTGCTGTAGTATAGTAATGTATACTCTAAACTTGAATTAAAAAAAAGAAGTGGTTCATATCAAACACAAATGACCACTTATTGTGCCTTAATTTAAATAGCCTTGAACTTTAAACAACTAACATATGCTACTAGCAATAAAACTAGATTGATGCATATGCTGGAGTGAATTGAGTTTTGAACAAAAATGACTAGGACTGACATAACTTTTCTGTATCGAGCACTCCTATCCATGCGCGTTGTTGGAGGCCAACTGGGAGATATTGGATGTGTTGGCAACTTCTTTAGGTACTTCTTCAAATTATCTCCTTTAGAAAGAAACAAGTATTCTAATGTTTCTTTTGGATTCTTTGATACTTCTTCTACAATCTAGAGTGCAGTTTTTCCAATTCTTGGTTGTGGTGTTGCAAGTTCTAGACCTGAATCTTCAGTTCATTCACTTGTTGGCTGTTATTGACCCTCTCTATTTTGACCTCAACCTACATCTTCTTCTTGTCTTGCTCTGTGCTAAACTTTTTGTGGTCAACCAATTCTCTTCTTCTTATTCTCATAATGTATTTGTGTACAACCTTAGGTTCCTTCTGTTTTGTTCCTTTAATGGATCCCTGTACTCCCACAGTGTCAACTTTAATCTCTGGTTTAATGTCTTGAAAATTGTGGCAAGGATCCCCTACATGTGGTGAAGTGGTAATAGAATCTTTCTCAAGATCAAGTCCATAATTCTGTATTCCCTATTGACTAGAGTCTATAGGAGACTCCTTTTTCATTGTCACAAATGGTGTTTCTGCACCCTCATCCTTGCTAGAATTTAATTTCTCTTTTTTCACTGTCATTCCCTTGAAAAAATTGACTTCCATTTCCTCCATGCTGGAAAATTTGGGACTGTCATCATCCTCGATCAAAATTGGCTGGGGGTCTTTTAATGATGTCTTGAACATAGCCTTGGAGTTCAGCCTCAATTGATTTGTAATTCTAATTTTTCTGATTGGCTTGCTTGGAAATTCAATGTTTTTCTCGCCCTTCCTCTTCCTGTCTTGTCTGGATGCAGGGAATGTTTTAGGTGAAGTTTATGCAGTAAAAACCTTCCCTTTAATTACTTCCTTGCTACGCAAACCAGGTCCAATTTTCCCTCTCATTCGAGTCATAGGTTTATCAAGTTGTTTCTCGATGGGGGTTTTCTGCTCCTCCTATGAATGGCTAGACGACAAATATGTCTTTGGTGTTTCCAGTGCAGGTGGGTGCATCCTGGAAGCTTTGCCACTTTTTTTTTCCTTCACTTTTTCGTAGAATACCTCAATTGCATGGGAGGGGATTCCTCCATGGGGTTTCTAGATTTTTTTCTTTCTAGGGCGTATTTCTTGTTTTAGGGCCTTTCCCTTTACTCATTGCGGGTTGGATAAGATTTATCAAGATGCAAGGATCTTGAGAAATCCTGACCTCATCACTTGCATTACCTTCGTTATGTGAATCATGCACCTTCTCCTGCTCTTTCAATCCCACAAACTTCAAGAAATAATCCCAAGGCATTTCAAGTTCCTCGAGAGTGAAAGTTACCAACAATTTAATTAAGCCATGATGGTACATGATTCTGTGAGCAGATTATGGGTGACCTTGAACCCTCATGGGTATTTTGGTTAGGCTCTTAAGCAGGTAACATGGAAAATTAATCTCTTTGTATCCACTTAGATGCATAAGGAAATGAAGGTGATAACAGTGTACAATGCTGAATCGACCCTCATTTGTGATATACCTCTACACAACTGTTAGTGGTTGTTTCTAGTCTTCCTTTATCCATGCCACAAGGATTCCTTGGCTCTAGTCAGAGTCTTGGTGCTCAGGAACCAATAAATTTTTGCAGAGATTGGAAGACAACTTTCCTTTCTTGAACCATCTTTCCCCACAAAGAGGGAGAGCACAAGCTACTCCAATGAAGTGTTCTATAACATGAATCCAGGTATCCCCAAGTAGGTTTTGGAAGCCATAAAATGTCTACATAAAAATCATAGCCACGCATGTGTGGTGTACCTCAAATGTGCACAAGAAATCATACCACTCGGCCTTTACGAAAATGTCTTTGATTTCGGGTATGGCTTAGAAAAATTCCAGGCCTTGTGGCTCAGTCCTGTTCAATTTTCATCATTCTTGAGGAGGAACCATGGTGGGAAGAGTATCTCTAATGTGGATAATGTAGTGAATGTGGGTTTTTTCATATTGAAATCGATACCTGTGTGTTGTTAACCCTTTGTTCAAGCTGTAGTGGCCATGATGAACCGATACATTTCTCACAATCATAACTGATGGTGTGTAATGATGGAGCTGTGTGTAATATCATGTCAAGGTGATTGTTTATGGTTGCACACATATGCAAGTGCCATTCAAATGGTTCAAATTTTTAAAATAACAAATTAAATTATAAAATGATTTCAAAAATTAGCGTGCCAATCCTCGTTTGCAAGAATATCCTGGTTCTTGCAATCAACTCTTTTCTGCATATAAAACACTGTTATATCTGCTATGAGATCAACCTATGAAAAATTTGATGAAAATTACTTCAAACCAAACCATGACATGTAATTATCCCTCAAGAAAACAAAAAGATGGTGCAAAGAATCAAACAAGAGAGGTAATGATAAAAAACTGAATAATTTAGTAATGGGGAACCAACTTAACCAACATAAGAGGGATGATTTTTGATGGAGGTACAGGGAAATGAGAGAGGAGGGGAAAGGGTGCAGAATTAGGTCTCAACATTGGCTCCAACTGGGGACAACATCCCCCTCTGAGGTGCTGAGGACAACAAATTAGTGCCTTGGAACTCAATAACTTTCTCCCACCTTCCTTCTCTTACCTTTGTTTCTGTCTGCCATCCATGCATATCTGCCACTGTCTCTCAGCCATGCATCTATGCAATTTAATACTGTAACTACACTCTAGTGCCTTTGTTGGGATATGGAGTCTTTATTCACACAAAAACTAACTAATCAAACACAATTGAAAAAAGGAAAGCAACTATGGTATAAGAGGGACCTTTCCTCAGTCTTTCAAGAAAAAAAATGTTTCAGGAAGCACCCATTTACTAGGCCTCCAAAGATCTTAGTATCATCTAGAGTGTGTAAAAAAAATGTATTATTGTCCTGAACCTCAACCACCTCAAAAGGACCAAACCAAAGGTTATCAAACTTACCATGCTTAGGATTCCCATCCCTTTTGGAATCCCACCTCAAGACTAGGTTTCCTTCTTGAAATATCTCCTTCTTGGTTTTCTTGTCAAAAGATGATTTGATATTGCTTTGTTATGCCTTAGTTATCTGATTAATTGCTTCTCTCTTTTGTTGAACCTCTATAATCTGAAAGATTCTCCTCTTGATGTCATTTGGATCCTCAATTTATTCCTGTAGGAATTTTAGAACTGGTAGACTGATTTGAGTAGGGAAGAAAACATTTATCCCATAGACTAACTGAAATGGTGAGGTTACCAAGGATATATTGGTGTTGATCCTATCATCCCACAAGGCATACTTAAGTTTAGAGTCCCAATATTTCTTGTTTTCAGTCAACAATTTCTTGATGATCCTGATGAGAGTCTTGTTTGATGACTCGACCAACCCATTCCCCTGAGGGTAGTAGGACGTGGAATGTATTAAGGCCATGTTATGGATGCCACATAAGTCAATAATGACTTTGGAATTGAATTCTTGGGCATTGTCTCTAATAAGCTTTCTAGGGCAGCCGAACCTATCAAAGATATTGCTCTCCAAGAAATTCATGATCACCTTGCTAGTAGCATTCTTAGTGGGCACAACCTTGATCCATTTGGTAAAGTAGTTAGTGGCGATGAGAATCCACTTGTGTTTCCCACTGGAGGGTGGATTTATATCACCTATGAAATATAATCCCCATTGCTGAAAGGGGCCATTAGTAGTGATAGGCTTTAGGGGTAGTGAGAGTAATTTGTGTTTTCTTGCAATTTTTTGACATTCATTGCATTCCTTTACTGTGGTAAATACATCAGAGAAAAGGACGGGACAATAGTACCGTGCCCTTAGAATCTTGAGGGCTGTGGATTTCCAATGCTGGTGTCCCCCACAAACTCCCCTGTGCATATATGTTGTGACTTGTTTGGACTCATCTTCATCAAGACATTTTAATAAGATGCTGTCACGATCCCTCCAATAAAAGTTCTGATTTAAAATGCATAATTTTATAGATTTTAATTTGATAGACCTAGCCCTTGTCTTTTTCAAATTTGGTGGAAATTCTAGATGCTGCAAAAAGTAAATAACATCTCTGTACCAAGGTGAAGAAGAGTAGTTTTCAGATACTTGCATGTTGTCTTGTCCAGATTATGTCATGGGTGTGTCTGATTGGGTGAAGGTATGATGCAATTCCAGAACCTTACAATTTGATTCTGATAAACACTTGACAAGTCCCTGTCCCTTAATCATCCTGGTGGGTTTGATGTGCAGGTCATACTCCATAACTTTGAAAATCCATTTCCCTCTTTTCCCTTCACTATCTGGCTGGACCAAAATCTATTTGACACTACTTCTAGGAACATGGAATGTAACACATACACACTGAAGGCGTTTAAAGCTTTAACCAACACATAGGCTTGATTTTCTAATATGTCATACTTTAACTCAACATCTTGGAGGAATTTTATGAAAAAGGATATGGGTTGTTCATGCCCTTCTTCATTTTTTTGCAGTAGTACTACAACAATGGTTTCCTCGAAAGCGAAAGAGAAGATAAAGAACTCTTTGTCATAGCCAGGGATGACCAATACATGGGCTTCAACTGAAGCTTGTTTGATCCTTTGGAATGCTGATTTTTCCTCCAGTGGCCACTTAATAAAACTATCCTCTTCAACATTTTGGTGATAGGCTGTATGATTTCAGCAAAGTCTGGCACAAAGAACCTTAAAAAAATTATTCTGCCTATAAAACAATGAATAGACTTCTTATTTCTAGGGATTTCAATTTTATGAATGACATCAACTCTCTTAGGGTCTATTTTTATTCCTCCTTCTGATATGATGTGGTCTAAGATATTACCTTCTAGCATAGCAAAGTGGGTCTTCCTGGGATTCAAATAGATCCCATACCTTCTACATTTTCGAAAAATCTGCTAAAGGTGCTATAAATATTCATCATTTGATTTGGAGAAAATGGTGATGTCATCCAAATATATGGCCATTAATTTGTCTTTTCCCCCCATGAAGGCTACATCCATATCCCTATGAAAGGTGGCTTCTGCATTCATCAACCCAAAGGAAATGTTTTTGTACATGAATGTCCCCCATGGGGTGGTGAATGTTGTTTTATCTTTGTCTTCTTCACACACTGCTATCTGGTTATAACCAGAGTATCCACCTAGCAAGGAATTCCCATGGGAACCTACTACCCTTCGCAAAATATGGTCCATATTGGTCAGGGGGTAGTTCTCATTTAGAGAACACTTTTTGAGATTTCAAAAATCAACACACAAGCATATTTCCAAACTCTTTTTCCTCACAAGTACCAAGTTAGCCACCCAATCCAAGTACCTCAAGGGAACAATAGTTCTTGCATCAAACATTCATTTCATCTCTTTTTCAATTATGGACATCAACATTGGATTAAATTTCCTAATATTTTGTTTGAATGGATTAGAACCAGCTGTCAGAGGGATCTTGTGCTGGATGATGTCAATGTCAAATGTCTTCAAATCCTCATACGACCATGCAAAAATATCATTTTTTTTTTCATGAGGCCGACGTACCTGTCTTTTTGTTCTGGAGCTAGTGCCTTGGATAATTTGACTATTTTGGGATTTTCAACAGTCCCAATGTTGTAGTCCATAAATTCCTCTTTTTTATTTTTGATGGAAGCTTCTCACGAGACATCATAATTGTCAAACAACCTTTCTAGTGGCACTAGGCCCTTGGGGATGTGATTCGTTTTAAGTTATACAATGTTTTGGCCAACCAATTTGTTCAACATAGGATATGTTTGCTAATTTTCTGATTCATCATCTTCACCCTCATGATCTATTGAGATACTGTAGAATTCTTCAATGGTATGGAAAAATATTTGTAGCTCCAAGTCATCACTGAATACTTTCTAGTGATTTATGTTGTCTGGTATGGTTGTCCTATGTCTAAATTCCACCTGATACTTAATATTTGGACCAATGGGAGGTATGAAGGTACTGGCAACCAAGGCCAAAAAATCTTCCTTCTCATTTGCCTCTCTAGGAATGAAGTAAATGTTAAATACCATAAATAAGTTGTAAACCAGGTCCCACACCTCGTTCCTGTATTGTTTGAGCCTCTGTTTCTTACCTTGATAAATATTTTTGACTTTATTGATATTTAACTTAGAATCACCAAACAATTCCAAACTGTCAATGGCCATGTCTTTGGCATCCCTCAATCCTAGTACTAGAGCTTCATACTCATCTATATTTTTAGTAGTCTCAAATTCCATATTATAAGAGAGTGTTATTACTTCTTGTGTAGGAGAAATGAGGAGTATACCAACCCAAAAACCTTCCTTTGATGAAGATCCATTGAAATACATCTTCCATACTTCATTCTGTTGATTTTTCAGTGACCGATTTCTGCATTTGCTGGCTATTATTTCTAGTTCATCATCATTTAAATGAAAAAAAAATGACCCGATCTCGTCCTTAATATTATAAAATGATGGTTTCCTGGATTCTAATGGTCACTGACGATATATGCCAATATGACCTCCCTGTATATCCTACTATGTTCTCTTCTGAAAATAGGGATGGTATCATATTTGAGGTCCATTTATAATGATCCTCCAACCTTCTTGGCCCACGTCCTGGACAAGAGAATACCAAACTTGGGGGGAATGTCAGCCACAATGATGTTCATCACTACACTCTTCATGGGTAATTGTGCCAAATAAACCATTAGATATTTTATTAATCCCAAAAAATTTAATTGTTTAGAGTCAAAGGAGTAAAGGTCTTGGTAGGGCTTGGTGATTTCTAGACCTACTTCCTCCATTACAACCTTAGGCATGACATTATGTGAGGCACCTGAGTTCATAAGACAGTTATGTAGGATCTTGTCATGGACATTTAAATATATGTAGAAAGGTAGAGAGGCATTAGAGCCATCCTCAATGCGCGGACCCACAGTAATGGTTGGGTTTTCATCCTGCAGACTAATTGCATCAGAAGTTACAACAAAATTAGGTAGCCGCAAAACCTTCATAATAGATTTTTTGAAAGGATCATTTTTCAACAATTCTATCAAAGGTACAAGGATTTTTATCTTTCTCAACTCATGCTCTAGGTTGAAAGATGCTTGTGGCTTGTCAACCTCCTTTACTTCAGGGACAAAATGTTTAGACGGGGGAGGCTAGTGAGATTTAGTCAATGCACCCTTTCTTGGGTTTGGATTGGGAGGAACCTTTGGCCTTTTGTTCTTATTAGAGGTGGTGGCTTTGACAGTGCCTATTCTAGGCCTCAAATCATACTTCTTTTGGGGTTGGCCTTGAATAACTCCCTCTTCCACTATCTCAATATCAAACTGATATGCCAGTTGTGCTACCTCATAATCGTGTTGTGTTAAGTGACTGATATAAAAACCTGTTTCATTTAAAAGTACAACATCATCATCCACATCATCACTATCTAAATCCATTTCCTCAATCTGATTGTTTTGGAAAGGAGGTACTACTCTTTGATCATCATCATTTCTCCTCTCTCTTTGCATTATCTGAGGGACATCATTCGACCTCCTAAATTGAATTGAATTTCTATTCCCATCCCCTTGAAAATCTCTGTTCGGTTGGTTAGATTCCCATTTTAGCTTAGCTATTTCAGATGTCAAATCCTTAAAAGTTTTGGTCATTTCATCAAGTTTGGGATCCGATGTGGCCGGGTTAGAGGAGGCAGGGGAATCCTCCCTCTATTTATTCTTGTCTTTATCAGATCTAGTCTTTAACCTGTCTGATGCTAGGATGTTGGACTCAACCTCAATGAATGCTTCTTTCATGGAAAAAAAGGTGGTGGATTTTCTCTCCCTCAACAAAAGGGATAATTTTGCATCAAATGCATTGGCATAAGTGATCTTGGTAGAGGATTCATTTGGTTTGATCTCATATGGGATTCTTCCATAAAACTTATTGAATCTCTTGGTGAAGTCTGAAATAGACTCACCATTATTTCTCTTAAGGGCCCCAAAATTAGTGATGTAATACAAATAATCTCTTCTATATCCCCATTGCTTTATAAAGGCTTCATCTAAGACATCAATATCTATAATGGATGTTGGAGGGATATCCATAAACCATTTCCTTACCTCCCCATCCAGGCTCTGTACAAACAACCTCATCCACACATGTGCATATTCAATGTTGAAGTTGTCTCCAAAGCTGTAGAAGGATACTGGATGTTGCTCAGTTGTGACATCCTCTTCCCCATTATATCTTGGCAAATATTTCATATAATTTGTGGCTAGGAGTGCATGTAATCCTACATGCATAACTAGAGGTGCATATATGGTAGCAATTATGACATCCATCCTATTAACAACCATTGCTTGGGAAATAGGAATCTAAGGATTGATTGGAGATACAGGGGTGTATGTTGGACTGGATGATTAAGTAGAGGTGGGGGTTAAAATAATCTAATATTCCTAGGAAATGTGATTCTTAGGGATAGAAAATTCAATCTACTTGTGATAATGGAGAAAAGTAGACTCTTTAGGTGCAACTTTACCTTGAGGGATGAGGTATATCTTTGAGCTGAGGTGGATTTTCTTAGTTGTCTTTCTAGCTCAGAGACTATTGTGTCCTTGTTAGGGTTAGGATGAGCCTTAGTGGCTTTGATGTTCTTATATTTGGATCTCTTGAGTCCTTTTTTGGGAGCCAATATTTATTTTGTGGAGTTTACTCAGTGGAGTCGCAAGGTGAAAGACGATAGTATGAATGTGCCTGATCTTTGTTCACCATCAAAGGTAATATCTGATCGTTGTCATTCTCCTAGGAAAATATTTATTTTTACTCCGTCCATGACAATGGTGATAGAAGATGTTGGTCCTAAAGTCTGCACCTAATTGCTAAAGGGAAGAGCTAGGCCACCTCAAGTTTGGAATGGCTGGTTTTTTTATTTATTTTTTATTTTTTGGTCAGTTAGAGGGTTGGATTACCAAGACAAGAACATGGTTGGCTTGGAAAAATGATATGGAGGAGGGTCCTCCTTGGTCGGTGGAACACAAATGACAGACAAGTAAGATAATATAGTAAAGAAAAAAGGAAAACAACAAACAACCCAATGAATAATCTGTTGTAAGAAGTTTAAGTCTTAAAATATTATTTGAAGGCATTATAAAAGTATCCAAACATAATTAATCCCACAGGTTGCAATAAAAACATATCTTCAACAAAGCATTAGTTGTTTTATAGGTTTCATATCAGTAAAGATGAGTTATGCAATATCTGAAAGGAAAATGAAATGTACTTTTCACACATCAATAACTGCATTCAAGATATGAGAAAAACACATATAGATATGGACAAAAACACACGGTCATCAAGAGTATATTCACTAGGTAGAGAGATTTAATCCATTCATAGAACAAGTTCAACTTGTTTGATGTAATGATATTCTTCCCAAAAAACCAAACCCTCAAAACATACACAAATTTCTTATTTATCAAAGTTGTAGAGGCTCTCGTCTATATGGAACCGAGGCTTAACTCTATACTATCAGTTGGACAACAACTTATTGACTTAAATAAATAATTCAGGAGTATATTAATGTATACTCTAAACTTGACTTAACAAAAAGAAGTGGCTCATATCAAACACAAATGACCACTTATTTTACCTTAATTTAAATAGTTTTGAGCTTTACACAACTAAAAACTACTACAAGCAATAAAAATAGATCGATGCATATGCTCGAGTGAACTGAGCTTTGAAAAAAATTGAATAGGACTGACATAACTATTTCTGTATCGAGCACTGATATCCATGCATGCTATTGGAGGCCAACTGGGATATAACTAGATGTGTTGGAAACTTCTTTAGGTACTTCTTCAAATGATCTCCTTTAGAAAGAAACAAGTCTTCTCATGTTTCTTATGGAGTCTTTGATACTTCTTCTGCAATCTGGAGTGAAGTTTTTCAAATTCTTGGTTATGGTGTTGCAAGGTCTGGACTTGAAGCTTTAGTTCATGCACTTGTTGGTTGTCATCGACCCTCTCTGTTTTGACCTCAACCTAAATATTCTTCTTGTCTTGCTCTGTGCTAGACTTGTTGTGGTCATCTAATGCTCTTCTTCTTCTTCTCATATTGTATTTGTGTACAACCTTGGGTTCCTTCCCTTTTGTTCCTTTAATGGAACCCTGTACTCCCATAGTGTCATATCTAATCTCTAGTTTAATGTCTTACAAACTGTGGCAAGGATCCCCTGCATGTGGTGAAGTGCCAATCGAATATTGCTCAAGATCAATTCCATAATATATTATTCCTTGTTGACTGGAGTATGTAGGATACTCCTTTTTCATTGTCACAAATGGTGTTTTTGCAGCCTCATTCTTGCTAGAATTTGATTTATCTTTTTTCACTGTCATTCACTTCAAAACATGCACTTCCATTTACAGGATGGTGGAAAATTTAGGACTGTCATCATCCTCGATCAAAATTGGTTGAGGGTATTTTAATGATGGCTTGAACATAGCCTTAGAGTTCAACCTCAATTGATTTGTAATTCTATTTTTTCTGTTTGGCCTGCTTAGAACTTCAATGTTTTTCTTTCCCTTCCTCTTCCTGTCTTTTCTAGATGCATGGAATGTTTTAGGTGAATCTTATGAAGGAACAATCTTCCCTTTAATTACTTCCTTTCTGCATGAACCAGGTCCAATTTTCCCTCTCACTCGAGTCGTAGGTTTATCAGGTTTCTTCTCGATGGGGGTTTTATACTCCTCCTCTGAGTGGTTGGACGAAAGATACCTCTGTGGTGTTTCCAGTGTAGGTGGGTACATGCTGAAATCTTTGCCACTTTTGTTTTCCTTCCCCTTTTTTATAGAAGACCTCAATTTCATGCGAGGGGACTCCTCCATGGGGGTTTTTGGATTTTTTGATTTTGAGGGCGTATTTCTTATTTTAGGTCCTTTCCCTTTAATCACCGTGGACTGGAAAGGATTCATCGAGCTCCCAGGATCTGAAGAAATCCTGACCTCCTCACTTGCATCACCTTCTCTCTACGAATCAAACACCTGCTCCTACTCTTTAAATCCCACAGACTTCAAGAAATAATCCCAAGGAATTTCAAGTTCCTCGAGAGAAAAATTTACCAACAATTCAATCAAACCCTGATGGTATAGGATTTTGTGAGAAGATTCAGGGTGAACTTGAACCCTCCTAGCCATTTTGATTAGGCTCTTAAGTAAGTAATATGGGAAATTAATCTCTCTGTCTCCACTTAGATGCATAAGGAAACAAAGGTGATAACAATGTACAATGCTGAATCGACCCTCACCTATGATATACTTATGTAGAGCTGTTAGGGATCCTTTCCAATATTTCTTTATCCTTTCCACATGGATTCCTTGGCTCTAGTCAGGGTCTTGGTGCTTGAGAAACAAGAATTTCTTGTAGAGATCGGGAGACAAATTTCCTTTATTGAACCATCTTTGCCCACAGACAGGTAGAGCGCACACTGCTCCAATGAAGTGTCATGTAACACAAATCTAGGTATCCCCAAGCAGGGTATGGAAGACATCAAATTTATATGCAAAAATCATATCCAAGCTTGTGTGGTGTCCTTCAAATGTGCATAGGAAATCATACCACTCAACCTTTATGAAAATGTCTTTGATTTCAGGTATGGATTTGAACAATTCCAGGCCTTGTGGCTCGGTCCTGTTCAATTTCCATCGTTCTCAAGGAGGAACCATGGTGGGCATAGTAGATATGATGTCGATGATGCACTGAATGCAGGTTTCTTCATATAGAAACCAATACCTCTGTGCTGTTAACCCTCTGTTCAAGTTGTAGTGGCTATGATGAATTGATACATTTCTCACAATCATAACTCATGCTTTGTAATGATGGAATTGCATGTAATATGGTGTGGAGGTGCTTGTTTATGATAGTGCATGTATGAAGGTGACATTCAAATAGTTCAAATATTTAAAATAATAAATTAAATTACAAAATGATTCCAAAAATTAGCGCGCCAATCCTCATTTGCAAGAATAGCCTGGTTCTTGCAATCAATTCTGTTTTTCATATAAAACATGGTTATATCTACTATGAGCTCAACCTATGGAAAATTTGATGACAAGTACTTCAAACCAAATCATGAAATGTATTTATGCCTTAAGAAAACAAAAAGATGGTGAAAAGAATCAATCAAGAGAGGTAATGATAAAAACAATGAGTCATTTAGTAATGGGAACCAACTTAACCAACAAAAAATGAATTATTTTTTATGGAGGTATAGGGAAATGAGAGAGGAAGGGAAGGGGTGCAGACTTAGGTCTCAACATTGGCTCCAACTAGGGACATCATCCCCTTGTGGGGTGCCGAGGACAACAAATCAGTGCCTTGGAAATCAATAACTTGCTTCCACCTTCCTTCTCTTACCTCTATTTATGTCTGCCAACCATGGATATCTGCCACTGTCTCTCAACCATGCATCTCTGGAATTCAAAAATGTAACTACACTCCAGTGCCTTTGTTGGGATATGGATTCCTTATTCACACACAAAATAACTAAGCAAATGCAACTGAAAAAAGGAAAGCAACTATGATACAAGAGGGACCTTCCATCAGTGTTTCAAGCAAAAGGTGTTTCAGAAAGTGCCCATTTACTCGGTCTCCAAAGATCTCAATATCATCTAGATTTTGTAAAACAAATGTATTATTGTCTAGAAACTCAACCACCTTAAAAGGACCAAACCAAAGGTTATCGAACTTACCATGCTTAGGCTTCTCATCCCTTCTGACATCTCACCTCAAGACTAGGTCGCCTTCTTGAAAGATATCCTTTTTGGTTTTCTTGTCAAAAACTGATTTGATCTTGCTTTGGTATGCCTCAGTTATCTAATTCAGTGCTTCTCTCTTTTGTTGGACCTCTATAATTTGAAAGATTCTCCTCTGGATGTCATTTGGATCCTCAATTTCTTCTTGTAGGAATTTTAGAACTGGTAGACCAAGTTGATAGGGAAGACAACATATATCCCATAGACTAACTGAAATGGTGAGGTTCTCAAGGATGTCCTGGTGCTGATCCTATCATCCCATAAGACATACTTAAGTTTAGAGTCCCAATATTTCTTGTTTTCATTCAACAATTTCTTGATGATCTTGATGAGAATCTTGTTTGATGACTCGACCAACCCATTCCCCTAAGGGTAGTAGGGTGTGGAATGTGTTAAGTCAATGTTATGGATACCACATAAGTCAATCATGACTTTGGGATTGAATTCTTGGGCATTGTCTCTTATAATATTTCTAGGGCATTCGAACCTGGCTGTTAAGAACCAAATATCAATAAAGCATAGAAAATCCTCAGAAAAAGTACTCAACACCTTGAAAAAGAGATAATTTCAGATAATAAGCCTCTTCGAGGGGACAACCTCCTTTTACCCCACTTAAATGTTTAAGTACAAGATGATTCAAAATGAAAATGTCTCCTTGGTATATATAGGAGACTAGGAGGTATAACTACAACTAATGGCCTAAAGACGACATAAATTAAATAACATTACTAATATAATATGCCCCAATTAAGGGGTAATGAGCCAATATTAGGGCTTAACATGCCCTTCCCCTTGAGACAAGTGTTGCCCGCAATTCTTGAGTAACTCTAGATGCTTCTGTATAAAATACACATGTTCCCAAGTGGAATCTTCAGTCGGTAGTTTCGTCCATTTAATGAGATACTCTGAAATGGATCTATTCCTTAGCTGGAAAATTA
Source organism: Picea engelmannii (assembly GCA_009831015.1). Taxonomy (NCBI): domain Eukaryota; kingdom Viridiplantae; phylum Streptophyta; class Pinopsida; order Pinales; family Pinaceae; genus Picea; species Picea engelmannii. The sequence continues at coordinate 658,170 of ML776652.1, read as the reverse complement.
TTGTGTCAGTGATGGCTTCAGGCTCCAATATGATTTTTCCTTCCTTGTCAAGTTCTAGCAATATAGTTTGAACTGGGATCTTGTCGCCTATAACCTTCTTTAAGCATGAAACATGGAAAACTGGGTGTACTCGTGAAGATGAAGGCAACTCCAGTTTGTATGCCATAGTACCAATCTTTTGCAACACCTTATAAGGGCCATAGTACTTTGGTGATAATTTATTATCCTTCTTGGCTTGCTTGAGGGACATATGTTTGTATGGTTGTAGTCTTAAAAACACCCAATCCCCTACTTCAAAACTTCTTTCACTACGATGTTGATCTGCTTGTTGTTTCATGCCATTCTGTGCCATGGTCAAGTTGTCCTTTAATATTTGGAGAACTTCTTGTTGATTCTCAACGTGATCTTCCACTGCTTGAACCTTAGATTTTTATTTTAGAGAAGAAGTGATGGAAGGAGGGTGGTATCCATAAAGTTCCATAAATGGTGTCATTTTTGTTGCAGTATGAAAGGAAGTGTTATACCACCATTCTGCCAAGGGTA
>ML776652.1:619356-654833 GCA_009831015.1 Picea engelmannii | reverse complement strand
CCTTGTATCCTCATAGTGTGCTATCATTTCTTCCGTGAAAATTGTCCAAGTGACGAGTGATTTGTGAGAACAAAGCCATTGATACCATACAAATTGATTAGGTTCTAAATATAAAGAAGCAATTCATACCTTTTGTGTATGTGACACATTATGGAGATCAAAGAATTGCTCCATCTGAAGTATCCTTGTGATTGGGTCCTTGCCATCAAACTTCCTCATATCGATCTTAGGAATGTGGTTGGTGTTCAAACCAAAGTTGAAGTTTCTCCATTCTTGATTCACCTTCCTTGTGTCCTCATCATGAATTTCATGAGATGCATTTTCACTTCCAAGTGTCTTCTCCATTACAAAATGTTTCAATACTTCCATGATCTCCCCTTTTAAACCCTCCATCATCTCTTGTAGTTCATATTTTGTTACTATATTCTTTTGTAAATCATTATATCCCTACACATTTCTTCACCTTCATCAAGAGTCCAAGTAGGATTTTCTGGAGGCTTATTTGGTGTAGAAGTTCCCTTTTTTGGTGGCATGTTGGCCAAGTATCACTTTTGAACCTTGATTTTGAGGTGGTTCTGCTAGACAATATTTCTTCTATTGTATCTCCCAAGTTTCGTCCCTTCTGGGTATGATACTTGCTTTTATGTAGTTATCTAATATTTCTTCTCTGCAATTCCATAGGTCTGATCGAAATTGGATGTGCCAAGTGGAAATTACGGTAACTTCCCCACAACTTGCTGATTTTTGTCCTTTCCAGGAGATCTCACTTGTATAGCGTGCCCCGCACAAAATAATTGATATAAAATTCTAAAACTCACACTAGAAATATTACAGACTATCCAAGATCCAATGAAACCACTCCTACTCAATTTGGATACTGTAGGAAGAATTTATGGTTGTTTTACTTGGAACACCTTCTTGAGACTAGTCAGATACCCTATCTTACACAGGGTGTATATACAAATTTAAGATGACATAGAAGCTGAACTTTTTACCACAACTAACTTAATAATTTATGTAACTATCCTTCGAATTTCAGGGTCTGAAAAATTATAGAAAAGGTTTTATAACGAAAATTCTGCAATGACTTAGTTCAGGATGATTCCAGAACCCTATCTTGTATAGGATGTATCTCCGAAATTATAAGGCCTCAGGAGATGAATTTTTAACCCAATGTGCCTTGATCTATCTACTAAATATATTCCAAGCTGTTACTTCTGAAACATTGTATAAGAAAAGTTATAGAAAAAATTCCAAGGTGTCTCAGATGTAGCAGCGAAACCCCAACACCTTGAGCTCTGATACCATATGTTAAGAACCAAATATGAATATAGCATAGAAAATCCTCAGACAAAGTACTCAACGCCTTGAAAAAGAGATAATTTCAGATAATAAGCCTCTTCAAGGGTGAAACCTCCTTTTACCCCACTTAAATGTTTAAGTACAAGATGATTCAAAATGAAAATGTCTCCTTGGTATATATAGGAGACTAGGAGGTATAATTACAACTAATGGCCTAAAGATGACATAAATTAAATAACATTACTAATATAATATGCCCCAATTAAGGGGTAATGAGCCAATATTAGGACTGCACACTGGCAAATATATTGGTCTCCAATAAATTTATGATCACCTTGTCAGTAGAATTCCTGGTGGGCAAAACCTCGATCCATTTGGTAAAGTAGTCAGTGGCAATGAGAATTCACTTGTGCTTCCCACTGGAGAGTGGATTTATCTCACCTATGAAATCTAATCCCCATTGTTGAAATGGGCCACTGGTAGTGATAGGCTTTAGGGGTAGTGAGAGTAATTTCTGTTTGCCTGCAATTGTTGACATTCATTGCATGCCCTTACTATGGTAAATACATCAGAGAAAAGGGTGGTCTAGTAGTACCCTGCCCTTAGGATATTGAGGGCCATGGATTTCCAATGATGGTGTCCCCCACAAACTCCCCTTTTCATATCTGTTGTGACTTTTTTAGATTCATCTTCATCAATACATTTTAATAAGATTCCAACAGGATCCCTCCAATACAAGTTTTTGATTTAAAATGAAGAATTTTATAGATTTTAATTTGAGAGACCTAGCCCTCATATTTTTCAAATATGGTGGAAATTCTAGATTCTATAGATAAATAAAATATATGTACTAAGGTGAAGAAGAGTAGTTTTCATATACCTGCATGTTGTCTTGTCTAGACTGTGTCATGGGTGCGTCCGATTGGGTGAAGGTTTGATGCAATTCCAACACCTTACAATTTGATTTTGATAACAACTTGGCAAGTAACTTTCCCTTAATCATCCTGATGGGTTTTATGTGTAGGTCATAATCCAACAATTTGACAATCCATTTCCCTCTTTTCCCTTCACTGTCTGGCTGAACCAGAATATCTTTGACACTGCTGCTAGGAACATAGATTGTTATGCTAGACTGTAACACATACACCCTAAAGGCCTTTAAACCTTTTACCAATGCATATGATTTCTTTTCTAATATGTCATACTTCAAATCAACATCTCAGAGGGATTTGCTGAAAAAGGATATGGGTTGTTCATGCCCTTCTTCATTTTTTTGCAGCAGTACTGTAGCAATGGTTTCCTTAGAAGCGAAAGAGAAGATAATGAACTCTTTGGCATAGTCAAGGCTGACCTATACATGGGATTCAACCAAAGCTTGTTTGACCCTTTGGAATGCTGATTTTTCCTCCAGTGACCACTTAATAACAACATCCTTCTTCATCATTTTAGTGATAGGCCCTATGATTTCAACAATGTTTGGCACAATGCGCCTTAAAAAATTTATTAAGCTTATAAAAGACTAAGTAAACTTCTTAGTTATGGGGATTTGAATTTGTTGAATGACATCAACTCTCTTAGGGTCTATTTTTATTCCTCCTGCTGATATAATGTGGTCTAAAATCTTACCTTATGGAATAACAAAGTGGGACTTCCTGGGATTCAAAGAGATCCCATACCTTCTGCATTTTCAAAAAATCTTTTCAAGGTGCTATAAATGTTCATCATATGATTTGGAGAAAATGGTGATGTCATCCAAATATATGACCATTAATTTGTCTTTTTCCCCCATGAAAGCTATGTACATAGCCCTATGAAGTGTGGCCCCTGTGTTCAATAGCCCGAACGGAATTTTGTCATACATGAATGTCCCCCATGGGGTGGTGAATACTATTTTTTCTTTTTTTTCTTCACAGACTGCTATCTGGTTATAACCAGAGTATCCATCCAACAAGGAAATCCTATAGGCACCTACTACCCTTTGAAAAATATGATCCATCTTGGGGAGGGGGTAGTTTTCCTTTAGATAACACTTGTTGAGATTTCATAAATCAACACACAAGCGTATTTCCCCACTCTTTTTCCTCATGAGTACCAAATTAGCCACCCAATCTGAGTACCTAAAGGGCACAATAATTCTAGCATCAAGCATTCGTTTCAACTATTTTTCAATTATGGACATCATCATTGGATTAAATTTCCTAATCTTCTGTCTGAATGTCTTAGAAGCAGCCTTCAGAGGGATATTGTGTTGGATGATGTCAATGTCAAATGTCTTCAAATCCTCATACGACCATGAAAAAATATCAGCAAAATTTTTCATGAGGCTGACATACCTGTATTTTTGTTCTAGAGCTAGTGCCTTGGACATTTTGACTATTTTGGTATTTTCAGCAGTACCAATGTTGCAGTCCATTACTTCCTCTTCTTTATTTTTGATGGAAGCTTCTCTGGAGACATCATAACTGTCAAATAACATTTCCAGTGGCACTAGGCCCATGGGGATGTGATTCATTTTAAGTTCCACAATGTTGGGGCCAACCACTTTGTTCAACATATGAGATGTTTTCTGATTTTCTGATTCATCATCTTCACCCTCTTGATCTATTGAGATACTGGAGAATTATTCAATGATATGCATAAATATTTGTAGCTCCAAGTCATCACTGAAGACTTTCCAGTGCTTTATGTTGTCTTGTATGGCTGTCCTATTCCTGAATTCCACCTGATACTTAATATTTGGAACAATGGGAGGTCTGAAGGTACTAGAAGCCAAGGCCAAAGATTTCGTCTTCTGATTTGCCTCTCTAGGAATGAAGGAAATGTTAAATTCCAGAAAGAAGTTGTCAACCAGGTCCCACACCTTGTTCCTACATTGTTTGAGCCTTTATTTATTATCTTGATAGATATTTTTGACTTGATTCATAATTAACTCATAATCACCAAAAACTACCAAACTGTCAATGACCATGTCTTTGGTAGCCCTCAAAACTAGTACTAGAGATTCATACTCAACTATTTTGTTAGTAGTATCAAATTCCAGCTTATAAGAGAGTCTTATTACTTCTTATGTAGGGGGAATGAGGAGTATACCTGATCCATATTTGGATCTAGGAGCTTGATGGGGCTCAGAAAGGCCTAAAAATCAAATTTCTCAAAATGGCTTCAAAACGGATGTGTGTGTAGGACTTGTCGATACAAACCCAACACAACTTGAACGGGCTCAAACAGGTGTCATATGCTCAAGTTATGGTGATCTGTTCATTTTTTCCAAACAAGCAAAAAATGATGACTGTACAGTCCATACAGTCCCACATGGCAGCTGATTGTACAGGCTGTATGACCATACAACTGACATGGCAGGCACAGTTGGTGTTGATGTGGAAGGGTGACTTGATGTAATGATGCTGATGTGGACATGACAGGTAGACCGATCTAGGGGTGACATGTGTCACCACTGCAAGGGTGACATATGGCATGTTTGTACAACGACATGTGGCATGTCCATACAGATGACGTGGTAGGTTCATACAATCCGTATGACACATGGCACTTGGACACGTGGTCAAATAATGTGTGGAGATGTGGTAGTAGCTGGCGTATGGAGTGGTGCCACGTGGCCCAGACATGGGCTACCACGTGGCACACATGTATTGGCTTAAAGTTTCTTTGCCAAATTTATGGACTCCATGAGTTTTGAACCAGCGACCTCAGCATGGGCATGAGCGCTCTAGGGTAGGCTGAGCTACCAACCCACCTACATGTATTTCTTACCATATGAAGGAGTTTAATATTATTTAAGTTCAAACATATGGTAAGTCCGATGGAGTAAGGGCTGGGGCTAGCACCAGTCCTCAGTGAAAACGTTTACCATATAACCATTGTAATGTGACCACTCCTTTTTTTCTCGCATGGGAATCATTCCATTAGCCCAAGTGCTAACCACTTGCCACACGACCGCAACATGGGATCTGATTCTGTTTCATTGTTGACACGAATATGGGAACAACCCTCGGCTTCGGGAAATTTTCACATGTGTCCACAGGATTATGCAGTGGCGTTGAGGACTAGGGATTAGCCCGTGGATTTGGGGATCCACCAATAGCGCATGCGACCAGGTATTACAGAGGAGGGGCCAACGCGCAACCCCTAGGGGGCTGGTGCTTGGCCATATTATACCATATGAATATGTTTTAAGAGTGCGCACCCATTCTAGAGGGGCTTAACCCATTATATTTGCAAAAAGTGGTTTTTAATGATATTGTATTGTTTTTTTATGGATTAGAGGCCTGTTTTTAGAGATTTTTGGCCCTTTTTGGGGGATATTGGGCCCTTTTTGAGGCCAAATCTTGGGGGTAAGTTGGGAGATGGTTACCAAATTCAGATCTATATAAACCATGCCTTCTTTAGGCCATAGGAGAAGGTTCATAATAGGTTTTTTCTGCCGAATTGTTGAGCCAAATCCATTATCATGCAGGGAATCTATTGAGGAGTGCACCTTTGTGGGCCATTTCTTGGAGCTTCCTTCATCCGATTTGGGTGCCGTAAGTTTTGATGGGTTCATGAGATCTGGTAGAACATGACCAGCTCATTGTTGTAATCCATTGGAACTTTCATGATGTACATTTAAATCTTCAAACAAAAATAAGAAATCCCAACTGAGAGAAGGCCCAGAGACATAGGCGAGATTACCGAACTTTGTTATCACATTGGTTTTATGGTTTGCTGTTGTTTATGCTTTATTTCAGATTTGCATATGTGCATATGGATGATATGATTCTTCTATACTTATTCCTCTTTCATTCAAATTCCTAATTGGCTAATAAACACATGCATAATAACTCAACCATTGTCGTGTAAAAGATCTTTTCAGATCAAAACCATCCCCATAACCTTCCTTTGATGAAGAGCCATCAAAATACATCTTCCATACTTTGTTTTGTTGATTTGTCAGTGATTGATTTCTTCATTTGTTGACAGTTATTTCTGGTTCATCATAATTTAAATGAAAAAAAATGACCCGATATCATCCTCAATAGTATCAACTGAATGGTTGCCTGGATTCCGATGGTCAGTAACTTATGCCAATTTTACCTCCCTGTTTAGCCTCCTATTTTCTCCTCCGAAAACATGAATGGTAGCATATGTGAGGTCCATTTGTAATGATCCTCCAACCTTCTTGGCACACATCCAGGACAAGATCATAGAAAACTTGGGGGTAATTTCAACCACAATGATGTACATCACTACAATATTCATGGGTAACTCTGCCAAAGAAACCACGTGAAATTTTATTAATCCCAAACATTTTACTTTTTTAGAGTCAAATGAGTAAAGTTATTTTTAGGGCTTAGTGATCTCCAGACCTATTTCCTCCATTACAACCTTAGGAATGACATTGTGTGAGGCACCTCAGTCAATGAGACAATTATGTAGGATACTATCATGGACATTTAAATATATGTAGAAAGGTGGAGAGGCATCAAATCCATCCTCAATTTGTGGACCCACAATAATGGATGGGTTTTCATCCTACAAACTAATTACATCAGAATTTACAATAGAAGTAGGTGAATGTAGGACCTTCATAAGATATTTTTTGAAAGAATATTTTTTCAACAATTCTGTCAAAGGTACATGGATTTTGATCTTGCTCAACTCATGCTCTAGGCTGAAAGATGCTTGTGGCCTATCAACTTCCTTTACTTTAGGGACAACATGTTTAGATGGGGGAGGTTGGTGAGATTTAGTCAATGCACCCTTGCTTGGGTTTGGCTTGGGAGGAACCTCTAGCCTTTTTTTTATATCGAAGGTGGTGGCTTTGGGAGTGTGTGTTATATGCCTCAAATTATAATTCTTTTGGGGCTGGACTTGAATAACTCCCTCTTCCCTATCTCAATATCAAGCTGATTTGACAGTTGTGCTACCTCATAATCTTGTTATGTTAAGTGACTGGTATAAAAATCAGTTTCATTGAAAAGTACATCAACATCATCCACAACATCACTATCTACATCCATTTCCTCAATATGATTGTTTTGTAAAGGAGGTACTACTCTTTGATCATCATCATTCCCCCTCTCTCTCTACATTATCTAAGGGACATCATTGGGCCTCCTAAACTGGTTTGGATTTCTATTCCCAACCCCTTGAAAATATCTGTTCGGTTGGTTAGATTCCCATTTCAGATTAGCTATTTCGGATGTCAAATCCTTCAAAATTTTGGTCATTTCATCAAGTTTGGGATCATATGTGGTTGGGTTAGAGGAGGCAAGGGAATCCTCCCACTATTTCTTCTTGTCTTTCTCGGATCTAGTCTTTAAGCTGTCTGATGCTAGGATGTTGAGCTCAACCTCAATGGCTGCTTCTTGCATGGACAACAACATGGTGGATCTTCTCTCCCTCAATAGAAGGGAGAATTATGCATCAAATGCATTGGCATAAGAGATATTGGCAGAGGCTTTAGTTGGTTTGTTTTCATCTCAGATTCTACCATACATCTTATTGAATCTCTTGGTGAAGTCCAAAATAGACTCACCGTTCTTTCTCATAAGGGCCTAAACTCAGTGATGTAATACATATAATCTCTTTTATCTCCCCATTTGTTTATGAAGTATTCATATAACACTTCAATATCTGTAATGGAGTTTGGAGGGAGATCCCAAAACCATTTCCTTACCTCCCCATCCAATCTCTGTATAAACAACCTCATCCACACATCTGCATAGTCAATGTTGAAGTTGTCTGCAAAGTTGTAGAAGGCTACCAGATGTTACTCAACTGTGACATCCCCTTAGCTATTATATCTTGGAAAATATTTCATATAATCTGTGGTTGGGAGTGAATATAATCCTACAGGTGGAATTGGAGGTGTATATATGGAAACAATTATTGCATCCACCCTGTTAACAATCATTGCTTGTGAAATAGGAATATGAGGATTGATTGGAGATATAGGGGTGGATGTAGGATTGGATGATTAAGTATAGGTGGGGGTTAAAATAATATGAGAGTCCTCATAAATTTGATTCTTAGGGCTAGAAAATTCAAGCTGCTTGTGATAATGGAGAAAATTAGACTCTTTAGGTTTATCTTTACCCTTGAGGGATGAGGTATATCTATGAGCTAAGGTGTATTTTCTTAGTTGTCTTTCTAGATCAGATATTACGAAGTCCTTCTTAGGGTTAGGATGAGCCTTAGTGGCTTTGATGTGCTCATATTTGAATCTCTTGAGTCCTTTTCTAGGAGCCAATATTTCTTTTGTGAAGTTTACTCAGTGGAGTCGCCAGGTGAAAGGTGTCATTCTGAATGTGTATGATATTTTTTCACCATCAAAGGTTAGATCTGATGATTTTCATACTCCCAGGGAAATACATTTCATTACTCCATCCCTGGAAATGATGCCAGAAGATGTTGGTCCTAAATTTTTCACCTGACTGCTAAAGGGTAGAGCTAGGCCACCTCAAGTTTGGAATGGTTGGTTTTTTTATTATTTTGATTTGTTGTTTAGTTAGAGGGTTGGTTTACCAATACAAGAAAATGGTTGGGTTGGAAAAATGATATGGAGGAGGGTCCTCCTTGGCTGGTGGCACACAAATGAGAGACAAGTGAGATAAAGAGGGAAGAACAAAGGGAAACAACAAACAACTCAATGAATAATCCGTTGTAAGAAGTTTAAGTCTTAAAATATTATTTGAAGGAATTAAACAAGTATCCAAACACAATTATTCCCACAGGTTGCAATAAAAATATATCTTCACCAAAGCATTAGTTAATTTACAGGTTGCATATCAGTAAAGATGAAATATAGAATAACTAAAGGGAAAAGGAAATGTACTTTGCACACATAAATAACTACATTCAAGATAAGAGAAAAACACATATAGATTTGGACAAAAACACACTGTCATCAAGAGTATATTCACCAAGTAGAGGGATTTAATCCATTCATAGAACAGGTTCAACCAGTTTGATGTATTGATATTCTTCCCAAAAAACTGAACCCTCAAAACATACAAAAATTACATATTTATCAAAGTTGTAGAGGCTCTCATTCATATGGAACTGAGGCTTAACTCTATACTAATAGTTGGAGAACAACTTATTGACTTAACTAAATACTGCTGGAGTATAGTAATGTATACTCTAAAATTGACTTAACAAAAAGAAGTGGTTCATATCAAACAAAAATGACCACTTATTGTGCCTTAATTTAAACAGTCTTGAACTTTAAACAACTAAAAACTGTTACTAGAAATAAAACTCGACTGATGCATATGCTGGAGTGAACTGAGATTTGACAAAAACTGACTAGGAATGACAGAACTAGTTCTGTATCGAGAAATGGTATCCATGTGCATTGTTGGAGGCCAACTGGGAGATAACTGGATGTGTTGGAAGCTTCTTTAGGTACTCCTTCAAATTATCTCCTTTAGAAAGAAGCAAGTCTTCTGGTGTTTCTTCTAGAGTCTTTGATACTTCTTCTGCAATCTGGAGTGCATTTTTTCCAATTCTTGGTTGTGGTGTTGCAAGGTCTAGACTTGAAGCTTCAGTTCATGCACTTGTTGGCTATCATCAACCTTCTCTGTTTTGACCTCAACCTACATATTCTTCTTGTCTTTCTATGTGCTAGACTTCTTGTGGTTAGCCAATGCTCTGCTTCTTATTCTAATATTGTATTTGTGTACAACCCTAGGTTCCTTCTCATTTTTTTCTTTAATGGACCCCTATACTCCCACAGTGTCATCTTTAATCTATGGTTTAATGTATTGCAAACTGTGGCAAGGACTCCCTAAATGTGGTGAAGTTCCAATAGAATATTTCTTAGTATCAAGTCCATAATCTTGTATTCCATGTTGATCAGAGTTTGTAGGATACTCCTTTTTCACTGTCACAAATGGTGTTTATGTAGCCTCATCTTCGCTAGACTTTGATTTCTCTTTTTTCACTGTCATTACCTTCAAAACATTGACTTCCATTTCCTTCATGTTGGAAAATTCAGCACTTTCATCATCCTCAATCAAAATTGGTTGGGGATCTTTTAATGATGGCTTGAACAGAGCCTTGGAGTTCATCCTCAATTGATTTGTAATTCTAGTTTTTCTGTTTGGATTTCTTGGAACTTTAATGTTTTTCTTTCCCTTCCTCTTCCTGTCTTGTCTGGCTATAGGGAATGTTTTAGGTGAACCTTATGCAAGAACAAACTTCCCTTTAATTACTTCATTGCTGCGCGAACTAGGTCAAAGTTTCCCTCTCATTCGAGTCATAGGCTTATCAGGTTGCTTCTCAATGGGGTTTTTCTTCTCCTCCTCTGAATGGATGGACGACAGAGACCTATGTGGTGTTTCCAATGTAGGTGGGTGCATGATGCCATATTTTCCACTTTTTTTTTCCTTCCCCTTTTTCGTAGAATACTTCAATTGCATGCAGGGGGACTCCTCCATGTGGTTTTTCTTCTTTTTTGCTTTCAAGGGTATATTTCTCATTTTAGGGATTTTCCCTTTAGTCACTGTGGGTTGGATATGATTTATCAAGATCCAAGGATTTGGAGAAAACCTGACCTCCTCACTTGCATCACCTTCGTTCTGTGAATCGGGCACCAACTCCTGCTCTTTCAATCCCACAAACTTTAAGAAATAATCCCAAGTCATTTCAAGTTCCAAGAGAGTGAATGTTACCAACAATTTAATCAATCCTTGATGGTACATGATTTTGTGAGAAAATTCAGGGTTACCTTGAACCCTCCTGACCATTTTGGTTAGTCTCTTAAGCAAGTATTATGGAAATTTAAGCTTTTCGTCTCCACTTAGATGCATAAGGAAACAAAGGTGATAAAAATGTACAATGCTAAATCAACCCTCACTTGTGATATACCTCTACACAGATGTTAGGGATCCTTTCCAGTTTTCCTTTATCCATGCCACAAGGAGTCCTTGGCTCTAGTTGGTGTCTTAGTGCTTGGGAACTAAGAATTTGTTGCAGAGATCAAGAGGCAACTTGCCTTTCTTGAACCATCTTTCCCCATAGACAGGGAGAGTGCAAGCTGCTCCAATGAAGTGTTATGTAAAATGAATCCAAGTATCCCCAAGAAGGGTCTGGAAGCCATCAAATGTATGGTGAAAAGCATATCCAAGCCTGTGTGGTGTCTTTCAAATGCACACATGAAATCATACCACTCGAACTTTACAAAAATATCTTTGTTTTCAGGTATGAATTTGAACAATTCCAAGCCTTGTGGCTCGTTCCTTTTCAATTTCCATCATTATCAAGGAGGAACCATGGTGGGTAGAGTAGCTCTGATGTCGATGATGAAATGAATGTGAGTTTCTTCATATTGAAACCAATACCTGTGTGTTGTTAACCCTCTGTTCAACTTGTAGTGGCCATGATGAGTCGATACAGTTCTCACAATCGTAAATGATGTTGTGTAATGATGTAAATGTGTGTAATATGGTGTGGAGGCACTTGTTTAGGATCATGCACATATTAATGTGCCATTCAAATGGTTCAAATATTTAAAATAACAAATTAAATTATAAAATGATTTCAAAAATTAGCGTGCCAATCCTCGTTTGCAAGAATAGCTTGGTTCTTGCAATAAACTCTGTTCTGCATATAAAAAATTGTTGTATATGTTATGATCTCAACCTATGGAAACTTTGATGACAAGTACTTCAAACCAAACCATGACATGTAATTATCCCTCAAGAAAAAAAAAAGATGGCGCAGAGAATCAATTAAGAGAGGTAATGATAAAAAACTGTGTCATTTAGCAATGGGGAACCAACTTAACCAACATAAAAGGAATGTTTTTTTATGGAGATATAGGGAAATGAGAGAGGATGGGCAGGGGTGCAGACTTAGGTCTCAATGATGTACATCGTAAATTATGTTATATACCTAATCCTTGGGATTATAGTACATTGTAAATATTGGTTTAGAAGAAATACAAAGAGTCATAGGTGAATAGGAAGAGTCATTCAAACCTCTTGGAAGATAAAACTGAAGGTCAATTCTCATTGTATTATTGGATGATTCATTTTAATTAAAATCAATTCAATTGGAGTTATTCAATGCTCCAGTTGTTAGTGGTATCAGAGTGATTGGTATTTTTTCATAACTCCATGATCTTTCTCAATAGTTTCATTTTACTTCTCCCAACTCACTAGATGATTACATGTACGAGGTTGCATGTCTCATTCCCCTATTGAACAAAAAGAAACATAGGTGTTGTGTTCAAACCCTCTGGCTGCTCTTTCTATGAAATCCCAATTTCTCCTATGCCTGTCTTCCTATCTCCTGTGCCCAATGCCACACTTGAAAACAAAACAACACAAATGAACACAAACAATTATATTTTTTTTTTTTACACAAAGATATGCATGTAAAACTGTAGTCTGCAAAATATTTCAGAGAAGGCTAGATCGGGCTAACTTTTTCATGTGGAATGACATCTACAAGCATATGTAGGAAGGAAAATCAATCTGAGATAAATTTAAAGGATTTCATATGATATAACTACAAATGCTTCCACGAACTATTTCTTGCAAGAACATAGTTAATCTCATACTGACACTCTTCGTTCTAATAATGGAGGGGAATACACTTCAAATTATTTTGAAATCTACCTTCATTAAAATGGGATCAAAAATCAAACCATTGTTCCATACAATCCTCGGTGGTGTAGTAGAAATAATGAACATGCCACTCTTGAATATGGTATGTTCAATGTTATTTTTCAATAATGTGAAGTAAGTGTTTTAGCCTGATATGGTTTTATGTGAAATATATGTGAGAAACATGAGTCCATCTCATTCTCTTGGGAACAAAACTCCTTATGAAATGTGGTATGGCCACATTCCTTCTGTGAGGCATATCAGGGTCATTAGTTCCACATGTTGTGCATTATTCCTAAGGAGAAAAGAAACAAACTTGGTGTAAGGAGTAGAAAGTGCATCTTCTTGGGGTACTCAAATACCACCAAGGAACATCATCTTTACGATGAGGTAAAAAAGAAGTTCATTCTTTCCATAGATGTGATTTTTCTTGAATCCACCAAGAATAACAAAACTATGGAGTGACATCTTGATCATTTGGATAGATTCACCCATGTAAAGAAATATCACGATTTTGATGATGAGATTCCACATCTTGAAGGGGAGATCCATATCTTGGATCAATATTTGGAATCTCCTTTTGAAGTGCCATATCCCCCTCATGTAGAATATACAACACTTCATCAAAACATGAAGTTCAATTGGATAATGTGATTGAGAAGATTTAAAGGTTGAAACTTGATGGGAATGCAACACCATATCAATTAGTGGAGCAACCCAGACTATCATAGAAATGCCCAAAATGGCTTATAAAAGCACTTGAAAGTGTTCATCCCTATGAGGTTGGAAAGACATGAACCATAAGATCAATGAGACAAGATGATGAAGGTGATGTGGATAATTCAGATTCAAGTGATATAAATGGTATGGATGTTTCATATGATTGTAAATTGAGTTTATCTACTAAATTTGAACCAACTTCCTTTGAAGAAGTTGCTTCTCATGATGAGTGGAAAGAAGACATGTAGAAGGAGTATGATGCTCACATCAAGAATGGGACATGGAAGTTGGTTGATCCTCCACTTGGAAGCAAACCAATTGGTTGTAAGTGGGTGTACAAGAAAATGTACAAATCATATGGCTCACTTGACAAGCATAAATCGAGGCTTGTGTCAAAATAATTTGCACATAAAGAAGGCATAGAATATGAGGAGAATTTTTCTCCCACTATAAAATGGGATACCATTCATGCATTGTTGGCTTTGGAATCACATAATAGGTGGAATATTCACCACATGGATGTGAAGATAACCTTCTTGAATGGAGACTTGAAAGATAATTTCTATATGTCTCAACCAAAAGGATTTTGTATGAAGGGTTAAAAACAAAAGGTATGGAAGATCATCAAGTCTTAGTATGACCTAAAGAAAGCACCTTACACATGGTCTAAAACACTATTTGAGCATATTTTGAAGATCAATTTCAAGCATTTTAATCTTGATGATGCAACTTTGTTTGTCATGAAATTTTGTAAAACTGTTGTATATCTTGTGGTGTATGTAGACGATCTTTTGATAATAGGGAACAATGAAGCATATATTGAATCCATAAAGAAATAATTGAAGAAGGGTTTTGAGATGACAAACATGGGACATATTCACTACTACCTAGGTATTGAAGTAACTCAAAATACAAAGTATGTTTTCATCTCCCAAAAGAAGTACATTGGAGAATTATTGAACAATTTTTGTAATTCTCTCTCTACTCCAATGGAACAAAATATGAAGCTAACATCAAAATAAGGGAGTGAATTTGAGGATGCAACTAAATATAGATATCTTGTGGGGAGTCTTATATACCTTACCACTACTAGACCAAATATTTAATTTGTAGTTGAAATCCTTTCTAGGTTCATGCAAAAACCTTGTGAAGCACATTGGTGTATCGCAAAGAGAGTTCTAAGGTACTTGAAGTGAACTCAAGAATTTAAACTCAAATATTCTAAGGTGAAGGACTTCAAACTAGTTGGACATATAGATTTCGAATTTGATGTGGATAAGTAAAATGGAGTGTCTACTTCAGGATACTTCATGAGTCTTGGATCAACAACTATCTCTTGAAGATCACACAAAAACTCCATTCCAATAGATTCCACTATAGAGGCAAAATATGTGGTTTCTACAAAGGCAACAAAGGAGATTTTGTGGGTCAAGAATATACTAGAGGATATGCAGGAGAAACAAGTGATTGCTACTCAATTGTTTGTTGAGAACACTTTGAAAATCAAGTTAACTAAGAATCCTAGATCCCATGATTGAAAAAAGAAAATCAACATGAAGTACCATTTGATTCGACATGATGTATAGGCCAATACCATTTATCTAATACATTGTTCTACAAATGAGAAAATTTCAAAGTTTTAAATGTTCATAAAAATGCTTGGACTTACAAACACCCCTTCGGATTAGGGGGGGGAATGTTTGACACCCAATCCTTGGGATTATGGTACATTGTAAATATTATTTTTAGGAGAAATATGAAGAGTCATAGGTGAATAGTAAGAGTCATTCAAACCTCTTGGAAGATGAACCCAAATGCCACTTCTAATTATATTAATGTATAGTTCATTTGAGTGAAAATCAATTCAACTATGGAGTTATTCAATGATTTTCTTGTCAAGTTGCAATATCTAATCAAGCCCAAAGGCTCTATTCTACTAAGTTTTTGAATTAACTAGAATTATATTTTGCAAATTAAAACCATGTATTATATTCTTCTCTGAATTGCCTTTCCAATGACTATACCCATGCTTAATTATGAGTTTGGAGCTAAAAATTATAGCTCTAAAAAGTTACCATTTTTTCTCAATTTATGCATTTTTCTCTCTGGTGCAATCAAGCTCATAGACCTACTTCATCCACTTGTTGGAGAAAATCTAGCAAGAACTAGGGGAAATTTTGTATTGGGTGTAGATAGTACTTCTGATTGTGAACACTAAAAAACCTTCTTCTTGGTGATCCAACACTCTAGGAAATTTCTATATAATTTTCACTAGAATAAATCTATCTATATTATTGAGGAGATCAAATGTTGAGTGGGATTTTTTTTAAAGTTTTGATGTATTGAGTCACTTTTCCTCCATTTACAATTTTCTAAAATCACTAAAAAGTCTTCAAAAATAATGGATTTTGGCCTATTTCTTTATCTCCATGCCAAACACTTTGAAATTTAGCCAAACCCTCTACTTGCTTTCTTGATGCCTACTTCTAGTCCACATTGTCTAAGTTTCATACTCAACCGAGCTCCTGCTATTGACTACCCTATTATTCTTCAAGAACCACTAATTTCCACTTTTCATATTTCTAGACTTGAATCTGCAAACCATCTGCACTAACAATTTTATAGTCCTTGTCATTGTGGACTTACACCTAAAATTTCACCTTCATTGGAGCTCATATTCTCAAGTTATGGCCAAAATAAGATTTTGGCTCCAGAAGTTTTCTTTAAAAAAAAAAAACTTTTGTTGATGTGGCATGACACATGTCTTGTTTATGTGCCTACATGTCTACTTTTGGTTAATTTTCCGATGTCACCTTCTACCCCTGTCATGTCACTTTACCTTTCCTATACATAATATTCCTTATATGTCATTGTGGCCCCTTTAATTAATATCTCATTCAACTTTATACATACATACATATATGTATGTATCTATGCATAAAACTTTATAAATTTATACATATATATAAATAATTAACATGTGGGGTCCTTAGGCCTTCTTGCGCCCTTGGATTATAAATGCAACATGAATCTCAACAATGATGTGACTGTGGGGTCCCACTTATGACTTATTTCCTTTGGAACACATGTTCCACACATGTGATCCTTGATCAACAATCCTGATTGATTGTAGAGTGTGAAACTATAGTTCTCTTACACTGCAAGCATCCTTCATAATTTCAAAACCACTAATAGACGTGTCACTTTATTATCCATTATGGAGATTAAAATGTGGATTCCAAAACCACCTCTTAGGTCCCTCCAAACCACTTACCTCCCATCTTGAAACCACTTTCCTCTTGTCACATCATAGGGATCCACTGGACACGTGGTGCAAAGATGAATATTGTGGAAGTCATACCCCACCAACCTTTAACATTGATCCTTGCCTCCAAAATTTAAAAAACACTAAGACACATTGCACAACCTCGATGATTATGAAGGATGAAGCATGGTTTCTAGTACCACTATGTGAGCCTACACAAACTACCTAATATCCATTTCGAAAATCACTTTTCCACAATTCCACTATACTTTCCACCTTAATTACATGGCCACCATTTGGGTGCCTGATTGCACATAGCATTGTCATGACATTATTATGTATATAAAAATAAATATAACTCATAAATATATACCTAAACTATAGAAATTAGGATATTAATATAATTAAAAGGTGCATCACATCAATAATTACCATTACATGAAAGGTCAACTTGAGGCTTATAAAATTACAAGGTCATTCATCATTGTAATATCATATCATTCATTCATGTCTTATATTTATATAATATTTGTCCTTTATGGATTTTGACCTACTATCCTTTTTACATTGGACATTCAATAAATGAACTTTGTTCATATTCCTGTAAATGAACTTTGGTCATTTCATTTGGTATCATAGTTATATTTCTGATTCCATCATTTGGGCACACCTCTTAATAGACCTTGTTTGATCCAAATTTTTGCCATCCTTATCTTTTCAGAGTTTCTTTGAACTCTAGGTCTGGGTGTTTAACCAAAATCAATCCTTTTGCCATTTTTATAATTTCGTTGAAGAAAAAATATTTTGCTACAAGTTTGAAGATAAAATTAGATATCAAGAAAAAAAAAGGCTTGAAGAAGAAGAAAAATCTGTCTGGTGCAAATTCGAAGGAAATTACAATTCTACAAAACAAAATCTTGCTACAAAAGATAGTATTGAAGTTGTTGGAAAATAAATTGAAAAGGGAAAAATTAAGAGTTGCCACCACCGAAATAAGAACACTTGTGAACGTTAAGAGGATGACATAATTTGGTTCCATATAGTTCTGTGTACTAAAAAAATAACTCTAAAACCAAGGAAATTAAGAAGAGAGTATGAAACTGGGTCATGGGTATCACATAATCATGTTCTAATTGACTTCTAGGGGAATACATAGTCCATTACAAAATTTCGTGTCTACAAGTGACACTAAATAATGAATAACGATATCCTTGGCGACCATCATGACTATAGGGAAGCTTTATTCAACAAATAATCCATTGAATTCACCTCCATTTATTCCATCTTGGGTAGCAGGTTATTGAAGGAGAATATGTCACCATTTCCCTACGAGTGCAACCTTTCATAAACATATACCAAAAGGAAAGGTTGCAATCAACACATAAATTGATTAGAGGTTTTAATTGGGGTTTATTAAGTTATTAAAAAGAGTTATAAAAGTAAACCCTAAGTGCCAATTCAAAAGTTAGGAAGGGGGCCATTCAAATTTTATTTAATAACCATTTCTAAGTTCAAAGTTTATCTAATAATCATTTCTAAGTTCAAGGAAGGAAGTGATGATGTTTGGGTAGCATCAGAAAGACATTCTACTAGATTGATAATTAATAATATGATTATTAATTATTAAACGATATTATTAATGTAATACTATATTTATAATATAAAGTATAAATATATATAATAAAGTATAAAGTATATTTATATTATATGTATAATATAATATAAAGTATAAATATATTTATTACCCAAGAGACGCATCTCTTCATGGATGGTCACCATATGTTGTTTATATATAGAACACTCATCATTGTAATAAGATATTCATTCACATACAATATCATCTCTTATGAAAAATTCAACATGGTATCAGAGTGGGACTAGGCTTGACTCCCTCACAGGAGGGCCCATGAAAATTAGAGTAGAGTAAAGTCTTAGGAGTGTTAAATTTATGGGTTGTTTCAATCTCTAAGTACAACATATTTACTTTTTACTCCTACCAAAATTATAGAAAGAATTCCATAAATTATGGTGGGCAGTAATTTCTAGTAAAAATGTCTAATTACCTACATATGAGGAATGTATTACATATTTACTTCTACCTATATTTATGCAAAGAATCATGTGAATTATGGAGGAACATTTTAACAAAGTCAAACACTATGTGGATGAATTATAACTAAATTAATCTTTGGGTAGTTACGGGAGGTATTCTACAACTATTTATAAGAAATAAAATTTAATTTAATTTTCAAAGAGACGTGTCTTTTTGGATCAATTTAATATTACTATAAAAATACACAACAATAGACACATGATAAATTATAAACAAGAACAACAACAATTGATAAAATAGAGACAAGAACAACAACATGGTGGAAAAGGCATAATAGCCAACACTTAATTATTCACTCCAATGTTACATATTTATAGTATAATGGGTGATGCCACCTCATAGAGAGATTTGCTCTAGATCCTAAAATCATGCATGATGACTAGGCTAGGCAATCTTAACTAACTCATTAGTCATCACTTGAGGATATATTACTAATATCCTAAATGAATAATTCAAATATAGGTGACAATTTATACTTAATGATTGGTAAAGGTAAGCCATAGGCTAACGATCCCCCCCTCAATCACAAGTCCGATCAATAATACCAGCAATAAATCATAGACTGGTATCAATTCCAGGTCTTCATACTGAAATTCCTGAGTTGAGCCTCAATGAAGAACTGCCTAAAAAACTGCCAATCTGGATGTTGAACATGTTCATTTGAAATGAACTAGAAGAGAGCTGAGATATGGAAGTGAACAACTGCAATATCTGAACATTCCCTGATTGCTTGACAATTTGATCATTTTTCCAAGTATTTTAGCTAGAAGAATCTGATGTCTTCTGCTAATTGGTGAACATGTAGTATCACCATTCTACTATCATTGTATCACTGAAAGTGCTCTCTGAATCTGTGGTTTGGGATGACCACTAACCAATTGATACCATGTATCTGATGGTTTTTGGATAACCACTAACCAATCTTGACACTTTTAGGTGTCCAAAAACATCCTAATGTATCATGTGTATGATTCAATTGCAAGTCATTGAACCATAATCTTGCCAATGCCATCTCTGGAAAATCTCACTATGTAATCATGTGAGCCAGGATGCATGCAAATTGTTTACTTAATGTAAAATCCAATATGATGAGAGTGAACGAAGAGAAGTGAATCAACTTTTAGTCTGACACATCCTTGAAAATACCTGACAACTCAATAGAATGACAAGCTGTAATGCAGAAGGATCCTCTTGTCCTCTGCTAGGTCGAATGACCATCTATGTGAACCAAATGTTCACATCATTGCTCTCAAAATAAAAATCTATATGATTCAACTTAAACTTATTGAACCATAATTATGCCAAAGTTTGTCATCTACATATTGCAGTTGCCCATTTGGAAAATTTCATGCCCATTTGGCATACTTGATGTTTGTTGTTGTCGAAACTTTCTGTCTGACAACCATATTCAATTCCATCATCAATTCCCCCCTTTGTCAGCTGAAAGGAGAGACCACAAGTGGTTTCATCAACCATCATCACTAGAATTTTGAACTCCCCCCCTTAAGGTGCATGAGAGTTTCATCATTGTACTCCCCCCTTCTACGCTCAAGAGAGTACCATACTTGTTTCATTTGAGTACAACACAAAGTGGGCATGCAGAAAAAACCACATGTTATCTCATCCCATGAGGGCCATGCTCGAAAGCTACACCATAAGGGGACCACCTATGTGAGGTACACAAATGTTATGTTCTACAAGATTGGTCATTTCTCGAGATTGAATTCTATGGTAAGACTTATATAATCGCTTGGTTTTTGATGACCATTTCCAAGGATCAATCCACTCATAGTGAATCTTCAATCTTGCAGGTTTCTTCAGTGTTGAACATCTGTCTGAAGAATGGTTATGCTTGCCACAATGCTGGCAAGGATGGAGATCAAAACACTGATTCTCCTTGTGACCAAATCGATTACAGTGTTGGCACTTATCATTCTGATGTTGAACTTGAACAGGAAAAAGTGAATCTTGTTGAAGGAATCCAACACTTTGGAACTTGATTGGTCTGGAATAATCGGGAATATGAAAGGTAACTTCCTTGTCATATCCAAGTCCTGTTCTATTCTTGTTGTAGATGATTTCTTCCCAAGGTCTGATGATGGGCTTGGAAAGAGTATTATGAACCTGTTTCTTTGAAATCCGTGGAAGTGGATTTACTGCATGTTGATGCATCATTGAAAGGTTTTCTTCAATCAAAAGAAAACTCTTGAAATGTAGGTTCATGAATAGTTTCATCTTCATCTGCATCTAGAGTTGTCTTATTGAGTTTCTCCGTCACTGATTGTTGATCAAAAACATCAACATCAACATCATTTTCATCATTATAGAGAGGATTGTGCTGAACAAAAACTAGTTCAGAACACTTCATTGGCTGTTGATTTTTGAGTTCTATCAACTCATCATTCAATAGATGAGATTGTTCTTGAAGAAGTATAACTTTAGCTTGCATCACTTGAAAACAAGTTATCACTGACTGAAGAGTTTCTTTTTTCATTATCACTATGTTGTCTTCAGTGGTGTTTATTAGAGTGTTCGATAACTCTAATAATTCTATATTTCGAGCCATTTAAAAACACTAAATGAGGTCTCCTTGTGCAGGTAGATCCTGATTACAATTTGAGCGACAGAAGAAGGTTTATTTGCAGCTTGCTCACTTTAATTTCATGCTCGCTTGCTATTCACACTCACTTGAACTTGCCTCGCTTGAACCACTCGCTTGAGCTTCACGTTCGCTTGATTTTGTTTCACACTCGCTTGAACTCTTCTTTCTTTCTTGTTCCAGGAAGTTGAGGATGTCGGTTACCACCGAAAATGCACCCAAAACTTTGATGTTTACAATGATTTGAGTTTCAAGTACTCATCCTTGTCAATTGCGACTCAAAATGACTCTAGGGTGTCGGGCTCAGTCGAAAATGCACCTTATGACAAATTCAATTCAACTCAACTTGATTTTAAAAAGACAAGTAAACTTACAAAAGGACAATTTGCAAGTTACAATAAATCCTGATTAAGTAATCTTACAATAGACATTGTTTGCAAGTTACAATTTAACTTCAAATGCTCCATGATGTGTTGAGTTCAAAAACTTTGATTTGTCCATTACTGTTGTAGTTGATGACTTGAATTCTTGAGAATGTTCTTCACATATTCTTGAATGACATGAATTTGAGCTTGAACTTCATGTATTTGTTTTACTGGCATTAATTTGTGTGCTTATCTTGTTGTGGATTCCATGTGTGTATAGTTGTAGAGTAAATTATAAGCGTATCGTCAAAACTAGACACAAAAACACTATGAAAAACATTCAAGGAATCATTCACCATCGCACACAATGCAAGGTGTTCCTAAGATCCCCTTATTCAATTTCGGGTGGATCTAGGACACCAACCACAACAAAATAAATCTTCTTATTAATTTTGCAAGATTACAATGATATTTTCTTGTGAATCCACATAATTGTTTCCAATCAACATAAGTGCCCCACTACACTTAGCCCACTTTAGAATGATCTTTACTTGTCCCCCTTTGAAGTAAACACTTCAAATTACAACATAAAAGATATCTTGAAAAATACACATCTTCTTAAAAAACTATTTAAAACATAAACTTTTGAATCTTTACAATGAGCGTGCAAGTAGATGTCTTAAAGATTGTGCACGTTTCTGTTATGCATGCCCTTCTTAAACCACTTATCCCCAAAACAAGCTACAAACTCCTTGGAAAATGGAACGACTGGAATCTATGAGTTTACAAGATCATGAACTTTGTTTTTTTTTGTTTTTAAATGCCAAATACAGTTTTAGTTTATTTTGATGGAGTTCAACCTTATTTATATCATAAATGAATGCTTTGCTATTGTGGAAAAACTATTGGGTGAGCTGGAGATTGAGGGATATCTCCAAAGTACCTTCTTTATATGCATTGAATATTGATGCGTTGAAGAGATGGAACAAATCATGGGCAAGCTGGACAATCTGGAGATCGTTGGAGATCTATCACAATTGATAAATCTTCAAGAAAATCCATGCAGTAGATTGTTTAGCAGATCGGTGAGGAATTCGTGGAGAAAATTTCGTTCTGTACTGAAAAACGTTGTGGATTTTTGTGGATTGCGTTCTAGACTGAAACTTGGATTGCTTGACAACATTTCAAAACACAACCAAAGCGGTTATGCACTTTCCATAGTTTGTCCAATAAACAAAGATCCTTGGTTCAACGTCACCATATCTACCAGGATACACCGTCCATCCAACCTCTATGATCTCCTCTCTCAATCCAAAATGATTACTGAGCCAAACATGGCTGAGACTTAAATTAGCATCGAGAGCAACGTCTGGTCTCCATACATTGAAAGTAGCAGATACAACCAAGATTGGGTTATAAGTGGCATTGTATTGCACATTAACAGACTCATGCGGACCATCATAATCGGCATTGGAATTAGGTTTGATATGATTTCTTCTTCCTCTCCACATAGGCCTCTTTAGTGTTCAATAAACAAACCACACCAACGAACAAATCAAACTCCCTTTGTAAAACAATCGACCATGTGAGTAGGTGGGGTAACTGAGATGTGTAACTAATAATTGGGACAGCTGGGGAAATTGGACTGGCAACTGCACTTCCAAGGATCAGTTTAGAAGTTGCAGTTCTTGTTTCCCATGATAGGATAATGGATAAGGGATTTTCCACACGATAGTTTTGCAGCGCGTTGATTTTGTGGGCGGATTGCTGGTGCGTTCCGCAGTTGAAACAATATCACTTAATCCATGTCGTGGATCTCATGAGTGGCCTTTAAACTTGGTCACATGTCTCAAGCAAAATAGATTTGAAACATCTCGCAGATCTAGTTCTAAAAAAAAAAATGCTACAACAAATCAGATCTGAAGCATTGACTTAGCTGAACTGTGGCTTTATATCTCCAAAACCTGATCTTCAATTTAGATATGCAGATAGCAGCGATGGCCAACTGCTCCATGCAACAATCGACAACTCCAACACGAGTCAACGCGCACTAAAAAACTGTGGTATGGCTCTGATATTATCAACCACTCTTCTCATATCTAACCTCTCTTCACCATATGGATTTAGACCTCTACTTCACGAGCTTCTCTACATAGGTTTTGACAATAGCTCTTTTGCCACTCAACACTAACGGATCCGTGGCTCTTCCTCATACAAACAATGGATCCCATGGGCATCCAACAAAATTGAAATCTAGAAGCAGCTAAAATGTTGATATAACAAACATCGATACGCACAGTTACACACAAAAAAAAGTTTATTTTTCTAAAGATCTATGTCATCGAGCGAGCAACATTTCTATTTCCCTTACCGAACAATGTCCAATACTCTCACTGTCTCCATTCCATTAGCGATGGATTTCATATCCATAGGTAGCGCATGAAATTTCATTGTTGTTGTATCTACAACCAAAATCAAAACTGGAAGCCCAACCAGGTACAGTTGCATGGCTAGAGCTTCTTCACATGACAATCTCATCCAACATGCAGACTCTACCTCAAGCACTGGCAGCTCCTATAAGTCAAACACATGCCTCTACTCTCCCATGTTCCTCAACACTCCTGTGAGGAACTTATTCCCAATCCAACTCTGATATTATTACCATATTTTCACCATGGCTTTGATACCAATTGATAAATTATAAACAATAACAACAACAATTGATAAAATAAAGACAAGAACAACAACATGGCGGAAAAGGCATAATAGACAACACTTAATTATTCACTCCAATGTTACATATTTATAGTACAATGGGTGATGCCACCTCATAGAGAGATTTACTCTAGATCCTAAAATCATGCATGATGACTAGGCTAGGCAATCTTAACTAACTCATTAGTCATCACTTGAGGATATATTACTAATATCCTAAATGAATAATTCAAATATAAGTGACAATTTAGACTTAGTGATTGGTAAAGGTAATCCAGAGGCTAACAACACACACATTTTTCTCTCTCACATGTGGGAAGTGATCTAAGGAAGAGACCGAAGTTTCTAAGTAGTTGAAATTTTATGAGTGTAATTACTTAGTGATGTTCTAGAGTTTACTAAAGTAATATTGTTGGAAGTAATTAGCACTTGTAGAAAATTGTGCTTGTCTACTTTAACATTAGAAAATCAACATGGTTAGTCGTATGACATCGAGTATATGATGGATGTGTGTTAGTAGAAGACGTATCATTTCGAGGGTCAATGTATATAGTTGTGCACAAGATAAATTGATCTCCTCTAGGGGATGATTTTTTGTTGTTCTCGTTTCTTATTCTTGGAACATCATAGGTAATAGCTCTGAGAAGGAGACATAATGACAGTCACAGGAAGCACAATGAAGAAAGACTATCCAGACATAGAGTTGTGCACATCCATGTAATGAAGAAGAAGAGGAGGTTAGCATATGCAGAGGTAGTATATGACTCCGAAGACTATATAGCCTTAGAGGGAGTGATGGATTCATATGTTTTCTGTGGGAAACTGGATAGTCTCATGATGACATGTTGTATCTATTAGAGAGATACCTACCAGCCTTGGATGCATGCTGTGAAGTCACAATGGATTTCCTGTGATGTACATATTCGTGTGTTAGACATTCAATGGTCATGAGCTCGTGTGGATGGTGACAACGTTAGAGTCTGTGCCAGATATAATACCTTCCTCATTAAGAGGGAGTGTTGATATTTTATGTAATTTCAAAATTTATTCTTAAGTGTTAATGTTTCAACACCGCGATGACATTCTCTCAGCATTGGTCATGGTAATTTGACCAATGGAGAATGTCCATGACATAGTATTCTAAGGACATAAGACTCAAAGTGTGTGGATTTCAACATCCTGAAGATTTGAAATTCTTCTCGTGGCACATATGGTAGCTTGATCAGGAAGAATGGCCCTTGTAGTCACACAACACTCCTTTGAGTACTTGAAAACTATGTGACACTCAATGTGAATATTTAAGAAGGATTTATATGGATTAAAGAAGGCACCCAAAGCATGGTATGGCAAGATCGACAATTCTCTGACGAGCTTAGGATTTACAAACAACATTGCAGATATTAACCTTTAAATTAAGGCTTTGGATGATGGTTCAGAAATACTACTGTTGTATATGGATGACCTATTTCTAAACATGTGTGGAAAAGATAATCTCAGAGTGTAAGAGAAAAACTGGTTGTTGAGTTTGAGATGAAATATCTCAAGATGATGCATTACCTTTTGGGTACCAAGGTATGGAAGAGACGGGATGGGATATTTCTGAATCAAGGGAAGTATTTAGTAGAAATCCTAAAGATGTTACTGATGTTGGATTTCAAGGTAATGACTACACCTATGGTATCAAATATGAAGTTGTTGTAGGATACAAATTTAGAGACCGTGGATGTTACTTTATACAGGCAGATGATGGGTTCGTTGATGAACTTGATGAACACAAAGACCCTATATATTTTGTTGTGAACACCCATAGTCAATATATGGAGCAACCCAAGTAGGTTCATTTGTTCATAGAAAAAAATGTGACGAGGTACCTTAAGGGTACATTGGATTATGGTCTCAAGTATGTGACAAACCATGATTTCAGTTTATATAGATATTCAGATTCATATTGGGCTGACAATATTCTTAATTGAAAGAATACTTCGACATACTGCTTCAATCTAGGATCTAGTATGGTTTCATGGAGAAATATGAAGAAATTGTGTGTATGATCCAAAAATGATAGGATTTACTGACAAGTTGCAAGTTAAGTTTAATGTACTTTATGCATAAGACTGATAAGAATGCGAAACACATAAAACTCTATAACTTGTTGCAGAATAATAATTATGAATTTTACTTGATTCTCATAAGTGATTAAAGAGTTTAGCCATCATAAATCATGCTCGAAAATAAGAGAAGATAATAGAAAACAATAAAGAGAAGTAGACACAAGAACTTGTTAATGGAGTTCACCAATCTTTGGCTACGTCTTCGGGCCCACTTCCAAGTGGAGGACCTCTTTATTTCTCTTGAAATTCTCAAGTTATCTTTAAATTGGCTCTTTACTGTTACAAAAGGATTATGATCTAGTGTACAAGACCTCCTTGTTAAGGTACATACATGCCTCAAAAAAATCCTCTCAAAAACATGTCAAAAATGCCTCTCAAAACATGAGAAATGGCCAAATTACACAAGTTGTTCCTCAAAATCCTTGCATCAAAAAGTTACCTCTCAAGCTCAAAAATCCTGGTTTATATAGTTTTTAGGCCCACCAAGAGAATCCCAACTTCCCTTGAAGATCTTGCCTCTTTTTGCGATCAAATTCCCCTTCAAATGGCCAAAACTCTCCTATTACATGCATAAAATCAATTAAAAAACCATATAATATGGTAAAAAACTCACCTATGTAAAAAAATATCAAAATTATCCCCTAGGGCTAGGCACATGCTCCATATTGAGGTCACATGCATCTTAGGTGGCCAAGCGCCAGCCCAAAGGGCTGCACGCTTGCCCCTAGTTTGAACTTTGTGGTCATGTGGCAATAAGTAATGGGACCGCGCCCATTTTATAAGCCTTGGATCATGGTCATGGCCACGAATCCTTTGGCGGATGGGTGATTTAAAAACATGCATTGGTGTTTATAACACAGCACCCGCGCCCACACCTGTTCCCCCTCATTGTGGTCACTGGTATATGATACGCTCGCGGGCTAGGGCTTAGCCCCAGACCCCTTCCACCACATTTCATAACAGATGCACTTTAAATATAAACACGTGGGATTGATATAATAAGTCTCACCCTTGGTGCATTGGTGAACGGTCCTTTGTGAAAGCGCTAGCCTTGTAGGAAAGGTATCCAATTAGATTCTTGGAGAGACAACAATTTTTTCATATACCAACGAGCCAACCATAGGGTGCCATGTGGCAGCCCAAGTTTGGGCCACATGGCACCACCCTATTTTCTGATTCTGATGCCACTTGTCAATGACTCGATGGTCCACATATACTTCCTAGTCAACAACCCAACCTTGCACCTATTTTCCCATTCAAATTCATGCGCTGCCACGTGTCACCATATAGTAGGGCCACGGGGAACCTGTACGGATGTGCCATGTGTCACCCTTCCAATGGTGACACATGTCACCTCCAGGATGATCCACGTAATCTGTACAGAGCCCACTATGCCTCTGCCATGTCAGTATGAATATGTCATGCTGGCGTCAGCATTGACTTTTTGCCAGTTTGACCTGTTGACTTTTAGCTATTTGAGAAAATGGTCAGAGTACGATAACTATCACATACAACGTCCGTTTGAGAAAGTAAATATATGGCCGAAATCAATGAGATGAGCCATTTGCAATGGAATTGGTTTCGTCCAATTCTGAGAACTTTCATTTTTTATCCTTTTCTAGACTTGGGGAGCCTCCTGGATCATTCCTTCCCACTTGGAAGCTTCTGGACCACCAAAAGTCTAGTTTTAATCAGGTAAGAAGTGAGGGTACTACCTCCCCACTTGTCTTGTATCATCCATCCTTTCTACTGGGACAATGATCACCTGACTAATCACAACAAATATAAAAATCGAGATAACATTGTTTATCAAAGGAATCATCTCATTTATTTCACAATCATCTACATTCTTTTTCGCATTTATCATCCATACACCACCGAATAACAACAAACTAAACAATAATACTGAATATGCGAATGAGAATGAAAAAACATGCTTCCCCTTCTGAAAGGAACAGTAACCAAAGTATGCAGTTTAACCTCATGTTGTACTTCTTGTGGCACTTCATGATTGTTAGAAACATACTGAACCATCTCATGTTTAGCATCAATAACTTTTTGATTTGTTACAGACATAAGTGTTAAAATTTTTCTTTCATTTACCATTCTTTTTAACTTCCCTATAGTTTCAAAAGATCTGTCAGTTTTCATGCAATGAGCACGAACAATGTACTCTTTCCCATCTTTCTTGAAGCAATATTTATTTTCCTCCCTATAGAATATGAATTTTCTATCATAAAGGTATGGGCTTCCCAGGACAATTCCACATATGTCCAATGGCACCATATCAATCTCTACTTCATCAACATACTTAGAAGTGATTGCAAATTGAATTTTAAATTGCTTGGTTACTTGCAAATTATTATCGCCACATATCCATCCCAATGGATAAGGTTTAGGATGTGACTTAGTTTCAAGCCCCAAAGTATTTACAACCTCTTCACTGATTAGATTGGATTGTGATCCACTGTATACAAGAGTATCAATTTTAACATTATTTTTTATGACCCTTATGTGGAAAAGTTCACTCCTTTTACACTCATCATTTACAACATCTGAATTAGAAGAGCTAGTACTTGCAACAGAATTTATACCTCGGATTCCCATAGCTACAATTTTTGTCTCATCATCAAAGTTTGATCCTAGATCCACTTGAACTGTTTCAGTTGTGGTATTCTTTCTCCCTTGATTGGCATACTTCTTTGGCTTCAACTCAAGATGTAATATCCAACAATGATCTTCATCATGGCCTACTTTCTTGCAATGCTTGCAAGTAGGCTTCTCCTTTCTTGCTATGGTTGTCTTCTTCTCCTTCTCTTTTCTTTTCCTTGAATCCTTTCTTTGCCAAGTATCTGTAGAAACACTATCACCAACATTCCCTTTACTTGATTCAATGTGAATGGATTGTACACTTACTTCATTAAAATTAGAAGGATTTAACATAAGAATAGTGCGCTTGAGATAAGAATGTAAACCATCAATATATTTTAGGAGTGTCTGTTGTGTATATAAAGGAATACCCAAATTTAATGATTTCTTACTAAATTTTTTAGTATAATCTTGTACATTTTGATTCTTATCTTGCCTTAAACTTTGCCAATTCATCATTTCCTGTTGCATGTATGCTAATGGATAAAACTGTTTCTTCAAAGTAGTGATAAAATCATTCCAGGAAGAGATTGTTTTACCATTTTTCTTGAGATCATATTTAGTTTTGATTTCCCACCATATGAGAGTTGTGCCTCCCAATTTGAGACTTGCAAGTTGGATCTTTGTTTCATCATCAACAATCCTTTATATCCTGTAATAGACTTCAAGCTGTCTAACCCAATTATCTAGCTTTTCTGCATCTAATTCATCATCATAAGTTGGTAAATTAAACTTTACATCTAACTTTAATAAAGGCATATCAGAAGAATGATGAGTATTTTAGGTTTCTTTTGCTTGGAGGAATGTACACTTTCTTCACTTGTAGATGATGAGGATGAAGGAGAAGAAGGTTCTGAAGGTCCACCACCTCCAACTCCTCTTTCTTCTCTTACTGAAGATTCACCTTCTTCAACCTTTGGATTTATTCGTTGTCGTCTTTCATGGTAAAGTTCCTCTACCATGGATTTCATCAATTGAATTTTTTCAAAAAAATCGTCCTTAGATGCAAAAGGACGTAGTTTTCTCGGTGAAGACATCTATTGTTTATGATGTCTCCTTTGAATCTCTAGATTAAGAGCCTCAAGTTGGCCTTCTCCTCGCTTGAGTTTGGCTCTGGTGAGCATCCAATGCTTGTAATTCCTATCAAACCTTCAAAACTAAATTCTTTGATACCTTAAACTTTATCCAAAAATGATAGGTTTTTGAGTTTAATGTACTTTATGCATCGGACTGATAAGAATGCGAAACACGTAAAACTCCATAACTTGTTGCGGAATAATAATTATGACTTTTACTTGATGCTCATAAGTGATTAAAGAGTTCAGCCATCATAAACCATGCTACACAATAAAAGAAGATAACATCAAACAAGAAAGAGAAGTAGACACGATAACTTGTTAACAAAGTTCACCAATCTTTGGCTACGTCGTTGGGCCCACTTCCAAGTGGAGGATCTCTTTATTTCCCTTCAAATGCTCAAGTTCTATTTAAATTGTCTCTTTGTTGTTACAAAAGGCTTCTGATCTGTTGTACAATACCTCTTTTTTCAGATACATACATGCCTCAACAAGCTCCTCTCAAAAACATGGCAAAAATGTCTCTCAAAACATGAGAAATGGCCAAATGACACAAGCTTCTCCTCAAAATCCCTGCATCAAAAAGTTTCTTAGCAAGATCAAAAATCCTGATTTATATAGTTTTTAGGTCCAACAAGAGAATCCCAACTTCCCCTGAAGATATGGCCTCTTTTTGGGATCAAATCCCCCTTCAAATGGACAAAAATCTCCCATTACAGGCACACAATCAATTAAAAAACCATATAATATGGTAAAAAACCCACCCGTGTAACAAAATATCAAAATTATCCCCTAGGGCTAGGCACAAACTCCAGATTGAGGTCACATGCATCTTAGGTGGCCAAGTGCCAGCCCAAAGGGATGCATGCTAGCCCCTAGCCTGAACTTTGTGGTCATGTGGCAATAAGTAATGGGACCATGCCATTTTTATAAGCCTTGGATCATGGTCATGGCCCCAAATCCTTTGGCGGACATGTGCTTTAAAAACATGTGCTGGTGTTTATAAAACGATGCCTGCGTCCCCTCCTTGTGGTCACAGATATATGATATGCCCACGGGTTGGGGCTTATCCCCAACCCCCTTTTACCACATTTCATAACAAATGCACTTTAAATATAAACATGTGGGCTTGATATAATAAGTCTCACCCTTGGTGCATTGGTGAATGGTCCTTTGTGAAATCGCTAGCCTTGTAGAAAAGGTCTCCCATTCGATTCTTGGAGAGGCAACAATTTTTGCATATACCAACGAGCCAACCATAGGGTGCCACGTGGAAACCCAAGTCTGGGCCACGTGGCACCACCCTATTTTCTGATTCTAATTCCACTTGTCAACTACCGGATGGTCCATGTATACTACCAAGTCAACAACCCAACTTGCCACTTGTCTGCCCAATCATCGTTGTATGCTTCCATGTGTCACCGTACGGTTGGGTCATGTGGAACCTGTACGGATGTGCCACATGTCACCCTTCTAGTGGTGACACATGTCACCTTCTGGATGGTCCATGTCATTTGTACGAAGCCCACTATGCCTCTGCCATGTTAGCATGAATATGTCATGCTGATGTCAACATTGACTTTTTTCCAGTTTGACCAGTTGACTTTTTAACTATTTGAGAAAATGGTCATAGTGCGATAACTCTCGCATACAACGTCCATTTGAGAAAGTAAATATATGGACGGAATCAGTGAGATGAGCCAGTCAAAATGGAATTAGTTTTGTTCAATTCCGAGAAATTTCATTTTTGAGCCTTTTCTGGACCTGGGGAGCCTCCTAGATCAGTGTAGCACTTAGTATGGCTGGGGTAGAGTATGTGGCGACATGTGCAACAAGTCACGAAGCAATGTGCCTTTAGAAATTGCTAACTATTGGACTGAATTTGACTTGTAGGTAAGACCTACAAGAAAAGGATGATGAGACTTTTTGTGGAGGGCAAGTGATGAAGTCAACAGGTTGAAGATCCGATTGATATTTAGTGCTCGAGAGGAAGCTGGACAGTCAGTTCCAAAGGGATATGGGTACTACATTAAGGAGCAAGAGGCTCCACTAGATGAGGGAAGCAGCATGTGTGGCGCTTAGTACAACTGAAGTTGAGTATGTGGCAATATGTGCACCAAGTTGTGAAGCAGTGTGACTTTGGAAATTGCAAACTATTGGACTGAATTTGACTTGTAGGTAAGACCTACAAGAAGAGGATGATGAGACTTGTTCTTGAGGACAAGTGTTGAAGTCAACAGGTTGAAGATTCAATTTATATTTAGTGCTCGAAAGGGAGTTGGATGGTCACTTCCAGAGGGAGCTGGGTATTACAATAAGGAGTAAGAGGCTCTGCCGGATGCTGAAAGCATTCATGTGTGGCACTTAGTAAGGGCTGAAGATGAGTATTTGGAAGCATGTGCAATAGTAGTGTGGTTTTGAGAACTTATGTTTGGGTTATTTGGTCTCAGATTGGAGGTGACCTGCATTTGGTGTGACAACCAGAGTTACATGAAGTCATCAGAGAACATCGTGGTATATGACATGTCGAAGCATATCAAGATCATATATTAATATATCAGGGATATAGTGCAGAAGGGAGCATTGAGGCTCCAGTTTCATGACTACAGAGGATCAAGTTGCAGACATGTTTACCAAGCTGCTGTCGAGGATCAAGTTTGAGTACTTCATGGATAAGCTTGGCGTGGTCCCTCTTTAGAGGGATTGTTCTCATCTAGCATAAAAAAGGGCTGGCACTGAGACATATGGAGCTCATGTTGGAAAATTGGTTGTTGTCATTGATGTCAACCCTAGTTATGGGTTTTGGACTGCAAGATTGATGAAAGTATTTGGACATGAAGGAAAATGCACATGTAGATACAAGACCCATGGCCAGATAGTATACATCATGTTGTTTCTGGTGGTATGTGGCACGTCACGTCGATCCTCATGGTTGAGGAGAAATGAAATTTTGAAGATGACAAAGTGAATTGAAGAAGGAAGTACATGTAGGCCCTGAAGATAATTAAAGAAAATAATTACAAAATAAGAAATTGTCAAGTTGGCCCTAATGTTAAAAGGAAGTTACATAAATGGTATAAATAAATATCATTATACATTCATTTGACACACAAGTTGAATTTCAGAGGAAATTAGAAGTAAAGAAGGTCGGATTTCAAGGGAGGACGAAGTCTTTTGGTATGTGTTCTAAGGTATGTTATTTTCAGGTCATCTTACCATTTTTTCTATAAATTTTTTTCTAGAATGATTCAGATGGTGAAATTTCTATGGTATTGAGAAGACATATCAAGGTACATGTGGTAAAAATTTAAGCTCTTTATTCGCTATAATTATGGAGATACACTCTGTGGAAGATATGGTTTGTGACCAGTCCTGAAGCTAGTTAATAAACATGTGTTCAAGGTAAAAAGATCATAAATTATTCATAGAGAATCCAAATGACATGGGACAAATTTCATTGGAAAGAGTACAGACTGTAGTTTCTTGTATGAAAGTTTCAGAATCTGATGTTAAATATTGAGCGCGGGGCATTCTGTACAAGTTCGGTCTCCTGAATAAACCAGAATTGAACAAGGTCTACCACTCTCTCTATAACTTCTTTTTGGGGAGGATTGAAGGAGTGAAACTTGGAAGAGTTTCAGAGAATACATTGAGTAATATTATCTACAAGATCAAAGTACTCTAAGAATTGAATAATTTTAGAAATTGAAGAAGTCTCAGGAAACATTATCAGGTTCTATGTGATGATTGGTTGATGGTGATGATTTAATGTAAAGTTTTATTATCTCTCATATATTATTGGGTGGAAGGAAGGGAAAACGATGGAGAGTTCAAATCTCTCTTGATATTGGAGTATTGCATCTTCCTCTTGGAGGTTTATCCCTCCCTTTACATTTGGAAGTTGTTGATACCTTTGGAAGTCATTACTTCCCTTGAACAATAACTATTGCTTATTTCTCATATATTGTGCATGGTGTATTGTGGTGTATTGGTGTAACTCCTATACTATTATTCATTTCTCATTGGATATAATTGAATGGTTTAAGTATAAGTTGAAAAATGTTTTAAATTGTACTTGATACTGATTCACCCCCCTTCTAGTATCAACAATTGGTATCAGAGTGGGTTACCTTCAGTACAGTTTAACCACTGGAAGGAAGATCCTAAGAAGAAATGGAAGAAAAAATTCCAAATGGTATTCCACCATTTGATGGAAGCAATTTTGAATACTGGAGTAATAGAATGGAAACTTACTTGAAATCTCTTGGGGAATATGTTTGGTTCTCAGTTGCTTCAGGATACAATGCTTTGAAGAAACCAAAGACTGCATATCAGAAGGAAGAAAAAAGGAACAACAAATTGGCAATAGATACCATCCTGGATGGATTGACAGATTCAGTGAAATCCAAGGTGGGATCATGTGCATCATCAAAAGAGATTTGGGACAAGCTACAAGACCTTAATGTAAGGGAATAAGAAGCAGAAGAAGAAGAACAAGTTGAAGCAAATTACAACATTTCGGATTTCAAAGACGAAAATAGAGGTCAATTCTTTTTCTTTAATTGTGAAGGAGTAGGTCATGTTGAATTTGAATGTCCTTATCCAAGGATTAAAAGAAATGACATTGAAGAAGAAAATTCCAATGAAGAAGAAGAAAAGCATGAAGAAAAAATTGTTCAACAAGAAGATGAGAATCTTAAAAAATTGAAGCATGTTGAGATTGAAAATAGCAATCTCAAAGACACACAAAGAAAACTAAGAAGTGAATTGATTAGTTGTGAAAAGACATTTGTAATCTTGAAGAAAAAATTAGAAGACTTTGAGAAACTAAGAGAAGAAACCATTTCCTTGAAAACTCTACTTGAAGAAGAAAGAAGAATAGGAGAAGTAAGGAATGTCCAAATGATGAAGAAAGAAGAAGATTGTGAGAAACTTGAACAAGAAGTTGTC
>ML776652.1:551088-605291 GCA_009831015.1 Picea engelmannii | reverse complement strand
CTTTCTACATGGGACTTTGGTTCTTCAGTCTTCTTCAACATTATGGTCCACAATTATCCATGGGACCCTGGTATATGGTTGTACATCAAGCGTTGAGGACAATGCTTTCATAAGGGGGATGGAATGTAAGGTAGCTAGAGAGGAGGTCATTCAATGTAAGGTGGACTAGGTCCACTATATTATTAAATAAGACCCACTATGGTAGTTAGATATAATAAATGTAAGAGGACTTCTTAGAAGGTTCTACTTCTAGAAGATTTCTCCTCTAGAATGTTCTTAGGAGATGATAGCACTATATAAAGGGGTTCAAGCAATGTAATGAGACATGAAGAGAAGTATTGTATTTGGAGCAATAGCTCAATAGGAGGATGCTCCCTTGAAGAGGCAAGTGAACAGGAGACGATCCCTTCCATAATAAGATCCATTGTATGGTGTTTCCCTACCTTAAGGGTTTGGTAATAATAAAGTGTGGTTTTCTATATGGTTTCATAGATCTTGTGTGGTGATTGTATTCAGATACCTTTGGATCTATTGTGATATTGTGTATTCAGGTATTTGGTACTTAACAAAAGAAAGCATAATACTTCCTGAAGAAATTCAAGGAAGTGTTTCATATTCTGGAGTGAGTTTATAACGACAAAAAGACAAATAATTATATATCTTGTGACCTTGAAATGTCCAATAATTGAAAATGAAAGAAATTCCAATTCTTAGGAATGGTGTTACCATCTATCTAGAATCATATGTAAACTCAAAATACTTGAACAGATGATCAGTCATAAATATAAACTAAACCAAAAGATAATGAACAACATAAAGAAAAGCATGATATAAAATATTATGTGCAGAACCGACTAAAGATAATTCGACACAGATAACATTTCACATCAAGAAATTACACGAGAAGACAATAAAAAAACACTGCAAAGTCTACACAGGATGAAAGACAAAGAGTAAACTATTTTCTCATATAGTTTCAACAAAATATGTTCATCATATGGTCCAGGAAGAACTTTTTGGATAATAGACTCTTAAAGATTGAAAAAATTAATATATAAATGATAACAATTAACCATGTATTGATAAAACAGACTAAAACTAATTTAAACCAATGCATAATCAATTATTCAAAGAATATGAAGATATTATAATGAAAATAAAATCAGTTTACTCACTGGGCAAAATCTATTAAGAAACCTGGAATTCCATATTCTTCTTTGAAAATACTTTTCCATTCTTCCAAAGATTCCAACCATCCGTTACTCCATTTGAAAAGAAAAAAAGTTTACAAAAGAAATAATATATAAAAGAGAAAGGATAAAAATACTCCTCTCCATTTCTTGGATCCTTTTGGCTCTGAAATTTCTCATATATTTATACAATGACTGAGCAGTCTGGGCATCAGTAATAATTTTCGCCACCTAAAATTTTCCTCGTAAAGAGACACACATATCTCTTAAATCATGGATTTTTTTGGGAAAATTCCCGTGTAAGCTAACTGCGTCAATTCCGGAGATGGGTTTTCAACCGTTTCTTCAGATTCCTTACGGTTTGGCTGAAGCACGTTCTGTAAAATCGTCTGTCTATTCTTGAACACATTTCCAAATCTTATTTGTTATTGCTCATATATTATTTGCAACAATCCAATATTATTTTGGATCAATTATCTTGAACGTATTAGGATAATAAAATCAAGCCATGATCAGATCTGTACCAAATAACTGATAATAGAAACCCGTGAAACAAAAATAAACCTAAATTAATAACCTAAAAATTGTGAATAAAACAAAATCTAGAACAATAAAATTAAAATGAATTTAAACTAACTATAAGTTCTTAACAAATATTGTTTATATTTTCCTTTCAAATATGATCTTTAAAATTCTAGAAGTTTCAAGTTAATGGAGAGAACAAAAATATTAATTTAGGGTTTTCACAAAATCAAACAAATGATAGATAATTCTTTTTTTTATTATTTTATTTTTATTTTGAAATGAGATACAAACTAACAAAATAATTTAATTAATTAAACCTACCAAATGATTTTGTGAAAATGATTGTTAATGAGCAAAATACGAAAACACAATCATAATTTAAACGAAAGTAAAAGTTGATAAAAAATAAGGTTTTCGTTTAAATTAAGATTTCTATGTTTGTCTCTCCCTCATTCAAATTTGTTCAAATGTGAACAAATGTCATAGAAAATATGTGTCGTAATAGAAACTCCCAAATTATGAAGCTCGTCCATCAACATTAAAACTCTGTAGAAAACAAAATGAAATGACATTTAAATTTCTTGAAATTCAAATCAAATAAAAGAAAAGAACATAAACTCAAACCAACTTCAAAACAAAACAAACCAATACCAATCCAATCAAGTGAAAGGGAAACAAATGAAGAATCCAAGTAAAATTTCGAGGGACCCTAGATTTTGATTAAAGAAAAAGAAGGGGGTTGTTGGGGCCCAACAGGTTTATGGATATTATTTGTTCCGAGGTTATGAATTATATGACACCCATTTAATATTTCTTGGAATTAATGTGATTCGTACGACATAAGGGTTATGCGTATTGAATTGATTGTTGAGTTGGCATGCAATAAGATGGTTGCTATGAATGGGTGATGTGGCGATTTTCTCATGCATTGAAGTTGTAAGGACATGGACATTTACTCCCACAATCTCGCGTGCTATCACTCTATTTTTTCCTTGGATTGGGGTCATTGTGCTTTGTTAAGATTGAGGAGGAAATAATTTCAGCTCTGCTTGCTGAAATTCTTGCTCCTAGTGGTTTTTGTAACCACTGGTATAAAAATGTCATTAGACAAGGTATGAGTTCACAATCTATTTTACATCTTTTGTAGCATATTTGTCTTTAAAATTTGAATAAACTTGGCTCTGGTTAGCATTGCAATGTGCATGGAATGTTTCTCTCCCTTCTCTGTCGTTTCTAAAAAGAAAAAGTGGAAAAAGAGTTTGTTTACAAAAAGTTAGTAATAGTTTTGTTTGTGTCTTCCATACTCACACTTTCCATATAAATTTGCAATAAAAAAATATTTTTGGAAGCTCTTGGTTTACATACAGATGAGACTTGAACCCAAGTTCTCTTTGTCTTTTTGGATTCTCTGGTCATTATGGGAATAACCCAGTTCCCTTTGTGGATTACAATCGCGGGTTTTCCTATTCTGGTGTTGTTCGAATAATCTATGAGTCATGCTACAAAATCTAGTCATTTGTTTCGATTTGGGCTAAGCCCAAATACCGTATTTATCCATGGAGGTATCCATTATTTTGGTTCCTGGTTTTCATGATAGATTTCTCTTTTGGAAAATGGGTATAGGTTCAAACCCACTTGGTGTCAATAGTTGTGTGCGCATTGGGTTGCACCCAAGTTTCTATTCTGATTTAAAAGGTTACGTGGGTTGAATTACTTCGACATGGGTTGTGGTTAATTTGAGGCCTGGATTTGGTGATTGGTTTGGGTTTATAAAATGATTGCCTACATTCAATTTTTCAATATTTTCCCTCACTCCTGGATATATTGGTTTTAAAAGGTGAAGGGTTTGAATCCTAACCTTGCATTGAGCCTCACGAGCTCGAAATTGGGTCGATTAAATCATATGCAGTCACGCCATTTTCATTTGAAATTCAAATATTTTGTAATTTTAAATCTTGGCTGTGCATTAAAGGTTTCGTACGCATATTGACTACCTCTTCACTTTCATTAGGATTTGCATGAAAAAGGAAATATTGGGATTTATTATCGATTTGAATATGTTAAAACTAAGTCTAAATATGACAGTCTTGAAAGCATAGGTTTCAAACCTGTAACTACAATCTACATGCTCGAACTCGACTCTTTTAGATTCGAACAAAAGATGAAATTTCCATTGGGCTATGATTATTCTTTGTGTTTTTCCTCAGTCTTTTGTGACTTATGGTTGAAATACTTTTGAGTCCTACTAAGATTTGGTCAAATTATACATGCATGAAATTTTGGTATAATTTGTTTATCAGTTATTATTTGACAATGTGGTGTGGTTGACAATTTTGATACAAAGTTGAAATTAATTGAAGAATAATGAAATGCGATATGGTGACGAGTCAAGACTCATAGTGTATTGAACTCTTATTTGGGTATTATTTTATGGTTCTTTGACTTGGATTAAAGTCTTGGTTTGAATATGGAATAACTCGAGTTGGTGAACTTTCGATTACATGTGCATGTTGGTATTTTCATTGCTACTATATGCCTCCATTCCTATTCCAGTTGATATTTTGAGTGAATTAAATAAAATGGATTCAACAATAAGTGGATGATGGTTTACCTAAAAGTGGTTATGCTTGTTTATGATTGTGGTTTGGGTAAGCACAAGTATTAAAAGAGCTTATGCATATGATTGGTTATGATAGACATGTTATGACACATATTTTAGATCACATTGATGGAAGTCATATGATTTAATGATTGTTATATAGACTCATGTTCCCTCATTAATTTCACTTTACATAAGTCAATCTCCTTAAATCCCATTCATTTAAATCCTTTTTACATTCCTTCACTGTCTATATAATTAAGATAAAAGGCATATGAAAGATATGTGATTTGAATGTGTTTCCAACATGATTATTCGAAACAAGAATTATATTACAACATGCAAAAACGATTGAAAAGGACCTGGAATGATTTTTGGATTGATTGGTTTCATAAAGATGTTTACAAACATGGTTTAAATTTTAATTTTAGATAATATCCTTGTTATTTTATGTACTTATCTTGAGAAGTGATGGTCTATATGTATGGATTTCAGATATTAAATATTGTTGGATGGATAATTACAGAGTTGTACTTCTGTCATTGTTTTCACTTTTCCCTTTCATTTCCCTTTTCTGTGGCATGGTTGTATTATCTCAGAGCCAAATTAATCACGATGAAAAATTGTGTTAGATGTTTAATTTTAGCGTGTCTTATATTTCATGTACTAAATTGACTTTGATGGATATTGATGAGTTTCTTCAGCATGGGTAGCAATAGAGGAGGAAGTACAGGAAGAAGAGGGAGATTTCCTAACACATTTTGGAAACCTGGGGGGAACAAAAAATTAAGATTCTATATACATTTTGATGTTGATTTTGATGAATTTCAACAGTTGATTCAAACATGACATTTGAATCTTGGTGGAAAACATGATTTACCTTAGCCTCAAGTCCCTCCAAATATTATCTTGCAATCTCACCCTAGTATTGCCAATCTTCCTGAATCCCATGTCCAACCACATACTTATGGATGAGGTGGTATTCCTACTAATCCCTCCTCTGGTTCCAATCAATGGACCATTGACCGCCCCCTCCTCCCCCTCTAGTTCATATTATTTCCACAAAATGCATATATGCCTCCTCCTCCTCCACCAACTAAAGATCATAAAAATCCCACCTATAACTCTTAGACTGAAAAAGGAAAGAGACCAATCAACTATCTGAGCATGGCTAAGTCTTCCTATTTTGCTCACTCCAAGATGAAATAACCAAGTAGTGTTAAGAGAAATGTCAAGAAAATTAATTAACTTAATTGTTGATCATTAAATCATTAATCATGGGGCATAAGCTTAGATATGCCAACACTACATGTTCATGGAATAGGACTAGGATGTCTGGATCTAATATATGGAAAGAACATGAAACTATGCTATCAAATCATAAGAAACTTGTTCATTGGGCAACAAAACAAGAAAATTCCATGCTGGCACAGGCTACAATATCTCACTCAAGCAAGTCCTGAGCATCATGTAATATTGTTCCCACCTTCAAGTGAAATTATTCTTACGATTGTAAATGAAAACAAAGAAATCTATGTGTATTGGGTAGTAGAATAAGGACGTGCTTATTGGATAAAAGATTACAACATTTCACTTAAGCTCAATACCTAAGTGTCAAAAAGAAATTATGTTCCTACCTTTAATGTCACTTTGTCTATGAAAATAGAGCATGTAAAAAGAATATGATTCTAATGAAGGCTGAAACTACCTGTAATCAAAGGAATTTAATTAGAAAGATAATGGAGAAAGAAACTGATTACAATGATCGATCCAAACATTCAAACTGCATAAAAAATTATATGAACAACTCAAATAATCATCACACTAATTCTAGAATCTTCTAGTGATGCAGTACTGTATCTCGAGGCCAAATAAAGTTCCTTGAACTATTTTTTGAGAAGCAACACAATGATTGTTCTTTCGTATTTAGAATTGTGTTTGCATTATATCCAAATCACATAAGAGAATATATGCTTGAACCATTGTATAAATCAAAGAAATTATGTATAATGACAGTGATATATTTCAAAGTTCTTAAACTGATTCACTATAGGATTGTAATTATGATTCAATTCCAATCATACCAAGGCTCGATTTGTATAAAGAATTAATGCAACGACATCATAGGGTTGTAATAAAAAAAACAGAGTACTCTGAGCTAATACAAACAAGTTGCAATTTGAAATGGGTGCTAGAACAAAGTATGCTATCAACGCATTCAAATTATGAAATTTGAACATCCCTATAATATCAAATGTTTATGTGCAATAATTCAATCCTTGGTTAGTTCAACACATGAAACATAGTGAAAGAATCAATGCTAAATAAAATATATGAATGAAACTCAATTGCCAAATGAAGAATGAAACTAGAATGTAAAGAAATACAACTAGATCTATCTCTACAATAAATGACCTACAAACCTATACTAACAATGCATGCAATGAAATCCAGATGTGGTGGGCCCTTTCTAGTTGGAGAATCACTACACTAGAGATATACAACATAGAAATTAATTTGGAGACATAAAATAACTCAGAACACCATTTCTTTATTTATTAGCACGGAGTTTCAATACATAGCAAGAGGAATATAAATCTACAAGCTCATTGACGGTCTCTTATTTGTTTCTAACTCGAACTTACATAGAAGGCTTATATTAACAATTCTCTCATTTGTTTACACACGGTCCTGAACACGAATTTATACAAATGATAGGGTCTAAGTGCATATAGGTTGATCCAAATGGATCCCTATCTCAACGCATCAAGCATATCAAATTACATTATGAAATCATAAAAATTACTCAATTGAGACTGAAGATGCTAAAACAACCTTGATAAATCGTTGGGATTATATTCTCATTACACAGAATGCATGAGAATATCTCCCATTCATTCCTCTGCCTCAATTGGACATATGTTTTCAAAAACGACGTAACATGGAATCTGGAAAAACCTAGATTATAAAATTGAGTGTATCTCCCAAACCACCTCAAATTTTGGAAAACTACATAGGTGGTAACCAATTGGACCCTTCTGAACAAAACCCATATCTTTGATTTTCAATATTCACTTCCATCACCTTGTAATTTGTGCCTGAAGTTGATCGTGTGAAACTGTTGCTAATTTTTGGTTGAATTGTTAATTGCAAGTTGGAGACTTGGAGAATTGACTTGGGATTGATTTGAATAGCATGAAAGCATGTTGACACTGCTGCAGAGAAAAATCCAGGTTGCAATTTTCCTTCTAGAAGTCTATAAGTACCAAGAACTACAACACGAGTTATAGGAGTTCCTCGTATAGTTTACAAGACTTGGCTCCATTAACCATCATCAATAATAATTTAAATTTGACTCTCCTAATTCATCAAAGGTTATGGAAAAACACATAATAAACCATCATAATTACGTCATGAGCCTTGGATTACCATTTTAGACAAAATGTGATAAAATAATGGTTATCATGGTGAATAAAGTGATTTTAAGTGGTCAAAAAGGGGTTTATTGGTAGTGAAAATGGCGTCAATTTGGAGACCCAACAAGAAATATAAGTGAGTTTCATCCATAAGTAGCACAACTAGAAGAGAAGAAGTCTCAGTATGAAGACTTCATTAGAG
The DNA here is from genome assembly GCA_009831015.1 of Picea engelmannii. NCBI lineage: Eukaryota > Viridiplantae > Streptophyta > Pinopsida > Pinales > Pinaceae > Picea > Picea engelmannii. Next base: position 597,359 of record ML776652.1, on the reverse strand, counting down.
AAAGGGAATAATTCTTTATAAAGAAATTCCCCGAGTTATTTTAATTTTGTCTTAATGGATACTTGAAAATAACACTTTTCTTATGAACAGATGGCGGAATTATGATATTTATTTTTGAGACTTTAAAATATCGTATTATATTTTGGGGAGTTACAAGTGGCATATGTCATGATTTTTTGATGCATGTTTATGGTATACTTTATGGTGTTGATTTTTTATATTTGATTATATTATGGAGTGACAAGGAAAAACTAGAAACGATTATTAAAAAAAAGGATGTATGATAGAAGGGGGACCCCACCTATTTAGTTATTATATTAATTATTTATCCTTATCATAAAAAGTACTTGTCCTATTTATTAACTAAAGTTATTTATATTTAGTAACTAAAAGTAGTTCAACTAATTGGAGAACTACCTTTTTAGATAATAAAAGGGAGAAAAGAAGGACACAGAGGCCATAGAAATAGAGATACTTCTGATGACATTTGTTCTTGTTTCAAGTGACAATTTTGATATCCATTCTTTCATTTTTTGAGTTTCATTAGAGCTAAATCCTCTTGTTGACAACATGATCATCCTAAATGTGGAAAATAATGAATGATTAAGAAGCATAGAATTTTGACATGCTTTAGAAGGTCATTTATTTATCTTGGCAGTTTGTTTAGTTTCATTAGAATTATTGAATTAATTTTCAGTTCTGATTAAGACTATTTTGGAGAGTCAAGACTTGGTGAGCTTGTGGCTTGGTTGATTTAGTACATTTCAGTCTTTGCATTTTTCTTTTAGACACAAGTTATCTTTGTATGATTGTTAAAATTCCATCCTAGACTTCTAAGTCTGATTTTGGTCCATACCCTCGTAGGGGTTTGAAAGAGGCATTTGGATGTAACTCAGAAAAGTCATCATTAATAAAAATCTGGTTTATTCTCAATTGAGACTTGTGGTTACTGGTTTTCAGATTGTATGTATTCTTTATTTTGTTCATTTAAATTTTATAAACATTTATACATAAACATTTTTACAATTGTTTGCAAAGCACACAACTTGATAATAACATCAGGACCAAGAACATATTTCTTTACGGTTGATTTATAATTTTAAACAGGCTATCAACCCAGGATAACATTCCCTCCTATCTCACCTTAGCCTAGTGAGATTCGAAAATGCTTGAGTGAGGACGTTTCATTCCTTACCTCAATGTATCCCAATTCAATGTTACAACTATGTATAAAAAAGAGGTTGACATAATTATTGGTTCAACTTGGGTCAAAACACTAAGTACCTTTATATTAAACATGTTTTTTTTTTTTTTTTTGACAATTCACTATAAGAAGAAGAATATAATTATATGGTAGAATGTTACAATGAAGTCAAATTTAGAAGATCCCTTATAAAAATAATTTAAATTTGTTTCAAAGGTGATCTTTCGAGATAATAAAATGTCAATATAAAATATGCAAAAAGAATTTGACAATTTGTTGCTATCAAAGACGAAGAAATTTCTCACCTTAAGAATCATATTCAAAGCTTGATCATAAAGATTAAGAAGCTGAAAAGTGAAAAGAAGTTGCAAAAAGAAATGTTGGAGCAACTTACCCACAAAGAATCAATGATTATAAGGAAACAAAGACCAATCTTGTTGAAATAAAGAAGCCATTAGATGTAAAAATTCAAACCTTGGAGAAAGGAACTAATGCATATACAATCAACACTGTAAGTTCCAAGGTATTTTTTAAGGACTCAAATATTATGCCTACATATAGTATTCTAGGTGACTATTTCAAATTGAAAAAATCATACATATAGATATGTAGGGGAATATTCAATAAGAAACATATAATTTTCTATTAAAACTTTTAAACTTTGGCAACTATTATAAATTTAGTCATACTTTATATAAAAAATAGGAGAATTTTTAAAGAGAAAATGATCAATTGGTAAATACATATTTTAAAAATGGCCAAAAAATAGCCAATTGGTGAAAGTTTTCCTCTAAAAAAAACTATGAGGTTTGTAGCCTAGAAATATGATGTAATGTCCCCATATACTCACTAAGGGACACTATCAAATTTTTTTTTTTTTAATACCATTCTGTAACATGCTCAATTGCCTGGCTCGTGAAAATAACATGAGATACACACTCATGAAAACACCAACAATAATGAATGTAATTGATTTAAACATGCACACCAATAATTAACACATAAAACATCATTCATATATACAAAATACCGAGTAAATGCAACATTCAATCATAGAATTAAAACTGTAAATGACACAGTGATTAAAACACTTATCTTTAAAAAATATTTACACAATCGACTATAGATATAGGATGCCCCACCTAACCATAGCATCTGCAGTTCCAATTCTGTCAGTAGCAAGTCACCCTTGAGCTGGGGATATGAATCCACAACGAGGAACATGATCCTAAGGGTGTCTATAGTCCATTGTAATTGCTTAATACCCACTAAAAACATAATGAAACAACTCCTACAATAATTCCAACCACATATATCTCTTCCTCATCAGCTTGCACAACTTGAAGAATGAAATTTCCTTCTCTGCATTGTAGTCCCTCAGACAATCTCCATCCCCTTCAGGGATTCATCACAAACTAGCTAGGAATATCTCTACTGGGGAATCCATGAAATCCAAATGCAACAAGAGTGCTCACACAAGAAGCTCACTTGATCTTGGGTAATTTTCTCAACATAGAATCACTCACATGCTTAACAAAGTCATTTTTAGCATAATTTTAGATTCAATAAGTTGTCTTCAATACCCACTATGGTTGGCCACTCTTTCCCCACACTCATCTATGTTTTTACTCTCTTCTCACTAATTGTAAAAAAATACAGTTTTTCCTACTCAAATTTCCTCTTTTCCCATACTTGGTTGACTCTTACTTTACCCCCAAAGATTACACTCAACCCCTACTATCCTAACTAAGTGGGATGCCTTTCTCACTTAACCTCTTAGATGAATTCAATGATTTGAGTGCTTAATAAGTCAAAGGGATAAATGGATAAATGGATAAATGAAAAAATGATTAATGAGGATGGATTAAGAATCAAGGCATAAGAAAACCCCAAAACCCCCCCTCTCTCATGGAATCATAACCCCCCATTACTTGTTGGGTAGGTGTTATATTCTTTGCATGTGTATGGGAAGGGGTGCGTCGGATTTGATGATTGCATTTGACAATCCCTCCCTAGTATTACTCTTTGTGTCGTGTGAACTGGGTGATTTCCTAGGGGGTTCCAAGCGGGGAGGGGGGGGGAAGGATTCCCCCCTTGGTTACCCAGAGTGTTCGGGGAAATGCCCCATTTTTTCTTTTTGGGCGGTTTTGGCTATTCTAGAGTTTTTTTTGCTATTTTTAGAAGTTTTCTAAATTAATCCTGGATTAAGGGATTAGGGTTTTGGTAGCTGTGGAATACCTAAAATATTGTGTATATATTGTATTACCAATGGTGAAATTAAGACAATGAAGAGTTGAGAGGTGCAACACCAAGGAAGTTTGGTTTTCTCTTGGTTAAGGGTTTCCAGTGTAAATCTCTATGTACTGTGTGTATGAGCCATTGATTACTTTATGTTTTGCTTAGAATATGTATGCATTACTTTACTTCAAAGGTTTAAAACTTACAAGTGGTATCAGGGGGATGCTTTTGTTGTTGAGGGTTTGTCTTGATCTTGATAGATCAAGTTTATCTTGAGTCTGTGATAAACGTGGGCTAAGTGGGATCTTTGTAGTGGTGATTTGTGTGTTGAAAGATAATGACAATCAATTCTAGAATCGAGATTGAGAAGTTAAACGGTAAAAAAATGAGATATGAAATCTCAATATGGAGGACCCTCTTGTAGAAAAAGAACAATGGATTTCTATGGATCCTAGTACACGACCTACTGGTACAGAACCTACCAGTACACAAACTACTAGTACATAGTCTACTGGTACAAAAACTTGTAACATCCCTAGTTTTAATCCCCACAAATTGTAACGTAATTGTATAAACATGGATTAGTTCAGTGAGCCGATATGATTGGGGAAAATATCCCATATTGATTAATATGGTTAGGGGGGAAAATTGTGTATTAGGTACAATTAAATAATTAATAAAAATAACAATCGATGGATGTGATACAAGAAGGATTAAAATGACGGGGGGACTATGATTCCATAAGAGAGAGGGGTCCAAGGGGGGGATTATTCATGGTTATTAATCCAACCCACATCCCTGAATTATTATAATTGTATATAACCTTCTAATTTTATGTGGAGTGTGTTGAAATCCAATCATTTAACTCCTGTAAGAGGGTGGGTGTGAGGAATCCCATCCCATAGTTATTGGAGATCATGAGCACGAGTAAAATTATGTTGGCGAGGAGTGTAATTCAAGTCAAGAAAGAAAACAAAGAGATAACGTTTGTATGGAAAAGGGGAAGTTTTTGGACATCACGTTTTTGGATGGAGAAGTGTTTTTACATGTAATTTTGGGGAAACAAAGGAAGAGAAGAGGGATGGGAAGAGGAACAACCATGATACAATTGAAGGTAGCCATTGTTTGTCTATGTTTTATGTTGAGAAAGAGCCATGTGTGCTTGTAAAAAGAGGCTATAATCCTATAGTGAGTTTCCTATTGAGAAAATGACTCAAGAGCCTTGTGTGGGATGCTACGAAAAACTCCTTGGGAATACAAGAGTTCCTGAAGGTCCCCAACTAAGAGTTCCTATATAAACAAGTGCACTAAGGGGCCCTGATAAGTGAATGGTACATCTTGAGGGACTATGAGTAGTGAAGGGGGTACATTCCTTGGGTAGTGCAAGTTGTGGGGAAGAGAGAGAGATGGTAGATTGGAACTGTTGTAGGAGTGGAACTTGGGATTTTAGGTTGCTGAGTGTGGAGAGTGGAAAACCAGAGGGCCATATCTCCTTGTGGACTCATAGCCTCAACTTGGGAGTGGCATGCTATTGATATTTGGAGAAACAATGCCTATGGTTGGGAGGTTCATCCTTCGTTTGCAACCAACTGGATTACATTTATATACAAATAAGTGTTTCTATTTTGTTTATTATGTTTATTCCACTGTGTAAATACTTTATTTGAATGTTGTGCAATCCTTGGGTGTTTACTAGATGCATTCATGATTTATAAATGTTGTATATGTATGGTTAAATCAACATGTTGTTTGTTGTGAATTTTATGAGCTTGTTTCCCCTTGATTTTCTGTTATATGTTTGGGGAAGTTTTAATTCATTTTAGCAGGCTAAGTCATTTTCCACCATGGAGAGACTCATCATGGGTGATGGGTACGTTACAAAACTACTAGTACTCAATCTACTGGTATGTCAAAATAAGATTAGGATAAGCTGGATAAAAGAGCAAGGAGTACGATTCAAATCTTCCTGAAAGATTTAGTGTTACTGAATGTGTAAGAAGAATATACAACCAAGGAACTATGGGAAAAGTTGGGGAATTTGTATCAATCAAAGTCCCTGGTAAACAAGTTGTTTCTTCGAAAGAAGATGTATCATCTTAGGATGGAAGATGGAGATTCTATGACAGAGCATCTAAATGCCTTCAATGCTCTGGTAAGTCAACTTGGATATGTTAATATTATGCTTGTAGAAGAAGACAAGTGTATTAATTTGTTATTTTCTTTTCCAGATTCTTGGGATAATCCGATTGTAGAAATTGGTAGTACCACACATTCTGCATTGGAGAATGAGTATGTAGTTTCATCCTTGCTATCAAGAGAGATGAGGAAAAAAAGCATGGATAGTCATAACATAGATGCTTTATTTGTAGGAGGTCATCCCAAATATAGGGATACAAATAAGTCTTCATGGGGGAGATTTAAATCTAAAGGTAGGTTTAAATCCCCAGGAAAATATTTGAGGAAATGCTGGAAATGTGGTAAAGCTAGGCATTATAAGAAATATTGCAAGTCTAAGAAAGTTGATAAAACAAAGGGATCTAATGATGCCTCTTCTACATAGGAAAAAACCTCCATAGAAGTTTATTTTGCATCTACAGGTACACATGCAGATCCTAATGTATGGTTGATTGAATCAGGTGCATCATTTCATATGATTCATATGACTCCTCACAGGTGATGTATAGTTTTTTTCTATTTTAGTGTTTTTCGCTATTTTTAGTAGTTTTCAAAATCAATCCTGGATTAAGGGATTAGGGTTTTGGTAGTTGCAGAATACCTAAAATATTGTGTATATATTGTATTGCGAATGGTGAAATTAAGACAATGAAGAGTTGAGAGGTGTGAAACCAAGGAAGGTTGGTTTTCTCTCGGTTAAGGGTTTACAATGTAAGTCTCTATGCACTATGTGTATGAGCCATTGATTACTTTCTATTTTTCTTATAATCTGTATGCATTACTTTACTTCACAGGTTTACAACTTAGATTACTATGGTCCTTACTCATCTACAGTTGGTGGTCTATTTCATTTTATTATTTTGCATGTACAATGTTTACATATTAGATTGCTTGGCCCGCAACCATTTAGAATATTCACAATTATACAATGCTACATTGGGGATAAAAAATGGGGTGTTACAATCCCCCCCCTCCCCCCCCTACAATTTTCATTGTCCTTAGTGCACATCACCATACAAGTGTACATGTATACATACATAGATTATTACATCACACTATTTGATAATTCTGAAGTATAATGACACTTGCAACAGTTCCAACTAATAATATCTCATTCTCCTCAATCTTCACAACCCAAGGAAGTACCCCCTCCTCTGCATCATATTCCCTCAGGTTGTCCCACTTCTCTTCCAAGGATCCAACATAGGTGAGATGGGAAGTCTTAGAGTTGCGGTTCTAGGAATTTCAACTGCACCAAAATGGATTCTTTGCACACATATATACAAGTATATATTAAAATTCCCTAAGAATATGAAAAACGTTGTGGGTACTCTTCCTACATGGTCTCTTCATTCTCTCATATGGAATCTTTAGGACCATAGCAGATCCATTTAACTTTTACCAGGCCAATGGATTGGATCCCGAGCACTTGGAATTATTAGTCTAGTATGCACACTGGCTCCACTCAAAAGTTCCCTTTGTGCTCCACCCAGATCATTGTCCAATCAATCACATGGTTAGGATCAAACACATAATTATTTAATAAATAAAAATGAAACACATTATGAACTTTCATGGATGTAGGCATTGCAAGCATGTATGCAATTGAGAATATCCTCTCTAGAATTTCAATGGCCCACAATATCTTGTTGCAAAATTTGGGAAACTTCCCCATTTCAACGAGCTCCTTTTTTCCTTCACTTTCATAAACACATGCTTGCCCACTTTAATTTCCTTTTTTTCTCTACCCTTTTTTGCATAGATTTTATGTCTATCCTTCTTTAAATTTTGCTTTATTTTTATCATCTATTCCATTTCTCTTATCAATTGTGGTGCAATAATGGCTTTGTCTACTGGGTTATCCTATATCACTGAAATGTTGCATTTTTTTCCATACAAGGCTTCAAATGGGCTCATCTTCAATGATGCATGATACCCATTGTTATAAGCGAATTCAACCAAACGAAGATAGTATTCCCATTTGGAAGGATGATCCATTACACATATTATTAACATATCTTCAATTATCTGGTTGACCCTCGCTATCTTCCCATCTGATTCTGGATGATAAGATGTGCTAAAATTTAGATTTGTTCCAAATATTTTGAACAACCCTTTCCAAAACTTGGAAGTGAACTTGGTATCTCTGTCAAATACAATTTCCTTTGGAACACCATGTAGCCTGGAAATTTCCTTCAATAAAATTTATGCAATATTGGTTGTCGTATGTGTCATCTTAACTCAAATAAAATGTGGTAAGATTGTCCACAACTAACATGATGGAATTATGTTTCCTTGCTATTTTGGGAAACTTGGTAATGAAATTTATGGTAACAATCTTTCATTTCCACTCAGGAATGGGTAATGGCTATAGAAATCCCACTGGATGTATGTGTTCAACCTTTACCTTTTGACATTCCATGCATCTAACAATAAAATCAACCCCATATTTCTTTATTCCAGGCCAACAATATTGGTCGTCTTACAACTGAAATTGTTTTCTAATATCCTGGATGTCCGACATATGGCACATTGTGCATTTCTTTTAAAATTAAATTTCTCAATTCTTGAGAATTAGGAACATAAACTTTGTTACTATACAAGATAATTCCATCCTCTTCCATTTTTAAATCTTTATATTTCTGTTGTACATTACTCTACTATAAGATTTCTTTAATTTGCACATAATGATGGTCCATTGCCAAAGATTCTAAAATTATATCTTTTAAATATGAATTGTACATGCTTATGGATGTAGCATCCATTTCTTGCACTCTTTTGTTGAGTGAATACTTTATTCTCTTTCCCTTTAATATGTTTGATGCCAATTCATATTCATTGAGAATTTCCAGCCATTTAGTTTTTTCGACATTCAATGTTGTCTATCCAAACAAATATTTTAGACCACTATGGTTTGTTCTCAGTTCAGATTTTCTGCCCATGAGACAATGCCTCCACATTTTTAAGGCATGAACTATTGCTACCAATTCCAAGTCACGGGTAGAATAATTTATTTCATGCTCTTTGAGTTTCCTTGACTCATAAAATATGACATGTCAATTTTGGGTAAGGACTCCACCAATTCCTTGCTTGCATGCATATGTGCACATAAAAAAATCCTAATTTGGATATGCAATCTTTAAGATAGGTGCACTGGTCAATAAATATTTCAAGTATTGGAATCTCTCTTCACACTTGGTAGTCCATTCAAATTTTATTCCTTTCTTTTGTAATGAAGTAATTGGATGTGAAATCTTGGAGAAACCTGCTATGAATCTCCTATGTTAACCAACTAGACCCATAAATAATCTAACTTCTGAAATATACTTTGGTGCTGGCCAACTTTTGATTTCTTCAATATTTTTGGGATCTACTGCTATGCCATCCTCTGAGACAATGTGGCCCAAATAATGGATTTTCTTTTGATAAAAAGTGCACTTTCTCAACTTGGCATACAATTGGTGTTCTCTCAACACTTATAGCACAATTCTCAAATGTTTCTCATGCTCCTTCTCTATCTTGGAGTAGATAAGAATATCATCCAAGAAGACAATAACAATTTTTTCCAGCTAATTTATGAACACTCCATTCATTAAATACATAAAATTAGACGACACATTTGTCAACCCAAATGTCACCATTACAAAATAATAATGGCCATACCTTGTTTGAAAGGTTGTCTTTCTAGTATATTCTTCTCAGATTCTTACTTGATGATAACCTGATCTCAAGTCAATCTTGGAAAATGTCTTTGCATCCTTAAACTAATAAAAAAGATCATTAATCCTTGGAAAATGATACTTGTTATTTACTATAACCTTATTTATCTTTCTGAAGTCAATACATAACCTCAGAGTTCCATCCTTTTTATTCCCAAAAAGAACTGGGGTACCCCAAGGAGAAACACTTTGTATGTACCCCTTATTCAATAAATCTTTTAGCTCTAGTGTTCTCATTTTGCAGGGAGTTTTGGACAATGGGGCAACTTCCAACATCAAATTGATAGAGAAATCAATGTCTATCTTTGGTGGAAATCCTAAAAATTCTCCAAACATATATTTATATTACTTCAATACTGGACAATCTTCAATATTTGATACTTCATCCTTGGCTAGATCTTCCATATGCGCTGCATATAATTGGAACCCTTTTCTAAAAATTATTTTCAACTACAATGCTGAAATCTCTCTAATAGATATAGGCCTTGGAATACCATGAAATCTCCTTGAATTTCCTTCCTCATCAAGGCACATGAAAACATTGTTGTATCAATCTAAGACACCATGATTCTTTTCCATCCAATCCATGAAAATCAAGCAATCATATGATCCGAGTGGTATGGTGTTAAAATCGACCTTAATGCTGACTCCATTCATGTTCATTAGGAAATATTTAACAAGCTCATTGATACTTCTCTTGGTTTCAGTGGCCATTTGAACCAACCAAGACTTTTCATGCTTACATCTCTTCAATTTAAATATGTCAACCATATTAGGATCTATATAGCCATGACTAGATCTAGAATCAATCAAAATAGATATGGGATGATTATCAATCTTACCTTCCACCTCCATCATGTGGGATTGATAGTTTGTTTATCTATCGTCCAAGGTTTCATAAATCCTTGGCATGCTATTTCCCATGTCTTCCATTGTATCAACTTCCTAGATATTGTAAAAAATCCTCATTCTTTCTCCTTTGTGAGGAAAATATCTATACAGGTGGTCTCCCTCACATCCCCAACACTTTATAGACTATTGTCTCAACCTTTTCCCCAAGGAATATGTCATAGTGGGTTCATTTTATGCTTATTTCCCTTTTGTATAAGACTATGAATTGTTCCTAAAGAAAGGTGGCTTGAATCCTTTCTTCCTCTGATCCATCTTTCCTTTCTTTTTTCCATCCCAAGATTTTAGAAAAGTTGGTATTCCCTTATTATTATCATAAATATACTTTTCTTTTTTTATGGATTCTTCTAGTGTCTTGGGATCATCAAACCTAATTTTATCATTGTAGAAAGAAGGTAGCCCACTTAGAAATATTTAGATTTTAACCTTCTTGTCCTTTATGAAGCCAACATACCTCAAAAATTCAAGGAACCTCTTCTCATACTCATCCATTATCATGCTTCTAAGCTTGATTTCAAAGAACTCTTTCATCTTCTTATCATAATAATTTTCTAACAAGTGTTTCTTCTGAAAATACTTTTTGAACTTCCTCCATGAGATCCTGTTCTCATCAATGTGCTTAACCTGCTTGATTTGGTCTCACCATATTTATACTTTTCCTTAAAGATGGTAGTTTGCAAGTCTATATTATATATTTGATGAATAATTGTGCAATTGGAAACATTTATTCATTCCCAACAACCATGCTTCTTCATATTCATATTTCTTATGATCACCATAAAAAGTAGGAGGCTTAATCTTTTTAAGCTCTCCTTCCAAATCATCCACCTTACACCTCCTTCTTTGATTTCTGATAAGGGACACACTTGGGCTAGTATCTGAACCTGAACATGCATGTGCTCTTCTGGTTGAGTGTCATAGTGAGTGATGATGTCTTCTATCACTCCTTGAATTCCTAGATTCTCTATGATCATCCCTCCTCTCATAAGATCTGGATGCTTCTCCTTGCCTTACAGTAGCTTCTTGTTTTGTGCCAAAATATTTATTGACTTGTCTATGCAACATATTCAAACTATGTATCAGCTCCTCATTAGCTCTTATGCTATTTTCATTGTCTACTCTATATCTCTACACTTCTTTATGCAATATTTTCATAGTATCAACAAGATCCACATGCTTTACTTTGCTTCTATGTCTATTGGAATTGGTCTCTACATTTCCTAGGCTGATATGTAAACCTATGATTTAATCCTCATTGTTGTAATATCCATGGTAATCCTCCATAGCTCTAGTCCTCATATAATAAATAAATATTTTATTCTTGTACCTCTGATTGTAATGTACCTAAATACTCACTAAGGCACACTACCATAAAAATTCATCTTTGATACCACAATGTAATGTACCTAGCCTCCAAGCTGAGCCACTTTACTACAAAATACGAGTTAACATGACTCTAATCCAATGAAATAATATGCATGCACACAACATGCCAAAAAAATCAATAATAATCGACATAATAAACGTAACAACCCCATCGTTACGACTAGAAGCAAAGCATAATTTTTTTTTTTAGCTTTTTAAAAACAGGATGACAACTATGAATCCATGCACTAGCACAAGAGTGACTGGGAAAAACATGCATAAAACAACAGGGAGAATCGACTACCCGCCCGACACAACACGACAACCCTATGGGCTAAGGGACACCATCCACAATCCCGACACTATGGTTTCGATAGCCAGTATGCTAGAACCTCTAAGGTGCACAACCCAACGCATGAAGGCGTTATAACCCCAACTCTAACAAAAACTACAGTGAACAACGCCCATAATGGAAAGCCCAAACTATGGCCCAATTATCAATCATCTCTATCCACTAGGGAAAACAATGATACCCTCATCAAGAATCATGTCGTCCCCAGGTGATAGATGCGACAATAACCCTGGCGCCACATCACCTATATGGACTAAGGAATCATGATAAATCCAACGTGCTAGGGGCCGAAATACTGACAAAAAGACTACACCCACACCCCCCAAGCAACAGGTCGACAAGATGCAAGAAGACTATAACAATTATACGATACAAATAGTCCCCAACCATCCTACCTCAACATGGTTAATGGAACCTAGGGATATACTTAATAACCTAACACCTCACATAAACTCCTGACCCCATAGGCATCAAACAATCTTTAAACGGATCCTCCCTTACCATTTATGGATTGTCTACTTGTTCCTTTTGGAATTACAAGTGAACTACTAAAAGCACTTAGCATAATAAAAAAATGATGTCAACAGTTAGACCTGTCTGTGAGTGTAAGTGAACGATCTAACAAAATTCGAACTACACAGTCCAACATAATGCAGCATAGGGGTAATGCAGCTGAAAAACCATTAGTACTTAACATGATATCGCTAGATCAATAACCATAATGATTTGATAATAAATCGCTGTGTAAAAACATTTTCCTTCCATAAAATTTAAGCGCTATCCAAGTCGATGCTATTAACAATACTTAAAACGTTATTTAAAGGCTATCAACAGTATTCAAATGATATCAATGATATTTGGAATGATATCAACAACATCGAAGACGTTGCACTATTAAAATGCTAACCACATTATTTAAGATACTTCCATCAATCTTTAACACTCTATCAACAATATCTTGAATTTATAGCCGCGCCAGACCACCTGCACACAAAAATACACACACATTTAACATTAACTCACTGCCAAACATCTAAGCACCACAACCACTATAGCGCAGTGTATACTATCCCAATCATACACTTTGTCATACCTATTAACACAAAATTGTTGACATAAATAAAATAAGGTTGTTGTCGAAGGGGCTGTCTAAAAACAAGATCACTATCTATGACATTCGCCTGGGGATATTAACTCACGTCACGATATCTATAAAAATATCATCAAACATCCAATGTTGTCTACAGAGCTAGGACATAGCCGATAAGGATAATCTAACATCTATCAAAGCTGACTATAAAATTTCTGTGTAAAGGCACTGTTGTTCTAGAGTTTATACTTAAGGCTTGAAAGTATAAAGTCTAGGCATCCAAAAAAAAGGGTGTATGATATAAAGAAAGGAAAAAACAACTCTTAGGGAAAAAGGGAATATGGTTGATTTCTGAGTTCTCTTTGTCTTGCTTCCAATTGTTCCTGGATGCTAATGTCCTGCTCAACGACTGCCCATGAACGTTCAAGTTCAACCCGGGTGGTAGCAGTTTTTAAGATGGTGTTAAAAAGTGTTAAAGCGATATTGGTCTGGTTTGTGAGACCGGGTTCGATATTGGGATGTCTCGTAACAAGTACTGTCATAGAGGAAAAAAAAATTTAAAGATTTTTTTCTTTTTAGGTTGTTGTTTCTATTTTAGATTATGTAAGAAAAATTTCCAAATTTTGAATTAATAGTATAACAAAAAGAAAGGTTGTTTCTCGTATCTAATTTAAACTAAAAACTGTGCATGAAATGAAAGAAAACATAAAGCCGTGGAACAATGTGAGGCACCAACCAAGGAAGAATCTCACTTTGTGACAGAAGAAGAAAATAGACAAGAAAAACTTTAATGAAGCATAAGATATAGAAATCTAAATAATTCATAGGTCTTGTACCTACTGATAGCCGATACAGAGGAAAAAATGTAAACGATTAAATGACTTAAATAATCAATCACCACAGTAGATGTTGTACTAAATTGCAGCTAAGAATTCATCAAATGTGTATAAGAGTTGGTATTAGATATGAAATAATAGAGGAACACATAACTCCAACTTGACAGGATCTGGAGTCTTCGATTTGCATTTGTATTAATTCTGGCAAATGAAAAATTTCTCTGCTACAATTGGCCAAGGAAAAATCCCTTGATGTATATTTCAAAATTGTATTTATACAAAGAAAATATTCAACCCTAGATGGTTGGTATTCTTCTAACCTCCTAGGTGCTAACGGTTACAGAATACAAAATTCGAACCATTTTGCTCGGTTACTTTTTACTTTTCTACCAGTTGGACAAAAATGAGCACACATGCATTACTTCATCATTTCTTTGAAACACTTCCTTCACTCGGTCCCAAACACTCGACGCACTTGTCTAGAAGCTACACCAAAATTCTGGAAGGTTATGATGTGTCCTTTGATTCAAACACATATAAGTTCCTCTAAATTTTGGGCAACCTGTCTTCGATCTTTCCCTTTTCAAACTTTGTTGATTGCAACTGTAGATTTGGATTTATTAGCCACTTATCCATTTGGGTTGTGTCAAGCTGCTTCAATTGTGAAATCTTGAGTTGGGATTCATTCCAACTCTCCTTGATATGTAGTTGATGCCTTACAACATTGATCTATCCTAATAGCCTAGGACAATCACCTTTGCCAATGCCCAATGTTTTTGTATCTAGCTAATCGAACACTTCTTCACATTCTTTCCTAACTTCTCTTTCCATTTTCCTTCTTTCAACAATATTGGTCTCCCATGTTTCTAACATGATGTCTTCCCTGATCTGTTCTTCTACAGTCAACTTTGGGATTGTTGGTACTTCCTCTCTAGATGGAAATGCTACTGCCTTTTGAAAACCAGCGTGAGATGTTGTGGCCTCTTTTTCCTTAAAACAATGCTATCCAGTGAGTGGCTTACTTCCAGGAAGTAGTTTTGAATGATTTCTATTGTGGAAAGCATGTTTTGTTTTTCCACCTGTAGTTTCTCATGCACCTCTAGTGCTTGGGATTGAAATGTTGTTATATTCACAACTTTCACTTCAATGGTCTTCAACTCAGCCTGTATCTATCTCACTAACTCTTCCTGCTGAATAAACTGTACTTGAATCATTTGCATATTCTTGTTTGCTTCCTCTAAACTAGACTTCAACAATTGCATTTCCTGCTTGTCAACAATCTTGGCATTTTCAACTCTTTTATTTACCTTCTCTCGAATATTATTTTCCGTGTGCCTTATTTGGTCCTGCAACTAAGCTATCATTTGATTTTTCTGCTTCAGCCTTATTTTCAGAGAGTCAATTGAGAATAAATTGGCAGTTGCCAAAGCTCCCATAGAGCCTACTACTTATGTGGTGAAGTCTTCCTCTTCTAGGTTTTTCCCATCTACGAGCACTCTGTGTTTCTTCACCATTGTGCCTTTTCTGAGATGCATTTCCTGTTTTACTACAACCTTCCTCTTGCTACTGAAGAAGTAGTCAGAGGAAAGTATCTATTCTCTAGAGATAGGAGATGATTTTAATTCTATGTCGATGCCACCTGTTATTATTTGGTAGGCCACCTCCCTACACACTAGTATGTTGGGAAGGAATTTTGAAAGCACGTGAGGAGGAATCGAGCATCCAAAAACCCTGACATAAGAGAAACCCTCTTCAATAAACCAATTTGCAATCACCTTGAGGTTTCCCATGATTGACTCTGAAATATGAGGGGGTTCATAACCATACAAAATTTGGTGCAAAGGTATCACTACGTAGTGAAAAATTTCGTAAAATAAATCTTTAACTTTCTCCTCCCATAGTTTAGAGTGATAAACATGAATGGGCTCCGCGCAGGCTGGGTCCCAGCTCCAATTCATCAAGGGGAAAGGAGTCATGTAATAGATAACATCCATAATATATGCAGACATGTAAAAATATGCAGGTCGTCCTTTCAATTTTACTGTTTAGTACTCTGCAATATCCTTAGTTATATTATTTGATAAAATTTTACCCCAGTTGAAACTGTAACCCTCGGCTACTTCGTGTATAAGTGGCACCCATTCTGCAGGGAAATGGGTAGGGTTTTTCTTCCCAAAAAGTCTACATAGAATCAAAGCTATATAAACCATGTATTTTTTTAACAGAGATGTGGAATAATTGTCATGGGTATCATCTCTAAATCGCGCTTAAATTCCCCACCATTCTTTGATTATACCTGGATATGTTTGATTGAATTCTGTACATTCCTTTCTTTGAAATTCCTCTACAAATTCAACATTATAAATGTATTTAGAAGTAGGGGGAAGTTTATACATTACTTGGATGTGTTCGGGTCTGAACGAGCCGACGACGACCCCTTGGCCGTTTAAAATGCTCATTGTCTGAATGTCAGTTTTCTCTAAAGGCCAACTTATCATGTCATTGTATGGCACGAGTCTCGATTGTGTGGATATTTTGTGAAGATTAGACTCTGTTATGTCTCTGAGTTTATTTTTAGTCCTTTCATTTTTGAAATCGTCGGGGCAATTCTTAATCTCATAGTCTAAGGTTTCAAAAATCTACCTCTAGGATTTGACTGAATCCATAGCATGTGGCGTAGTGTTGGATATAAAATCTCCATCCAGATTCGAGATTTCACTTGCCTCCTCACTCTTCTTAGGCGCCTTTCTGGGTGCCATGACGTTTGTGATAAAATGAAAACTTGTTGCAGAGAATAAATGTGTGAGTTCTTCTGAGTGTAACTCGCTCCTAGTCTGAAAGTAAGAATGAGATTCAAAATAACAAACCTTTATTAACCTTTAACCTGTCTTAAATTTAGCGTACCTATACAGGCGATAAAAAATAAATTCTTTAATGGGGATGGTACACCTGGAGATATGCACTTTATGTAAAAACATATCTCCATTAATCCGTTATAGATACTGCCACATATAGGCGATTCAAAACTAGGATTTCAAAAGGAATGTCATCAAAAACTCCTGAATAGCGAAATGTGAAAAGTTACTTAATACCCTTAATGCTTGTTTTAAAATTAAGTTAATTACATTTAAGCGCTTAATTATTTCAAGACTTTGTGTTTCAGAGTTTCGAGTATCGTGTCCCCAAGAGGCATGACAAAAGTAAATCCAGAATCACGAAACTGCGATGGGATTTATTTAGGCACTAACCACTTATTTTGACCCCTTAATTAATCGTGATTAGGGGTTAGTCTTTACTTTTTGTGGATTGGAGTATCAGGACTCCGATGACTCTTTAACGCAAGAAATCCTGAATCGTGAAATCACGATGGGATTTATTATCATTAAACCTTCTTACTTCTTAATAAACATAGCATTATCTTTTAAGAACTTTGCGACTTCGGGAATCGAGGTTTAAGGAGACTCAAGGTCGACTCTTTGATTTCCCAAATTGTGACTGATTAATGATATATTAAGTATGATTTAAACCTTGATTAATCATGATTCAAAGCTATTTTGTGAAAAGCGCGTCGGTACATTTGAAATGTTGCTTAAGCTGAGATGGCTGAAAAAGAACATGTTAAAGGCTTAGAAGGTCGTTAACGTTTTTAATTATTACTTTAAAATATGTTCAATTCCCTTTAAACAATCACTTTTTCGAGACTTCGGTACCGGATCTTTGGGATTGTTATTAAAAAACATACTTTGTGAATAGCTGAACCCCGAAACCTGAAAATCCCAAAAGACCTTTTGACACCTTTTTAGAACTAAGGGCGGCTCCGTAACCAGAGAAAAAAGGATATTTGGATTTAGAGAAGAAAAATAAACTTTGTTTCAACATAGGCTCCATTTAGGTATCTCGTCTTCTTGTGGGACGAGAAGAATAGTAGACCATGTACCTTTATTGGGCAAGTGGAGTCATTAGTTTGTTTTTTCAAAAACTTGTTCAGGAAGAGGGTGTAGAGGAAAAAGGGGGTTTCATCTTTATCTCTAAAATCTTTTGAAACCCAATCTCTATTTAATCTCAATTTTAGGCCATTTGACTTCCTCTTTCCTGATATTGATTTGTGGTCTGCTTAATATAACCCAAACAACCTTAGCAATTTTAACAGGTTCTGTTGATCTTGCTTGCCTCAAGGTGAAGTAATTTTAATGTTTTTAATCAGGGAGTCCTGTGCAAACTTGGGATGTAGACCGAACTTCAAAGAAAACTAATTTACCAGAGTACAGTATAATTCATGTATAACAGACTTATAGATATCTTAGACATTGCTTCACTGCCAACGAGCTTGTTTAGTACCCCGATAAAGTTATCTAATTCCCTTTATTGATTTTCCTTTCACCACTTCAAATTGTGATTTTGCATTTAAATGCTGAGATGAGGGCAATCATTTTATGAATTTCCTTTCATCATCTATTTTTTGGACTAGATGGGGGCAATCAATTTTTGAATTTCCTTTCATCATCTATTTTTTGGACTAGATGGGGGCAATCAATTTTTGAATTTCCTTTCACCATCTGTCTTATACTTTCTTTGACATGAAGTGGGAGAAATCAATTAGTATAAATTACACCAAGGGTGATATCTGTGTATAATTTTGCAACAGAGGTATGTCAATTCACTTTGATTACTCTGGATCAGTTTATTTTCGGCCTTCAAAACATCTTAGTCTGCAGGAAAACGTATGGGGGAATTTTATTTCCAGGGACCTTCTTTTGAGCAAGACTAAATTTTTTTAGTACCAGTTAAAATAACTAAGAGAGTCAGGATTAGCCTATACATATATTTGCTTAGTAAGAGTTTGAAGAGTCGTGAGGACTTGCCTTTCTTCTAAATATTCATTTGTCAACTTTCAGAGCTAAAGTGTAACCTCTCCTTCCTCCATGGAAATCATGGGAAGGCGTTTGGGTTCAAGGGGAAGATACCACAGATTTGGACAGGATGACAGAGAAGGATTTGGATTTCATAAACATAGTTGTGGCAATGCAATCCTGACTCTTGGAACCCTTTTTGAGGTCACTTTACTTCTCCTGTTTATTTTACTTATTTTTATCTTATCCATGGGAATCCTTTATGATCCATAGAAAATTTTGTTCTTTTGATGATACCTCGGGCGAATATGTTCATACTCATGAGACTATTGTTGCACCTAGGTGATATTCATTTGAAATCTAGACATTTTAGAAATTCATACCTTAGCCTTACCACTTCGTTCTCATCTTAGTAAATTATTTTTTTATCACCTGTTTCGAGCGAATCCATTTCCTGAGACATGACCATCCATTTTATTATTTTTGATGTTTGGGCTGTAGACCAAAAACCTACAAGAAGACAACATGAAAAGCATCATGGTTTTAAGATTGATAGAATTCAATGTGTTGAATATTTTATATATCTATTTCTAGGAGATCACTAACCTGTTTTAATTGTGGTGAAAGTAAAACTTACTGAAAAACAATAAAAACAAAAAACACAAACCCGTATATACAGTGGAATTTTGGAAATAGTTTATTGCATATAGTGTGTTAGGTGTTTCATATGTACTAAAAAAGACACTAAACTACCCTCAATTAAATTGTCAACCCGGGGTAAGTAAACTTAGAGTTGTAGCAAAATATATGACAAAGGTAAAAAGGTTGGTAAGAGTATAGTCTAACTATGGAAAGAAACTATCTAGGGCTAATATACTCAAGCAAACCTATATAATGAACAAACCCTACTAATCAAATTGAAACTAGGTAACCTAAGTACTTTTGGGCTAAGGACTGATGGATAGTTCCTAAGGAAACAAATGAAAACTCTATGTAAAGCAAACTAGTTCATGACAATAAGCAAAGGTAAACTACTAAGCATATTAAGCAAATGATGAAAGAAAACTACCTTTAACTTTCCAACCTACATTTAATGATAAACTACCCTATGAAAGAAAATAAATAAACAAGTAAGAAAAAGAACCTATCTAACATATTAAATCAAATAGACAAGCAATCAAAAACACCTAACTAACCTATTAAAGCAAAGAGACAAGCAAACAAAATAATAAAACAAAAGACAAGTAAGCAAAGACTTCTCATTGAACAACTACCTAGCCTAAGAGGCAAGTGAACTAAATGCCTAATGAAAAACTATTTCTCTTGTGTGAAAGGAAGTTTAAATGTTCAATGCAATGCATGAAAGGAAATCTATTCTATTGAAAGCAAGAAAGACTATCAACTAAACTTATGAAAACAAGAAACTATCTCTTGTAATCTACGAAAGCAAGAATTTATCTTTAATCTATGAAACACTCAAATGTAATGCTAGTGGTTGTGTGAATGCCTTCGGTGGTGACAGATGATATCTCGATGAAACTTGACCACAAAGGATAGTTCTAATGGTATAAGCTCAATACTAATTTCAATGGCGAAATGAAAGGTGTGAAGTAAATAGTCCAATGAAAGTTTAGCCATGATAAAAGTAATGTTAAATACCCTGCATATTCATGTACAAACCATTTACATCATAATGAGATCATCATTATCTAACTAATGAATTTAATTTCATTCTAATCTATCAAAGGAAATTGCGTGAAAGGAAACTATACTATGTCTATTTTAATCATTCAAGCTATGATAAAGAAAATGACTGAGACCAGAAATTAAAAACATGATATTAAAAAGTGAATTGACAATTACATTTAACCAATAACTAAGCAAGTGAAATCTATCTAAAACTGAAGTAAGAAAGCTATGATTCAAAAACTAGAAGCAAATCTATCCATCCATCAATCTTTGTCAGAAGAAACTTAGATTAAAACTATGCTCAGTTCTAATTAAAAATTTGTTCTAAGCTTGACTGTAAAAATATAAAAGAAAGCACAATTTATCATCTAGCTACATGCAGGGTTAGTATAGTGAGAGAGAGACTTGCAAGACTTTTCTAATCTATGAGATTAATGGATGTTAATGCATCTCATCATTCTAACCTGTAAAAGAGAAACAAATCAGTTAAGCTACAACAAATTAATTAACTAAATAAAAATATGCATGTACAACAAATAAAGAAAGAGCAATTAAATTAAGAAATGCATAAATCAACATAAAGAGAGTTACCAGACTACTAGTGGGCCCCCCAACAAGTCGTGGTCACTCTCTAAAAGTATACCACAAGCTTAGCAGGCTGAATTCACCATACAAATCCAAAAACACAGTTCTGGTATAATTCTGGCAATGTAAAAACTCAAACAGAGAAAAATCATTTTTCTAGCAATTCTAATGCTTATGTTACTTGGTTAACAATCTAATGAGCATCCTATTGGTATTTATAAGATTACAACCCAGGTGCTTGACCACAGGAGGGTCGAACCACCTCTAAATTCATCAAATTACATTAAATGCATCCATAACTAACAAAATGGAGGAACCCAATGATCGCTCTCTTTGGACAATTGAAATCGAGTTGTCTTGAGCTTAGTAGTTGGAGGGGGTGATGACAAACAAAACCCATGTTCTTGATTTGTTCACCATTGGCCTCCAATACCATAACCTCCAACTTGCCTTGCGTTTTTGTGCAATATTGGGTACTGGAACGAGTGTCAGATCAAGTACCGGAAAAAGTGCTGGATCAAGTGCCGGAACAAGTGTCGGACCAAGAAACATGGTGTGTTTTTCCCTGTAATAACAGAAAAACATGAATTAACTCTTGGAAACCATAAAATATGATAAATTAAACTTAATTGAATCACAAAACACAAATTATACGTACCTCATGTCGATTATATCTTTTTACCATAAAATTCTTTAAAAAGCTCCTTTGAAAGATAAAAACACATATGTACATATGGCAAAAAGTGTATAATAATGTCATGAAGATGATCACATCTCGGGCCCAACATACCCCCACACCGACGATTTTGCAGGTCCCAATGCAAACAAAAAGAAGTCATCCCTTGGAACTAGGCTTGTTGAGGAGGGTCGGCTTTAGAAGCCTCTCCTTCTTGCTGTGTAGGCTTATCCTTGTGCCTCTTATGTTGCTTTAATCGTGCTCTTAAGTTGTGGTTAGATTGGGTCATCCCATCGACCAACCATTGAAGGGAGTTAACTTTTTCCTGAAGGATTGCATTGTCATGATGAAGGTGTGCATCTATTGTCTTCCTCTCTTCTAATTGTTGGAGAAGCTGATGGTTTTCCCTTTGTAGCTCCTCTATAGTTGGGGTAGAATCAGTGATATCTGAGGAAGGCTTAGGTCCTTTGAGAGATGTGGTTAATTTATCAATTTTAGGATCAAGAGTGGGCATGGGTGAAGTAGGTGTGATGGGAGATTGAAAAGGTGAGGTAGGTTCTCATTTTGTTTTCTTTAGTGGCTCTAATCCATCTGCAAAGACTTCTCTAGGTTTCTTATGAGGGATCTCAAGGTCAGAGGAT
The DNA here is from genome assembly GCA_009831015.1 of Picea engelmannii. Taxonomy (NCBI): domain Eukaryota; kingdom Viridiplantae; phylum Streptophyta; class Pinopsida; order Pinales; family Pinaceae; genus Picea; species Picea engelmannii. The sequence continues at coordinate 575,030 of ML776652.1, read as the reverse complement.
ACTTGGATAGGATCTGAAGCAGGTGGAGGCTTTTCATAAGGCTTGGTTCTTATGTTCCGGGTACTCTTCCGAAAGGGTCCCTTACCAAATTGGTTGGGTCCTCTCTGGTTTGTGGGAATTATGGGAAAGTCTTGATGCATTACTTCTTGGGGATTCTTAGGTGTAGGATCAAGAGAAAATGAACGCATTGTGGGGTCAACAATAGGCTTCTTTTGGTCTTTGTTCTTGGTCTTTTTCCTCGATGAAGAAGTAGACATATCAACAAGCTTTTGGTATTGTTTCAGCAAAGAGGGAGTTTGTGCAATGGAGTTTGGAGTTTTTGGAGAGTGAGGCTTGGATGGAGAGATATTTTTTAGGCTAAGTGGCTTTTTACTGGTCTTAACTGTCAAGTGAGGATTTGCAAACTGGTAGATAAAGGCATCCCAACTTTTCCCCTACTTCTCTAGTTCGGTAAGAACTAGGAGTTTGATCAAACCGTGGTGGAAGAGACTATTGTGGGGGTTGGTCACATTTTTCCTCACTTGAGAGGACATTTTCTGCAAGCTTTTGAGAAAATAAAAGGGAAAGTTCAAAGGTTTATTGGACAGAAAATGAGCCATCAATCTAAAGTGACAAGCTTTGAAGGTGGAGCATCTACCTTCACATGTAATTAACCTTTTGATGATGATGAGGGGATTGACCAATTATGGCTTTATCCACTCCATACCCTTTCACTCCTAAAATGTTATCTAATTCGGGCTTAAACACCCTATTGTAACTTGAGAACAACAATTGATGATTCTTGAACCACCTATCTCCCATTCTTGGAAATTTTGTTGCAGCAACAATTGACTCTTCCGTGACTGCAAAATTGAGAGACCCTACATGTGCTATCCTGCCATCAAAACCAACTACAAATTGCATAGAAAGACCGTCATCGTGGCCTTGCAAACTCGACAGAAATGGACCCCAGCCAACATGCAAGAACACTTCCCTACATTGTGCAAATTCTAGAATGGCAAACAAGTCTGCATAGGAGGAGGGTTCATATCACTTGGGCATTGTGAAAGGGTTTGAATTCACCAAGAAAGGGAGAAATCGAGCCACACAAAGACACAAATTGGGCACGGTCTGAGTGAAATTGGAATAGAGGGAAAATTTTACCAAGAAAGGGTGCAAACAAGCCAAGAAATGGCACGAGTTTAACCTAGTCTGAGTGTGATTAGAACAGAGGGAGAATTCAGCAGAGGTTGGGAGCAATTCCTTAATTGACGCAACCGCACCCATTGCCTCGGCAAAAGGCCTCTGCGCTGACCTCACGGTCTTTAAGGATCGTTAAAGTTTCACCCTCGAGCTGGAGTGGCTCCTTCGATTCTCCCCTGGAATCTTTATTTAATTTTGACCCACAGGTCTTTTTCGACACCTTATAGCCTTTAGGTCCAGTCCCTTCTCTGTTCACCACATAAAATCACAATCAGGTTTCGGGGTTTTCAAAATCCCGATGTCACGACCCTTTGGGTCCCGATTTCCCAATCTCCGCTTTCCCGATAAGCTCACTTTGTGCTTTAGCCCCTCCTGGCTATGCCCTTAGTCATGTGACCTGCCTTTATATGACCGCAGTCATACCTTTTATCGGGGTTCGAGGTTTTGAATGTCGAAGTGCACTAAACCTCTTGTCTTCGAAATCCTCGATTTCCCGATGGATGAATTTTCCTTTCGGGAAATTTTCCGATGATCACGATTGTTGCCACGCGTCCTCTAGGATGGATGGTCCTCTCCACTTTGGGGTTTTCATCGTGAAAATTCTCGATGCCTCGTTATGACGAGATGACGTCAGCTGGGTCCCACACAGAGCTCTCCCCTTTTTGGAGAATCAGACTTCGCGATTTCGAAATGCAAGTCCCCCTTGTCCCCAGGACTCATGAAATGTTGATCCCCAACTTTCTTTGGATTTTTGACACGCGTCCCAAGTGGATGGACGGTTCATATTGACCCTCAGGTTTTTCCAACTGTAAAACCAAAACACTTACCTATGTAAGTCCCGATGATCAAAATGTCGATGGGCTTCTGATCTCATCCACGTGTCCCAACTGATGGACGACTCCGATCATTTACAGGGTTTCCAACTTGGATTTTCCCGATCTCTCGCTCACAGAACTTCTGATTTGCCGAATCTCGAAACTCCGATGGAGTCTTCCCTTTCGGGACTTTTCCCGAGATCTTATATCTTCGCCACGTGTCCCCTCAATATGGATGGCTCTGGTTTAACCTCAGGATTTTGATACTTTTGATGCCCCGATGACACAAGTTCTTTGTCAACTTAAAACCCCGATCGCCGAAATGTCGACGGGCTCTCGATGATTGCCACCTATCTCCTCGAGATGGACAGATCAGATTGGTTCTAGGATTTTCACTATGAAAATTCCTGATCACTCGTCCTCATGACTCCTGATTTCAGGAATGTCAAAATTTTGATGGCCACGCCTCTCGTCGGAACTTTCCTCCTCCCGTTCATGAAGCTTAAACTTCGTGCAACTCCTGGACAACCCAACGGCTGACGAGTGTTTGAATGAGATCTGACGATCCACAATCTCTGTAGATTGAACTCCAGACGCAGCCGTAACCCCCTCGCTTCTCTGGCCGATCTGATGGCTGGCGGTTTTTCGCTAATCCTCCCCACAGACTCTTGACCGTCGATCTCTTCCCTTTGACGATTCCTGTGAATGAAACCAAGGACTCTTCCCTAGACTTATCCACTTATGCTACGAACTTTCAATGCCCCTCAATGCTTTCAAAGGCTTCACTCCTCCTAGGCTTCTCACAACTTCGAGCCTTAGAAAAGACTCTGGCGCGCACTCCTTACGCAACCTTCAAACACCTTCAAATGTCAACTAATTCGACTCTGCGCACCCCTGCAGCAGTAGTCCTTTGATATTTTGCTCAGGTTCGCTACCCTGAGACTCTCCTTGGCCTGGGCACTCCTTGCATGACACCTGTGCCCTACTGCACTCTGAGGAAATGAGAACAACCGCTACCTCTCCTAATCTTTCAGAGACAACCCTCTGAACTCCTTGTCGATGCACTCCTTGCGGACAATTCAACTGCACTCCTTGCAGAAATCTTGCTCAGAATGAGAAACAATTGAAACTCATTCCTTCCTCCTTCCAGACTTCAAACTCAGACCATGAAATCACATACACAGCATATAAAATCAAATGTATAACAGGAATAAAACATTCATGAGCATATCATTCAACATCAATACACAGAGAATAAACACAAAACCATGAATTTGAATCAACCTCTTTCTATTAATCCAAATATCAGTACATGGGTGTTCTTACAAAGCTCTCTGCTTCTCTTCTATGCTCCAATGCTTCTAACTATGTTACAATACACAATGACGATTTCTATATCCGTTTTCACTCCACTCCTTCTAAAACTGTCTAATCTAATATTCAATTCTATCTACTTACATAAATGCCTTCTACCTACTATGGACGAGAGTGGATCGCTCAAGGTCCTTTACAATACATAAGTACGCCTATCCTTAACTATCACATTTAAGTTTGGTGCACCACTCTTCAAAAGTTTTTAAACAATTTAACATATGCTCAAAATGTGTGGTGCTTGCCCCCGCGCTCGCTTGATGTTGACGATGCTCCTGCATCATACTCCCTCACTTGAAAAATTTCATGGGCTCCTGTCCATGAGCTCTTGCACGGTCTTTCCATGCTTCTGAATCTCTGCTTCATTCTCCAGCTGGCATCTTCAACTGGATGGCCTTTCCACTTGACCAAATATTCGAAGTATTCTTTCCTTCTGGTCTTCTTTCCAATTATTTTGTCTAGTATGCTTTCCATTTGTGGCTTCTCTGAAACTGGCATCTGCTTTTGCCACTGGACCTCTGACTGTTCATCACTTGTTCCTACTTCCTTGTCTTTGTATGGGTACAAATCTGAGATACTGAATATCGGAGAAATTCTGATCTCATCGGGTAACTCAATCTCATAAGCATTTGCCCCAAATTTCTTCAAGACCCTACATGGCCCGATTTTCATCATCTTCAATTTATTATATGTTCCTCTCAGGAACATTTCCTTCCTCAAATGTGCTAGAATCAAGTTACCAACCTCAAACTGAAGTTGTCTCCTGTGTTGATATGCTCTACATTTGTATTTCTGGCTTGAATTCTGCAATCGCCCCTTCACCTGGCTGTGAAGTTCCTTCATCGTCTTTGTGAATTCTTCTGCACTAGCACTCCTAGTCGCATTCTGTTATGAATCCCTCAACTCAGAAATTCCTCTCGGTTGCATGCCATAGACAATCTGAAATGGACTTTTCCCTATGCTCCTATTGACTGAGTCGTTATACGCAAACTTTGCCTGTGGTAATATATTATCCCACTGGTTGTGGTGTTCTGTTACCAATCTTCTCAGCAAGTCTCCCAGACTTCTGTTCACCACTTCTGTTTGTCCATCCGTCTGAGGATGATAAGCTAAACTAAAAGACAAGTTAGTTCCCAGCTTCTTCCATAAGTTCCTCCATAAGTTCCCTATGAACTTTGTATCTCTATCCGAAACTATACTCCTTGGTAAGCTGTGAATTCGAACGACTTCTCTGAAAAAAAGATTTGCAATGTGAGTTGCATCACTGGTTTTGTGACATGGAATGAAGTGTGCCATTTTGGAAAATCTATCCACCACCACAAAGATTGAATCAACACCTCTTTGTGTTCTTGGCAACCCCAATATGAAATCCATGCTAATTTCATCCCACGACCTTTCTGGTATGGGAAATGGTTGATAGAATCCTTCATTCTGTCTCCTTCCCTTCGAATGCTGGAAAATTTTGCATCTGTCCATGAATCTCTTGACATCTGCTCGCATTCCCAGCTAAAAGTATGACTCATTCAGCTTTGTGAATGTTTTTTCATGACCGAAATGTCCGGCCAATCCTCCACTATGTTTCTCCCTTAGCAAGTTCTCCCTCATGGATCATTTTGGAATACACAGTTGATTTCCCTTAAAAAATAATCCTTCCTGGATCATTTATTCTGTCGATTGGCTTCGGTCTCTGAGAACTGGATTCTCAGCTGCCTCATACGCCTCCCTAAAATCCTGATCATCTACGTACTTGTCCCTGAGATCATCAAAACCCAGCGTCTTGACTCGGAACTCCTGCAACAGTAAACACTTCCTACTCAAAGCATCAACAACTTTGTTAGCAGTACCAGAAATGTGTTTAATCACAAAAGTGAAATTCTGCATATATTCAACCCATTTTACATGTCTCTGATTCAACTTTTCCAATTGACTCACAAACTGTAGTGCATGATTGTCACTATATAAGACAAACTCTTTGGGAATCAAGTAATACCTCCATTTCTTCAATGCCTGTACAATAGCATAAAACTCCTTATCATAAGTGGAGTATTTCACTTTCGCTTCATTCAACTTCTCGCTGAAGTATGCTATTGGCCTGTCTTCTTGACTCAAGACTGCCCCTATTGCGAATCCACTTGCATCGCATTTCACTTGAGATGTCTTTTGAAAATTAGGCAACACCAGAATTGGTTGTTCCGTAATTTTCCTTTTCAACAGGTTAAAACTTTTCTCAGCCTCTTCTGTCCAGTGAAAATATTTATGTCTTTTCTTCATTGTATCCATCATTACTGCACTAATTCCACTGAAATTCCTGATAAACTTCCGGTAGAAACTAACTAACCCGTGAAAACTTCTCACCTCAAATATGTTCTTCAGTGATGGCCAATTCTTGATCACTTCCACCTTATCTAGATCCATCCTCAATTTATCTGCAGAAATAAAAAATCCCAAGTAAATGAGTTATGTCTTCATGAATGAGGATTTCTTCATGTTTATGAGCAGCTTCTCTTGCTGTAATCTCTTCATCACAATAGTCAAATGATTCAGATGCTCTACCACTGTCTTATTGTAAATCAGTATGTCATCCAAATACACAATGAAAAATTTCCCAATGAACTCCCTCAGGACTTCGTTCATCAACCTCATGAAGGTACTCGACGCATTTGTTAAGCCAAACAGCATAACAAGCCATTCATACAACCCTTCGTTTGTTTTGAATGTTGTCTTCCACTCATCACCCTCTCTCATATGAATTTGGTGATATCCGCTTTTCAAATCAATCTTTGAAAAATACTTTGCTCCACTCAAGAAATCCATCAGATCATCCATCCTCGGCAATGGAAATCTATACCTGATGGTTATCTTTTTAATGGCTCTTGAATTAGTGCACATCCTCCAGCATCCATCTTTCTTCGGACTGAGTACTGTTGGAACAACACACAGACTCAAGCTCTCCCTGGACAAACCTTTGTCCAACAACTCCTGGACTTGCATTTTAACCTCTTCATTCTCTTGCAGCATCAATTTGTATGTGGATTTATTTGGTAAACTGGCTCCTAGTATGAGATCAATATGATGGCTCACACTTCTGATCGGTGGCAATGAACGAGGTAATTCATCCACTACTATGTCAGCAAACTCTTCCAGCAGTTCCTAAATTTCTTCTGGTAAATCATCTACCCTTGTGCTGGTCAAAACAATCTTCGGTTTCCTAACCACAAAGAATTGCGGTTCCTCCTTCTTATTAACCTCTGTAAGAAGTTCCTTCCCACTCATGAGAAGTAACGTGTTTCTTACTTCCGACTTCACTTCCTTATCTTTGATTGGAAGCAACATGTGAGTTATCCCATTCTTTTCTAAGGTGTATGTATTCATGTTCCCATCATGAATCACATTTATGTCATATTGCCATGGTCTACCCATCAATAAATGAGAAACATCCATAGGAATAACATCATAGAGTATCTTATCATTATATCCTCCTATTTTAAACTCAACTAAACATTGTTTAGTGACATTTACCCGATGCCCCTTTTGTATCCATGAAAATTTATATGGACTCGGATGTTCAATCGTTTCAAGCTCCAACTTCTCTACCATCTCTGTAGAAACAATATTATCCATGATTCCACTATCCACAATGACCTTGCATACCCTGTCCTTGGTTTTTCAAGCCATCCAAAAAAGTCTATTTCTCTGGACTGAACTCTCCACCTCCTTCTCGGGTGTAAAAAGGACTTTTCGCATCATCAGTGATGTGAGTCTCTCCACCTCAACATTTCCCCCCTGTGCTTCGGTGATGTGAGTCTCTCCACCCTCTTTCTTTTTATCAGGACACTCATAAGACTTGTGCCCATTCTTTCCACATGTGAAGCATTTTATCACTCCACCTCTTCCTCTTCCTCTACCTCTAGTATGAGGAAAAGTATTATTATTAGCATATCCTCCTCTCTGCTCAGTATGTTGTCCTCTCTGTGAACTTTCACCCCTCTCAGTTCGAGTCTGAGGTTTCTTCCAGTCTTCCTTGGGTTTCTGATTTTTATCTTGGGAAACTGATTTTCCCCTGGCTTGACTTCTGCCTCAGCCTCTCTGACCCTGCTTTCGGCTCAGCTTCTCTTCATCCTTTAGAGCCATTTGATAAGCATATTCCACTGTTTGGATGGTAACCATGCTCATCTCATCCTGAATATCATATCTCAGGCCATTCATGTATCTAGCAACTTTTTCATCATCGCTCTCCCAATGACCTGCTCTGATGTTCAACCTCCAGAATTACTCAGTATATTCCTTTACTATCATCAACTTCTGTCTCAGGTTCTGCATTCTCCTGAACAGAGTAATCTGGTAATCCCTGGGGATAAATTTTTCCTTCATCTTTGCAATCATCTTGTCCCAACTCTTGATCTTCTACTTGCCCTTGCAGCGTCTGTCAGCTTGTAGTTCATCCCACCACAATGTTGCATGTCCCTTTAATCTTGTGACAACATGCTTGAATTTCTTGTCTTCTTCGACATATTCATAGTCGAAGTATGTGTCCATATCTCTAATCCAGTCTAGAAGCTCCTCTGCATCCAAGTTTCCCTCATAAACTGGAATGTCCATTTTCTCTCTTGCACCCATTCTTGCAATAGCTCTGATCAAACGTTCGTTTGATGCATCTTCAGATGCAACTTCTTCTTCATGTTCAACCTTTATTTCACTTTCGAAATCACTTAGATCTCCAGCACTGACTGTGCATCTTTGTGTTGTCTCCATGTCTTCGAGTCTAACTCATAGATCACACATCTCTCTTTCCATTTCTATATTTTTCATCTGCCTACCTCTTCTTCTTGGAATTTCCCTCTCCTCTTCGGGATTGGGTGATTGTCTATCTCTTCTTCTTGGCGGCATAATGAATTTTCTTCTTCTCTACTACAGAAAGAAAAGAACCTTTATGTGATCTGATACCAAACCTGACGCAGTCGCACCCCTTGCCTCGGCAAAAGGCCTCTGTGCTGACCTCCCGGTCTTTAAGGATCGTTCAAAGTTCACCCTCGAGCCGGAGTGGCTCCTTCGATTCTCCCCTGGAATCTTTATTTAATTTTGACCCATAGGTATTTTTCGGCACCTTACAGCCTTTAGGTCTGGTCCCTTCTTCGTTCACCACAGAAAATCACAATTAGGTTTCGGGGTTTTCAAAATCCCGATGTCATGACCCTTTGGGTCCTGATTTCCCGATATGCTCCCTTTGTTCTTTAGCCCCTCCTGGCTATGCCCCTAGTCATGTGACCTACCTTTATATGACCGCAGCCATACCTTTTATCAGGGTTCGGGGTTTCGAATGTCGAAGTGCACTAAACCTCTTGTCTTCGGAATCCCCGATTTCTCGATGGATGACTTTTCCTTTCGAGAAATTTCCCGATGATCGCAATTATCGCCACGCGTCCTCTAGGATGGATGGTCCTCGCCGCTTCGGGGTTTTCACCGTGAAAATTCCCGATGCCTCGTTATGAAGAGATGATGTCAGCTGGGTTCCACACGGAGCACTCCCCTTTTCGGAGAATCGGACTTTGCGATTTTGAAATGTAAGTCCCCCTTGTCCCCAGGACTCACGAAATGTCGATCCCCGAATTTCTTTAGATTTCTGACACGCGTCCCAAGTGGATGGATGGTTCAGATTGACCCTCAGGTTTCGCCAACTGCAAAACCAAAACACTTACCTATGTAAGTCCCGATGATCGAAATGCCGATGGGCTTCCGATCTCGTCCACGTGTCCCAACTGATGGACGACTCCAATCATTTACGAGGTTTCCAACTTGGATTTTCCCGATTTCTCGCTCATAGAAATTTCGATTTTCCGAATCCCGAAACTCCGATGGAGTCTTCCCTTTTGGGACTTTTCCCGAGATCTTAGATCTTCTCCACGTGTCCCCTCAAGATGGATGGCCTTGGTTTAACCTCAGGATTTCGAGACTTTTGATGCCCTGATGACACAAATTCTTTGTCAACTTAAAGCCCCGGTCACCGAAATGCCGATGGGCTCTCGATGATTGCCACCTGTCTCCTCGAGATGGATGGCTCAGATTGGTTCCGATATTTTCACTATGAAAATTCTCGATCACTCATCCTCATGACTCCCAATTTCACAAATGCCAAAATTCCGATGGCCATGCCTCTCGTCGGAACTTTCCTCCTCCCGTTCACAAAGCTTAAACTCCGTGCAACTCTTGGTCAATCCAATGGTTGATGGGTGTTTGAATGAGATCTGATGGTCCACAATCTCTGGAGCTTGAAATCCGGACGTAGTCGTAACCCCCTCGCTTCTCTGGCCGATCTGACGACTGGTGGGATTTCGCTAATTCTCCCCATAGACTCTTGACTGTCGATCCCTTCCCTTTGACGATTCCTGTGAATGAAACCAAGGATTCTTCCCTGGACTTATCCACTTGCGCTACGAACTTTCAATGCCCCTCAATGCTTTCAAAGGCTTCACTCCTTCTGGGCTTCTGATAACTTTGAGCCTTAGAAACAACTCTGGCGCGCACTCCTTACGCAACCTTCAGACACCTTCAAATGTCAACTACTTCGACTCTACGCACCCCTGCAAAAGTAGTCCTTCGATATTTTGCTCAGGTTCGCTACCTTGAGACTGTCCTTGGCCTGCGCACTCCTTGCACGACACCTGTTCCCTACTGCACTCTGAGGAAATGAGAACAACCGCTACCTCTCCTGAGTTTTCAGAGACAATCCTCTGAACTCCTTGTCGATGCACTCCTTGCGGACAATTCAACTGCACTCCTTGCAGAAATCTTGCTCAGACTGAGAAACAATTGAAACTCATTCCTTCCTCCTTCCAGACTTCAAACTCAGACCATGAAATCACATACACAACATATAAAAGAAAATCTATAACAGGAATCAAACATTCATGAGCATATCATTCAACATCAATACACAGAGAATAAACACAAAACCATGAATTTGAATCAACCTCTTTCTATTAATCCAAATATCAGTACATGGGTGTTCTTACACAGCTCTCTGCTTCTCTTCTATGCTCCAATGCTTCTAACTATGTTACAATACACAATGAGGGTGTCTATATCTGTTTTCCCTCCACTCCTTCTAAAACTATCTAATCTAATATTCAATTCTACCTACTTACATAAATGCCTTCTACCTACTATGGATGAGAGTGGATCGCTCAAGGTCCTTTACAATACATAAGTACGTCTCTCCTTAACTATCACATTTAAGTTTTGTGCATCCACTCTTCAAAATTTTTTAAACAATTTAACATATGCTCAAAATGTGTGGCGCTTGCCCCCACGCTCGCTTGATTTTGACGATGCTCCTGCATCATTAATGTAGGGTAGATAAAATGGCAAGGGAAAATGAAACAATAGAGTGCCCAGCCCGATTTTGGATGCTCTTATGGTGGAGTACGTTGCCCACATGTTCGCACGAGTTGCCATGTGTGGGAGATTCAAATTTGATGGCAAGCTTGGGAGCAATGGAGATCAATGTCCAAGTCTTTTGACTTGGACATTTGATCTGTAACGAACCTCCTCGTTACGATGACGAACCTCATAAACAAGTACAATTTTTTTTTTTTAATAATGTGTGTGCACGTGTGTACAAGGGAAATAAACACATTCGACTCTGCGTCGCCACCCGACGATGAACAAGACACATACAATGACAAACACAAAATGATGACCTAAGACAGACATCAAGTATCTGCATGCATTGAACGACGATCAATCGACAATAAATAAGACTGACTACCCACCCGTCCTACCCTGCAATGGTTAGGACCTCCAAGACACATAAGCAACGCTCAAGTCCAGGTTCCCATCGATTTTAACCATTTAAGGTCTCAGGGCTAGCGACTGTTATGAGGAACATGGAGGTGTCTACATCCCGCCTGACACAAGCAGACCAAGCAATTAAATGATTACAACCAAGTACAACAATAATTAAATGAACGACCATGTCCTCTACGGAAGGCGCAAGACAGAAGGACTCAGACAACGACCAAACAAATTCAACATTATTTAAAATGAACAACAATCATCATTTACTAAATCATAATAATTTATGGTACTTAGTTCAAGGTACCTTACATTTTATAAGTCATCAATAACAATGAAATTCAATAGCATTATGATAAAATAACAATGTCATTACATTTTATATGATATCTAACACTAACATTACATTTTATTTTATATTTAAATAACATTACCCTTACATATTTCAACGATATATTACAATGACAATACCAATAAATTACAGTAAAATATCAATGCCATTACATATAATAACCTTGCAATTTAAAATAACAACAACATTACATTTACATGTTATCTAACCCTAACATTACCTTTTAATTTATATGACAAGAACATTACTCTTACATAATTCAAGACAATATATTATAATGACATTACCTTTATATTTTACAACAACGATCTAATACATAAACAATTTCCTTCTTTAAATGGATACATAAAACAAATTCCTTCCTTAATGAATAAATAAAAGAAATAAATCCCTTCTTTAAATAAATAAAACTCACCATCTAGGAAACATCCTTTTTCATCTGAATTGCTACTTTTATAAACATTCATTTCCTCTCTAAATTGAATAATAAAAAGAAAGCATTCATTTTTCACTACTTTTTATAAATAGCAACTGAATACAGTAATCAATAAATACCTTCCTTTCATCTCAAATTTTAATATAAAAAAAAGGGCATCCTTTTCAACTATCTTTTAAAATTAGCAACTGAAATCAGGAAATGGGTAATTGAAGGCGGTTGTCAAGGGAGAGCCGTTCAAGGTAGAAATGGAAGCCGTTAAGGGTTAAAGGAATTCGCCTTACTCTAATCCACATGCTAGAATGCTATTAAACAACGCTATCAAGTCAAAAATATCATTGCTAGATTAATAGAGCTGTCAGGATTAAAAGGTTCACCATTTAATGCGGGAGTGACCATTGGTGTCCTGGTATAATGGGTTCATGTGTTGGTCAATGCCACTCGTAAAGGCACAAGGTGGTTTTCGCATGGTAAGGAGTGGTTGCGCATAAGTAAAATGGATTGTAAAGTAATCTCAACGCTAAAAGCTCTAAGGCCTGAAGGTTTATATATATATATATATATATATATATATATATATATATATATATATATTTCAAAATAAAAAGATAAAATCGCGGAACGAATTCCATATAACAATACAAAATTTTGATAGTGTAAGTCTACTGAGTAAAGGCACGAGGGCTGTCAGCCAAGGGATAACAACTCGATGTACATGCACGCTAGAAAGGGAAATTTATTTTGATATGTTGTCCAAAATGAATAGCATTCATTGTACCGGTTCATTCGAAGGAAAAAGGTTCACTACCGAATTTATTAGGCGCGAGCACTGTGCACATTTGACCAAGCAGAAAAGGGAGATAACGACTCCAGGATGGAAACAACACACATTCCAACAGTAAATTCTAACCAACTAAACTGAAATGGACTCATAAACTCTCGATAGCAATTAAGTCATGACAACCAGAAAGGTAATTAAATCAACCTAGAGCAAACTCCCGACATTTGGGTCATTGGTGGTCTTTAATTTAGGAATTAATAAGCGCTGTCTGCAAGAGGTAAGAAGACCATGTGAAAATTTTAAAGGATAGTGCTAATTGGTGGGTAAAAGGTGTGAACTTCATCACTGCTGTGTGAAGTCGGAGTGAGCGGTTCCATTGCTGAGTGAAATGTGTTACGTTGTGTCAAACTAAGATTAACATTCATCAATAGGTAGTGTTGGGAGTAAATTCATACCTTACGGTCACCCGTCCAAGGGTTCATCATTGTGCTCATAATTAAAGAGACCAACCAGAAAAACAAAGGAAAATGTTGCGTGTGAAGCTCACTACGCCTGTAAGAACTAACAACAACAACAATTATAGGGATGAAACGCTGTATACATTCCCAAATGGTTGCACTTCTAAGAACATGGCCATAAATCTTTAAATGCACAATTAAGACATATACTATAACTACCCCTTAGAAAGCAGAACAAATAGAACCAAACAATTCTTCAATTGCATTTATACTAGAACAAATGGAACCAAAACCCTTTTTCAATGGCATTTATAACTGCAATATAACTTTATCCGCTACAGGAAGAAAATAAAACAAGCCAGGCTTAGTAAAACTTGAATTGAAGCACTTTTCGCATTCAACATAGAAGTTACAACATAAAAATCAACTTAGAGCACTGCAACAAAAGCATTAAAAAGATAATCCATGAGGCAACCAATTCAATATTGTTATGTAATCAATGGACTTCTGTTATTCTCATTAGGAGGCGACCCACGGGTATGAGTGTGCCTGAAACAATTGTTCCGCTGAATAAAAATACCGCTACCCAACAGTAAACATACAGAGCCTTCAAGGAAGTCAATCAATGAAAAAACATTTTAAAGTATTTCCCTAGGGCATATAATCCTCAAGAAATTAAAGTATTGGTCGTTCATCCGATAATGATAGATCAACATAGTACATATTACCCTAGGGCATATAATCCTCAGGCAATAAGATAATAGCAACACTCACTTACTATTAGAAGTATTTCATCTGACTCAGATATTATACATAAATATGGATATTTACCAACATTTTATCATGAGGTTCTTCAATAGCTTATTAGTTTTTTTCATACTCAAGAAACATATAGAATATAAATTGTACATGATCTGCAACACTAATACTTGTCACATGAGAAATTTAAATAAAAAAAAACCAGCAGTTACAACAGTTACAATATAATCGCCAAGTAAATAAATAAAACCAACCATTAAATCCATTTACAACCGATGTCCCGATCCTAGCATAAGTCATAATGCATTCTATTCTACCAAATTAAAAATCATACCGTTGCCTTATCATCCACCTCGAATGACGTCCACGAATTCTTGTTTGCCGACCGTTGAGACCTCACCGGTACCTCCCAGCCAACTCTAGGGGTACTCTGCTTCCCCCTTAGCCCTCCGATATGCAAAGGGGCCACACACTTTCCAAAGGGTACGTCTAGCTCCCAGCTCGCCTCGCAAGGTCGAGCTACCACTCCTCTCCGAGCTGGGAAATCCCAACTCCCCACAAGTAAATCAGTCAAGTCACTAATCCAATAGTGTAACATTACGCTAACAGTCAATCCCCTTCTTCCTTTTCCTTCCTCTCTTTTATAGAGTTTTAGAACTTCCAAACTTTCCCTAAATCTCATTTAATTTAAGTTTTAAATAAAAATCTTCCAAAAATTCTCCTTCGTACAAGTGTCATTCATCCCCCCACTTTCCTCCAATAATTATTTTCTTTAATTTATTTATTGTCTCATTTCCCTCACCCACATAGAGTTACTCCTAAATTTACTCCTAGGTGTCCCTAGATTCCCTTACAGGTTTTAAAAGCTTTCCCTAAAAAAAAATTGCTAAATCAGTTCAAAATTAGAAGTTTCTTAAATGTCGATTCTTTCCTAAGTTGGTTTCCCTCTTTTTACCATGAGTTCCCCTCTTTCCTCTTTAGGTTACCTCCTTTCCCTAAATTCCTAATTTTTACATTTCCTTCATTCCTTTTTATTTGAGCTAGAAAAAAGAGTTGTGCAAATTATCCACTTTTTACTTTTATTATTAATTTAGTACCTTTTTAAATTATCAAAAGTTAAAATAAATTAATTTCTTCTTGACATTTTATATCCACTGATTTTAATTAATTTCTCACTCTCTTCATTTTACCCCAAAACGTTTTGAAGACCAAAACTATTATTTAAGTGGTTTTTAGTTTAAATTTTATTATTTTATTTTTATATGTATATTTTCTTAAACGTAGACACAATTTTACCCCTAGAGAAGTTTTAGACTTAGAACTTAGATTCTGAACTGGGCATCATTTAATTAGGGGAGTTGTTTTAAAATTTCTTAATGAGATATTTTTCTTAGGGCCATCTAGGTTCGTTCCTTTATCATCATCAATGTGACGTGCCCTTTAGGACGCACTACATGCTCCAAGGGTGCCACTCGCCTCTTTTGTTTCTTTTGTGCGACGTGCCCTTCAGGATGCACCACGTGCTCCAAGGGTGCCACTTGCCTCTTGACTGGTTGGTAGACATCAATAACCCCTGGAGTCAACACTCCGCCAGGTGAACTTGTGGGAGACTAAGGGATTCTAAGGAATAAGGCCCCTGCCTTATTGCGCACCCCTTAGAATCATCACGAGCGACTGTTGCAATCTGACCTCGCGACATCGTGGGTCCTCTCGAACTAGGTAATCGTTAACCTATAGTTCGAGCCATGGTGGGAGTGCTAGTAGGATGTGGTAGGGCTGTTGTCCAAACCTCTCCCTCAAACTCTCTGGTAGTCGTGTGTGGCCCCTTTACTCCATATGTGAGTCTAGTCGAAAAGATTTTGTCAGCCTACATCATCAAAAAATCATGTCAGAACATATCCACATCATATCATCTAATCAAATGTACTACTATCACAATAAATCAATCAAACTGCAATGGAACACTCCCTGACTCGATCCGGAGTCCAAGGGGTTCCATCGTTGCCTCTGCATCCTCAAGGTCCAAAACCCTGCACACTTAGTAAAACCGAGTCAACCACACCTATCTATGTCAATGCAGTAAAACATCATTTCATCTACCATAACTCATCATAATCAAAGTCAAATGTTTTAATATCATAATAATTCGGATCACTTGCGAGAAAGTGTCCTCAAAGAATAAGTTCGCTCAGTGCACCAGAGCGGGATGTTACATGATCATAACCATACGAAGCATCTTTTAATAAATGCATGTAACAAATTTAATTAAATGTGATTGAATTCTAGTTCCCTGGAATCTAGGACAGTTACTAGTATGCAATGCAATGGCACTTCAAACGACACTTCAAACAACATTTCATCTGACACCTCATCCGGTACTTCATCTGGTACCCTTGTGTTAAGTGCATTTTTGCCTCTTTTAATGGATAACCTGCAATTTTGAAGTGTTTTTGACAACCATAGTGGTTAATGAGTAGGGGCAAAGTGCTCCATGCTTAGTCATTCTTTTTGTATATGACATATAGTGTCAAAACCTATAATGAACGGTTTATAGCAAGGGTCAAAACCTATAATGAACGGGTTGTAATGAACGATAAATCGATAAAGAGTGGTTTGTTAAGCATGAGTTCAGTAATGTATAGCACACAAGCGTTAAGCATTTAAAAATAATATGACTATCAATGTAATAACCTGTATCATGGTAATAATACAAAAATTATTGCAAAGACTCCTTTCTCTAGCCAATGATCATTTGTTAGCTCATGAACCCCTCCCCCACACCTAATTATTGTGACACCTCACAATAAAAATTATAGGAAACTAGTCAGTATCCCCCAATAGCCGAAGATTTACAGAATGTCAAGTGTAAAGATGAAATTTCACAGATTGGTCCGACGAGACAGTTAGGAGATAGCCCCACCTATAGGATAAGAGATCCTATATATAGATAAGAAGAGGTAGGCAAGAGAGTTTCAAGATAGTCTTAGAGTCATTTCCCAATGGAAAATTGATGAGATTCATTAACCTTATCTTAACCACACATACTCCATGTCATCTTTGTCTGCAAGTAATGTCGTACATCAGGACAAGTTTAGATTTATTATTTATTTTTGTCAGACCATCATCCTTGCTAGGTAGAATGCCTCATTGCTAGCAAGCCTGTTCAGTAATCCGGTAGGTTTACCTAGTCATACCACAGGACGGTACCCGCTGCCAGTAGACATGTTCAGTATCCCGGTGGGTTAGCCTCTTAAACCAGCAGAGACTGGCCCTCCATCCTCTAAGATTTTATTATAAGATTGCTTATGCAAGAATATGGGGGAACTACTCTGAAACAACTTTTCTTCCTTTTTCTTTTTAATTGGGATGGTATTTATGTTAGAGGATGACTTTCCATTATATTGTTTAGTGGTTGTCTCGATGTAATGGGTACTTAAGTGGATGTGGCATATCTAATGATATGATATAATCAAGATATTTAGTGTGTAGTGGATGGTACCATCGAGAAAGAACAGAAAGTTATCTCTAGGCTCAAATCACTTTCTTCTTTGTAATTATTATGATGTTTCCATGACTAACTGCTAATGAGACCTCCCTGTTACTCTTTGATAAAGACAATTGACTTACTTACTCAATTTTCTTGGAAAAATTGTACAAGAGACCTCTAGGCTTGATAGTTATGGTATCACTTCCTTATACAATGGTGAAGAGTTTCAAGAGAAACTGCTTTAGAATGCCTTAAAAATGATAATTTTTCAAAAACATGGCTAATTACAGTAAGTCACTATTCATTTGATCCTTTAGCAGACACAAAATTCAAGTATAACAATGTTTTGATGAAAGATCCTTGAAACTGTGTACTCTTGGTGAAATAATTACTTACAGAAATATCTAGAATTGCCTTATTAACAGAATACAAGAACTATTTACATATATATAGTAGGAAACTCAAAAAAAAATTCAAGAACAAGGGGGAACTTCCCCATCTACTAAGGCCAGTGCCTTGTCAGCTGACATGACCTGTAGAAAATCTTCTCTGGAAATGGGCTTATGATAAAACTTAAGTCAGTGTCCATTTACCACAAAGGAGACTTGCCCATTGTCAATTGTTTTAATTTTTATAGCTCCATTGTCATATACAGTGTCTACCTCATAAGGGCCCAACCAATGGGTGGTAAGTTTTCCTTTGAAGGTTTTGAACTGGGAATCAAACAATAGATCCCAATCACCAGGCTGGAAGTGTTTCTTTTTAATAAACTTGTCATGCCACTTGCTCCTCTGGTTTTGGACTAATATCGTCCGTTGGATGGCATCTTTCCTGATTTCATCCAAATCATTTAGTCGTAGGGCTCATTGATTTTGAGCCTCATCTAGGTTCAATCCTAACTCTACGACAATACGGTCCTTACTTGGAATTCTATTGGTAAAAGTACTTGTTTCCCGTACACTAGCTCATAAGGGGTATGTCCAGTGGTATTTCTCCTTGTAGTTCGGTATGCCCACAAAGCCTCTAGGAGCCTATCAGCCCAATCTCGGTGATGTAACTAAATAGTGTTGGTCAATATGGCTTCCAAAAGTTTGTTTGTGTATTCTACCTAACCATTGTCTTGCGAGTGGTATGGAGAATATTTACAATGTTTAATCCCATATTTCTCCATTAGCTCTTTCATCATCTTGGAAGTAAATTGAGTGCCTTGGTCAGTAACAATTTCACGAGGGACACCGAAGCTGGTAAATATGTCTTCATAGATAAATTCGACAATAGACTTCTCTATGGCCCTGAATAGGGATTTTTCCTCTACCCATTTGGTGACATAGTCTGTACAAACCAAGATATAATTCTTCCTACAGGACATGGGTGAAATTGGTCCTACAAAGTCGAGGGCCCATTTTTCGAAGGGTTCTATCATAACTTGGGTCTGTAAAGGAATTTCGTCAGATGTTGTAGGTCTACCTATCCTTTGGAAACTATCACAACTTCTCACATACTTGGTAGCATCTTTGAAAATGCTAGGCCAATAGTAACCTAAATGTAACACCTTATATGTTGTATGTTTGTTAGAGAAATGGCCACCACATGGTCCATCATGACTACTTCATAGTATATCAGGTACCTCATCCTCTCGGACACATCTACGAATAATCAAATTAGGACCTGTGAGAAAAAGATCATGACCAACCCAAGAGTAATTATCACTATGTGTAATAATTTTCCACTTTTCATGAGGTGACAAATGAGACGGTAACTTCCTAGTAGCCATATAGTTTTCCATATCTGCAAACCATGGGGTATTGACAGAGAGGGAAAAGAGGTTCTCATATGGGAAACTATCATCTATAGGGATGTCATCATCCTCATTTTTTATTCGAGAAAGAAAGTCAACTACTACATTATCCTTTCTAGGTCGGTCAAGCACAGTAATATTAAATTCTTGCAATAACAAGAGCCACCTAGTCACTCGGCCATTAGTTATAGGTTTATTCATGAGGAACCTAATGGAAGATTGATCAATGTGTACAAATACTTCATAACCTATAATTTAATGATGAAATTTGTTAGTAGCATGAACAACTGCCAAGAAATCTTTCTCCATGACTATGTAGTTCAACTCGACAGGGGACAGGTTCTTTCTTATAAAGTAAATGGAATAGGACTGTTGGTCTGTATCTAGCCTAGAGTTTATATGTAAAAATTTCCATGGACTAATCTCATAGGGAATATTATAATACATGGTAGACTCATTGATTTCGAAAATAAAAGACGTCAAAGACAAAAAAGATGGATCTAATTGTTCTTGAAATTCTTCCCCAAACATGTACTCAAATTGGGGAAAAGACTCTAGAAAATCCACACATGTAATAGCAAAAATGAATTGGTTTAGCACATTTTTTGGTGTATTCTCCTGAAGTGCCCTTTCATCATCACTAGGCAATACAGGTTCTTCCTAGTCTTCATTCTCGTATGGACATTCAAGCCACCATAGATTCTCCATAATAGGTTGAGATGGAGGGTAAATGGTGAGATTTTGGATAAAGAGACCATTTGAGATGGTCATTTCTCATTCTCTACAACCAATAAATGCATTGGTTGTGGCTAGCCAAGGTATTCCAAAAATAACGGAATGGCCTCAGGAAGGATCCTTTGAATGAATAACAAGAAAATCTACAGGGTACTCCCATGAGGCTAAAGTAACCATGACATCATCTAAAATCCCTTCAGGTATAACCCTAGTCTTATCTGCTAATTCCAAAATGGTTGGGGTAGGCCGAAGAAGAGGTTGTAACTATAATTGTTCCAAGGTAGGAGCGGTCATAACATTGATGGATTCCCCTAGGTCTATGAGAGTGTTTCCAATGGAGACATCCTTAATGGTTATGGTCACTATGGGGTTTCCTGGATTCCCATACTTTTCTAGATTTGGTTGCTCTGATATGTACTCAGAGAGTCCTACCAAATGTACTATAGGAGGGTCCTTTTTCTTCCTACCTGGATTCTTGATACACAATTCTTTAACTACCTTAGTGTAGATTAGAATGTATTTAATGGCTTGAAGTAGGGGAATTTTGACACAAATATTTTTCAATTCATTCAAAATGTCAAATTTCGGTCGGGTGGTAGGTTTCTTGATTACCAATCGGTCTGGATAAGGAGGGACCTTCGTAATTTGTGAAGGTTCATTTTGGGGAAGCTTGGGTTCTTTATTCTTCGGGATAATAATATCTTCCCACCTAGTGTCATCCGTGGGTTGTTGGGTGGTTTCTTCTTCTTCTTCTTCCTGGATGACTACTGAAGGTCTCTACCTATCTATAACTTTTCCCGATATTATTTTAATTTGTTGTAATGGAACATGAGTAATAACATATGTCGGGAAGGCCTGCATCTCAACATTGTTAAGAGGTTGAGGGGGCTTATTATTGGGATTCAACATTGGCTGTGCCGGTAATAGTGTCGGTTTTAAGGAGCTTTCATTTTGAAATTGGAGCGGTTGTTGTTGTGGGATAGGAGGTAAAGGTGGTGGAACAAAACCTGGCAGAAGCTGCAGAGTGTTTGATGAGAACTAAGGATAGGAATGGTTGTACATAGGGATAGGTGGAGCTTGAGGGTTTCCTTGGTTGTGTCCTCCCTTCCATCCTTGAATCCAAGGATGTTGGTATTGAGTAGACCATTTTTTTCAACCTGGTGAGTTCCAATGTTGTTGTTGATAATAGGGTGGAACTTGGAACTGTAGATCCGAGTATGTAGGTTGATTCCTAGGCTGCCATGGCCTCCTAGGTGCATAATAAGACTCCCTAGGGTCTCCAATCCTATATATGGCTAATAAACTGGGCAATGATGGACACTTTTCAGTCACATGGTCTTCTGTACAGAAGCCACAATCTGAAATGTTATCTAATGGGCATTCCCTTGAGGAATGCTTCCTCCTACATCTTGGGAAATATATGCTCATTGCTGCATTTTCCTTATCCTGTTTCTTTTTGAGTTTAAGGGTATCCAACTGGGAACCTATTGTGCTTAATATGTCAATCTTGAAGTTTTCTAAAAGGTTCCCTATCTATGCTCTCATAATACCACTTGAACTAACTGGTTTTAAGCTTCCATTGTAAGGGTCTCGGACATTCTTTCCTGTTTTGGCTCTACTCCTTGAGTTGTTTTTACACATTTAACATATTTCAACAAATGGTTTATGAGAGATGTCACCTGATTCCATCAGGTTAAGCACCTCTAAATATTCTTTTGAAATTCCCTTAAGGAAAATATCCCTAACTGCATCCTCTGGGAGGTCATGGAATTTTGACTTCTGGGAGATATAACCAAATCTTTCCATATAGTCTTCAAGGGTCTTGTCTTCTAATTGTTGGACTTTAAAGATGCCATTATGAGACTCTTTGGTCTTGCAGTAGTCTTGGTACTTCTTAAGAAATATGTCTTTCATGGATTCCCAAGACCTAATATTGGATTCTTCCAACCCCATGAACCATCTTAATGCAGAGTCTTTGAGGGTGGCAGGAACGAGTTTTAATTTCTGGGCATCTTACACATAGTTGTAGCTCCTACACAAGATGTCAAATTCAAATAGGAAGGTGTCTGGATCTTCACTTTTTTTACAATAAAAGGTAGGCAGTGCTGAGAGAGGAATATTCTTCATGTTGACATTCAGAGTGGTGTCTAAAATTGGAAACTCGAAGGTAGTTTCGGTTTGGTTTCTAGTTTATTCTTTCTCTCTGTGTCTTACATTATTATTGTCCTCCTAATCACCCATATTGGCTTGGTTTCCAAAAAGAGGGTACCTAAGTGGTTTTATCTTTGAAGAGAACAAGGTTTCCCTTTGATGAAAAGGTCTTCCTACTGATTGGATGTCTGGGATTCTACTCGAGCCGGTTGAGATTATAGGTGCTAAAGTTTCTGTGTCAATTTGAGAGATAATTACATTGGCTGAGCTACCAAAGAAAAGATTCACTTGTTCAGGGTCTATGATATCCTTAAAATTAGAGTCCCCTGGTGGTGGTGTAAAAGAAAAGGTTGTATTGTTTGGTTCTATGGAAGACTCAAGTGGTCTTGCCTCCTGTCCTAGTATGATTGATGCTTCAATTTCTTGTTCTATAGTTCTCCCTGTGTTAGTCCCTTCAGAGACTATTTTAGCTCTTTGGGTTGAGCTAGCTCCTATTTTTTGATATTGGTCTACGTATTTTATAAGTAGAACGTTCCTTCCCCCAAAGAGATCGGAAGGAACCTTGGTTGAAAGGTCTGATTTTGATTTAATGTATCTACCTTGTGGGTCTCTAGGCCTATTCATGAAATAAAGAAAAAACAAAAAGAAAAAGCTACCATTTAATTCCTAGGTCTATTCATGAAACCAAACAAAAAGAAAAACTACTATTGGGTTTGGGGGAACCTGCTATAGTAGATGCGCAGGTTCTTACCTTTCATCTTAAAGTTCCCCCGCCACCAAACTAATGCTAAGGTCTAAGGATGATCTAATTCATAATTACTTCTTACCTTAAGACAACTCCCCGACAACGATGCCAAAATGTTAGGTGTTTTATATGTACTAAAAAAGACACTAAACTACCCTTAATTAAATTGTCAACCCTAGGTAAGTAAACTTAGAGTTGTAGAAAAATATATGCCAAATTTAAAAAGGTTGGTAGGAGTATAGTCTAACTACAGAAAACAACTATCTAGGGCTAATCTACTCAAGCAAACCTATCTAATGAACAAACCCTACTAAGAAAATTGAAACTAGGTAACCTAAGTACTTTTGGGCCAAGGAATGATGGATAGTTCCTAAGGAAACAAATGAAAACTCTATGTAAAGCAAACTAGTTCATGACAATAAGCAAAGGTAAACTACTAAGCATATTAAGCAAATGATGAAAGCAAACTACCTTTAACTTGCCAACCTACATTCAATGAGAAACTACCCTATGAAAGAAAATAAATAAGAAAGTACGCAAAAACACCTATCTAACCTATTCAAGAAAATAGACAAGCAAGCAAAAACACCTAACTAACCTATTAAAGCAAAGAGACAAGCAAGCAAAATCATAAAGCAAAAGACAAGTAAGCAAAGACTTCTCATTGAACAACTACCTAGCCTAAGAGGCAAGTGAACTAAATGCCTAATGCAAAAATATTTCTCTTGCGTGAAAGGAAGTTTAAATGCTCAATGCAATGCATGAAAGGAAATCTATTCTATTGAAATCAAGAAAGACTATCAACTAAACTTATGAAAACAAGAAACTATCTCTTCTAATATACGAAAGCAAGAAACTATCTTTAATCTATGAAACACTCAAATGTAATGTTGGTGGTTGTGTGAATGCATTCAGTGGTGACGGATGATATCTCGATGACACTTGACCGCAAAGGACAGTTCTAATGTTATAAGCTCAATACTAATTTCAATGGCAAAATGAAAGGTGTGAAGTAAATAGTCCAATGAAAGTTTAGCCATGATAAAAGTAATGTTAAATACCCTGCATATTCATGTAAAAA